>CM053034.1:105893528-106323528 GCA_028564925.1 Lithobates sylvaticus | reverse complement strand
GTTGGGCTTTATTTTTGTAAAAAGCAGAACAATGCATGGAAATATGGACAGAAATAGTATTTATAAAAACAAGATGGAAAATGGCATTAAGGAATATTGTCTATTTACTATAAAATGAAAAGGGAGAAATACAGAAATATTCTGTAGAGCCGTATTGTCTTATCCTGCTGAGGGAGCATTCTGGAAATCAAAAAAACGCTTTGTTCAGAACACGCTCTAAATTAATTACATAATTAATTTTCATGCTAATTTTTTATAGAGGTTTGAATGTGGGGGTAGACTCTTTCCCCTTGGCTAATTCCTTTGCAGGTGGTACAACCATGGATGTGACGAAAGTTCCTTTCCTTTGAAGTGACTGTAGGTTAATGGACCAACCGGATCTGATGGCTGGGTGGGAAGTAGGATTTACAACACAGCACATTATCCCAAATGCACTAATCCAAACCCAACGTGACTTCCGTGATTGTTTACACCACTGAAGACTGAATTATGAAAATATACAGTATATATTATTAAGTTTTAAGTGATGACTTCAGGGGTTGGGTTAAGTTTTGGGGTTTAGAAGAATGGGGATAGGGGTTATTTGGTAAGGCAGAAGATTCAGGATTTACACAGAACAAAGAACAGCTCTGCATTTCTGACAGTACCAATAGTTATTTTTGTACATAAACTTATATAACAAAACAGGTTTACAAGAGACCTAAAGGGAAAATGTGAGAAGTTCATTTTTAGGGTATACTTACACCTAACACCTACCCTAATCACTAAAATCATCTCTTACAGTATCTCACAAAAGTGAGTACACCCCTCAACTTCAATAGTTTTATTAAATCTGGGTCTTTCAATATAATAATACCTAGTGATCCTGACATGAAGGTCCTTGTTCAGGCATTTCCTGTTATGGTAAAACAGCTGTTTCCCAATTGTGTTCCTGTGTTGTCACTGTCACATGTACCCCTGGTGGCGTCTACAGTTTGGCCGTGCCAACATCCATTTCACTGGCACAGTCTACTGTTGTCATTAGAAAGGTAACTCAGAGCAATGATGTGCAGCAGATGCTGGAGCAAGTGCATGTAGACAGGAAGTGGTTCAAAGAGGCTGGAGGAGAGCAGCAGCTCTGAAATACAAAAAAGGATGAAAACAAGGTGAAAACAGTATCTTATGAAACATGATATGTGAATTGTTTATAATAAACATTGGTTTAGCAAACTAAGACCTCTTTTGATAAAGGTATGTGTTTTGAGGCTTAGCTGCATAGCTCACATACAAGCCCCCCACCTACAGAACCTCAAAACCACTCAGGTTTTAGTTTTGGTTCGTTGTTATTCGTAAAATACATAATTTTATTCTGTTATATTCGTTATGTTACGTTAATAAGTTTTTGGATAATTCGTTATTTCTGTAGAGTCTCGAATCATGATGATTTCATTTGTTATGCGCTATAATTTCATTCGTATTCGTTGAAATTTGATATTTATGTATGTATATATATCCGTGATAATGATTCGTAGTTTGGAAAGTCGTTTGTTTATTGAATCTTTTAACACACACAATGACAATATCTCTTCTCCTCTGCTCAAATACAATACAACACCCTTCTCACTCAGTTCTCAGGAATGCACTTTGCCAGTAATCCAACCACCAGCACAAAATAATCAGCTGATTGGACTGTAAGATTTACTTTGAGTTGACCTTTTGTTTCATTAGATCTTTAACAAATTACCGAATCATGACGAATTAATTCATATCCGCTATAATTTCTTTTGTATTAGTTGAAATTCGTTAATTATGTATGTATATTGATTAGTGATAACAATTCGTAGTTTGGAAAGTTGTTTGTTTATTGAATCTATTAACACACACAATGACAATATCTCTTCTCCTCTGCTCAAATACAATACAACACTCTTCTCACTCAGTTCTCAGGAATGCACTTTGCCAGTAATCCAACCTCCAGCACAAAATTAATCAGCTGATTGGACTGTAAGATTTACTTTGAGTTGACCTTTTGTTTCATTGGATCTTTAACGAATTACCAAATCATGTCAAATTAATTTGTTATATACGCTATAATTTCTTTCGTATTCGTTGAAATTTGTTATTTTTTTATTCAGAAAATTGGATGCATCTGAATGTCCGAAAGATGCAAAATTCGGCCAAATTTTGATTTGTTACGAAGCGAATTGCAAAAGCCTAGTTGCTGTTTGGCTGACCAATGGCTGCCATGCTTGGCTATGTACAGTATATGTATAGTATGTCTGTATGGCAATGTCATTTTCTATTAGCAATTTTTCTTGGGTTAAGGAAACCATAATCTACATCTATGAAGGACTACATCATAACTCCTGCACATCTAAGGCCCCTTTCACACTGGGGCGGTTTGCAGGCGCTATTGCGCTAAAAATAGCGCCTGCAAACCGACCCGAAACAGCTGTTGCTGTGTCTTCAGTGTGAAAGCCCGAGGGCTTTCACACTGAAGCGGTGCGCTTGCAGGACGCTGGAAAATGTCCTGCAAGCCGCATCTTTGGCTCGCTATAGGAGCGGTATATTTACCGCTCCTATAGCACCCGTTCCCATTGAAAACAATGGGGCAGCGTGCCGAACCCGCCCGCAAAACGCCGCTACAGCAGCGGTTTGCGGGCGGTATTAACCCTTTTTCGGCCGCTCGCGGGGGGTAAAACCACCCCGCTAGCGGCCGAAATGCGCTGCTAAAACGCCGGTAAAGCGGCGCTAAATATAGCGCCGCTTTACCGCCAGCGCCCCCACCGCTCCAGTGTGAAAGTAGCCTTAGTGATTCTTTAGTTTAAGAATTTGACTTAACTTGAAAACATTTAGCTCGGTAGGTCTTAGTTCCATATTCCTCAATGTAACAGCAATCATCTAACATCTATATTTCAGATAATATGAGATTAATTATCTGTTCTTGTTTAGGCTGCAGTGTTATGAGTCTCTATAGCAATCCTTTATAAACAAGCACAACAAAAAGACATTCATCTTTTGGAACTGAATTTTAGAGTTGACACTAATGAGGCTGTTGATCTGCATTGTTAGATCAGTTCATGGGAACCTGCAAATTACTTGCAGGAATAATAAACTTTAAAGGGGCGTTATGCTGATATTTTTTGTATATATAAGTGCAAGGGTAACTACATTCTGTATGATATTGTTTTCCCAAGATATAGTTATTCGGTAGACTCTCAAATTGTAATGACTTCCTTTTCTTATTTTTCTTTCTGCGGACCATACTGTCCTGGCCTTTCCCATAATGACTGGCCCACCCCTAACAATGCCACAAAAGTCTTATGCTACTAGTTTACACCTAAAAGTATTGCTGTTACAAGGTATAATGTAGAGATGGAGGGTGATGACCCTCACAGGTTTGGCAAGGTATTAACTGGCATAAATTATTGCACACCTTGAAAGGGATTCTATTGTTCAGGCTAAATGGTTATGCTGGGTACACAATGTCATTGTATTCTGACAGTGGGGACTTCTGTCAGTGCCAGGACAAGGTCAACTGGTGCACCCCCTGTGATGGGAAACTGCACTCCCCCCTCCCATTGCAGGGCCAATAGTGGCAAGCGCCAATTTCTTTTAAATGTTTGTGGTATGCAATGAAATAGTACCAGTGAAAAGGATGAAGGGCAAAGGAAAAAAATGTCCCTGAAGTGGAGGTGTCACTGAAATTAAAAAATGTCCCCGAGTTGGTGATGTAACTGCAATGCAAAAATGTTCCTCAGTGGTGTTATTAGCAAAAGTTCAAAGGCATAGGACACCCTGCCACGACCCCTTAAAGGAGAATTGTTCAAAAGAAATTGACTGTTTAAACCCACAATTGCTTTTTTTTACCACTACTAATTGCCGTTATGTTGGCTTTTGGAATTTACAAATGAAGCAATTTAGAAAATGGATGAAAGGTTTAGCACTGCTAAACACTTTTTGATAGATAAATAGTGCATTTTGTATACAACTATATAGATCAGACCAAAATGAGGGACAAATGAGGATCTATGAGGGACAGATGGACTTTGTTCCAAATCAGGGACAGTCCCTCGAAAACAGGGACAGTTGGGAGCTATGCATACAGGGATGCACAGGTTGCAGGAGTGGGTACCACAACCAAGGATTAGGACGCACACAAGGTGCGTTTGGCGGAGGTGGCAAGATGTGAGGTATACGAGTGCTTCGAGGGACCGTTAGGGGCACATATTAAAACTGAAGTATGGGAAAAGATTTGGAAGGATGAGTTTGTCAAAATATTTTCCCTGCTCCCGTTAGAAAAGTTTAATTTAGATCGGTTTAAGCCAGACGAGAGCGAAAAAGAATACAAAGAAAAGAGGAGGTATTGGCTTATTCCGTGTACGTTTGCAAATTGGTTGCAAGCCTTTGCAATATTCGCCAGTGTGATAGGGGAAAGGGCCCGGGAGAATTGTTCGGTTATTTTTTGTTACTTAGAGGCTATTAGTGAAGTGCACAGGGTTTATGGCGGCCTGGCGTGGCTCTTCTACGATGAACAATTTCGGCAGCGCAAAGCCATTCACCCATCCATTTGGTGGGACCACAAAGATATCAGCCTCTGAAAGAAGTTGATGACTTCTTCCAGGACTGCGGGTCAGTTTTTTCCCGGGGGGGGTCGGCGGTGCTTCCTCCTCGGGATCGCTGGCTCCTAGAAGGAAGGGGTTTTGCTGGCAGTTCAATGAAGAGACATGCAGATTTGGGAGCTTGTGTCGCTACAAACATGAGTGCTCAGGATGAGGAGGCGCCCATCCCCTGCTCCGCTGCTTCAAACAGGGAAAGGGGCGTGCTAAGGGAAGCCAGTGGAAAAAGGGACGATGCCGGTGAAGGTGGAAAAGAAGCTCCCTTTTCTAAATAGGTATCCTGATAGAGCGGTGGCTGGGTTTCTGGAAGCGGGGTTTAGGGAGGGGTTTCTCCTCCCGAGTGAGGTGCGGGGGGTCCCTCCCATCTCCGGAAACTTACGTTCGACCCTTCTGCATTAGGAGGTGGTATCCGCCAAGCTGTTTAAAGAAGCGGCCGCATGGCAGGCCTGTTTCCTGTCCCTCCACTGAAGGGGCTAGTGGTTTCCCCATTGGGGGGGTTCCAAAGAAGGAACCAGGGCAGTTCAGGATGATCCACCATCTTTCGTACTCCAAGGGCGGCTCAGTGCATGATAGTATTGACCCGCAGTTTGTGCGGTGACATATACATCATTTGATGCCGCCATAACGTGGGTTTGTAAGTATGGTCAAGGCTCACTCATGGCCAAATCCGATATTGAATCGGCGTTTCAGCTGCTACCAGTGCATCCCCAAAGTTTACACTTGTTAGGGTGTTGTTGGCAGGGGTCTTATTTTGTAGACCGTTGCCTACCCATGGGTTGTTCAATTTCGTGTGCCTTTTTCGAGGCATTTAGTTCCTTTTTTGGAATGGGCAGTTATGGAGGTAGTGGGGGTGAACTCGGTCATTCCTTATTTGGATGATTTCCTCTGCATTCGGCCGCCCGAATCCCGCTGTTGCGGTAAATTGTTAGGGACACTACAACACCTGGCGAGGTGTTTGGAATTCCATTGGCGGCTGACAAAACTGAAGGCCCGGCCACAGAACTGGTGTTTCTTGGCATTACCATTGATTCGGTGCCTATGGAATGCAGACTGCCTACCAACAAATTGGTTGCACAGGAAGTGTGGCAAGTCGGTGTCAGATGGAAGATTAGATTGAAGGAATTACAATCGTTGTTAGGCAAGCTGATGCATGCAGACTTATCCCCATGGCTCTGATCTTCTGCAGGCGATTGTCTGCGGCCACGGCAGGCGTTAAGGTCCCTAGTCATTACGTGCGACTGTCTACGACGCTACAGGTGGATCTGTAGATTTGGGACTTGTTCCTGGAATCGTTCAATGGCCGTTCTTTATGGCTATCGGGACCGGTGAGTAATGCTGACCTGGTCCTTTTCATGGATGCGGCTGGGTCAGTAGGTTATGGTGCATATTTTCAGGGGCAGTGGAGCGCAGAGAAGTGGCCAGCTGCCTGGAAGGAGGCTGGGTTTCTTAAGAACTTGGTTCTGTTGGAGCTTTTCCCTATAGTGTTGTCTGTGGAAGTGCAATTCAATTGTGATAACCTGGGGTTGGTGATGGCGATCAACTACATATCGGTCTCTTCACCTCCAGTTATCAGACTGTTGCTTTATTTCGTTTTAAATTGCTTAGTGCTGAATGTTTTCCTATATACTGTGCATATTCCAGGGTCTACCAACAAATTAGCAGACGCTCTGTCTCGTTTCCAGTGGGACATTTTCCGCTCTCTAGCCCCAGAGGCGGAACAGGTGGGGGTGTCTTGTCCTCGTCGGTTGTGGAACATTGCATTGGACTCGCCGCTGGACTGATTCACACAGCGCTGGAACGTGGGCGGCCTATAACAAGGTGTGAGTTACAGGAAGGGTAGTCGTAGTAAGGATTCCAGGCTCCCAGTTTCTTTTTCAGTGCTCGGTACGGTGCTAGAGAACTTAGAAGGGGTGTGCTCTTTGAGAGAGTTTTGTTCAGAACAGCGTTTCTGTTGGCCTTCTTTGGGGCTTTTCGTATCAGTGAACTAGTCAGTCCATCAAGAACAGTTTTAGGGGGCCTTAGGTTTAGGGACGTATAGTCTGGATCAGGCAATCCAAGACGGATCAGGCGGGCAGAGGAGCACAAGTAGAGCTGCTCAGGGGCGACAGCTCGCACCTTTGTCCGGTATCAGCTATGGCACAGTTTTTGTTAGTCCGACCGTGGGTGGATATGGATGGTTCCTTTCTGTCAAAGTTCCAGTTTACGTCAGTGTACAGAAAATGCTTAGCTGCAGGGGGTTTGATTCCTAAGGAATTTGCGGCTCACTCTTTTCGCATTGGGGCAGCCACCGAGGCGGCTAGGTGGGGTCTTCCAGAGGACGTGATCAAACGTATCGGCAGATGGGAGTCCTTGAGGTATCGTATTTATGTCAGGCCCCATTTGTTGTAAATAGTCATGGTTACATAAGTACATATTTATGGGATATCTGGTTTCTCTGTTTGTCTGTATTTACTTTTGATGTTAAGATATGTTTTCAAGTGCTGCGTGCAGGATTGTTTTTATGTCTTTTCAGATGCCCCTGGATGTCTCATATGGATTTTGGGACATTCCTATGTGTTCTGGGGGACAAAGAGGGCTTATGTCAGACCGGAAGGTAGACAGCTGAGGGTTTCCAGAGTGGACTGAACGTTCGGATGGATCGGGGTTCCTGGGATGATGTGACACAGATTTATCCCTGAGCTACACTGTTTTGCACGTTTACACAGGCACCCGGACATTTTGGATCTCCACGTGGGGGGTAATGTTTTGGGATTCCGTCCCATGAGGCAAGTCATCAAAGAGGTCCAGTGGGACTTACTTACTACTTGCGGTCCTTTTTCCAGGACATGATTGTGGTGTGGTCAGACATTGTGGCCCGAATGTATTGGAGAGGGTAGCGGTATATTGAGAAGCTTAATAAGGCCTGCATTAAGGTGAACAAAGAGGTGGGGAGGTTTGTTGCCCATAATGGTGGCGTGGCGGTACGTCATTTGGAACTGTAGGTTGACTCATGGAGGTACTTGAGAGGAGATGGAGTACATCTCAATGCCGTGGGGATTGATTTATGGGCTTTAGACTTACAGGATGGTATCCAGAGGGCTTTGATGGTGTGGCGGCGGGCACAAGTGTAAGATGTCACACTTCTGCCACTGTGGTGATTGGGGTCCTTGAGGCACAAAAATTGAGGCATTGTTTATAAATACGGTGGGACCCGTCTTAGGTATGGAGTCCTCCTGGTTTGTCTAGTTCAGTCTAGACTACTGGGTAGTAAGATGGTAGGGGTCTGTGGTCAGTTAGTAAGTCCCCGAGGCGGTGTTGTGGCTGGGGACAGAATCTAACTTAGAGGTACTACAGATTCCAAAAGTTTTGGATTAATGCCGTCAAGGATCTGCAATCATCTTTCATATAAGGTTTATGGTTAAATATGTTTTGAGTTAATAAAAGGCCAAGCGGCCATTCAAATCCAACACAGTGTCCGTGTCATTACTGGGAAAAGGGGGTAAGGTTGGTAGGTACATAATTGAGTTGGGGCAGTAAGTTATCTGAACTACCCTAGTCAAGACATGTACGGAGCTGGAATGAAATATAAGCACAGGGCATACATGACGGGGTGGAAAGAACGATTATACTGCAAGGGGTTGGTTTCTCTAGTTCAGTCTAGACTACTGGTTCGTAAGATGGTAGGGGTCTGTGGTCAGTTAGTAAGGAAGGGAGAAAGGAGAAGGCTCAGTTGAAGGTGACAAGTCGGTGTGGAAAGTCTGGCCCTCCCGCCCTAGAGGAAAGAGGTACTTCATGCAAAAGGTGTGGCGATTGTAATCCTTGACGAAGGCACAAAAAATTAGGTATTGTTAATAAATACAGTGGGACCCATCTCAGGTATGGAGTCCTCCTGGTTTGTCTAGTTCAGTCTAGGTAGTAAGATGGTAGGGGTCTGTGGTCAGTTAGTAAGTCCCAGAGGCGGTGTTGCGGCTGGGGACAGAATCTAACTTAGAGGTGCCACAGATTCCAAAAGTTTTGGATTGGTGTTGTCAAGGATCTGCAATCATCTTTCATATAATCTTTCTATAATCATCTTTCATATAAGGTTTATGGTTAAATTTGTTAAATATGTTTTAAGGTAATAAAAGGCCAAGCGGCCATTTAAATCCAACACAGTGTCCGTGTCATTACTGGGAAAAGGGGGTAAGGTTGGTAGGTACACAATTGAGTTGGGGCAGTAAATTATCTGAACTACCCTAGTCAAGTACAGGGTTCACCCCTCCCCCACCCCAGTACAGAGCTCTCCTCACCTCCTAGCCCCCCCAGTACAGAGGGCCCCCCCCAGGTAATATAGCTTCCCCCTCTTCCCAGCCCTAAATACACAGAGCTCTCCCTTCTCAATCCTCCCCCAAATACAGCAATATTAAAGGGTGCTCCATGACTAGCCTACTGACAGCTGCTGCTCTTGAACTGAGGTGGTGCTATCCTTTGAAGCGTGCTGTAATATGTAACATAGATTCAGTGCAGGAAGCCACTTTTCTGGTTACAAGTGACAGCAGCCAGCAGGGAGCACAGGGCTAGTGCCAGAGGTGACGGTACAGAGCACCACCGTGCTCCAGACATAAAAAGCCCTGCTGACAGGATTGACACTGCAGTCACTCCTGTTAGTGAGGGGCAGAAAGCGCTCCTGAGGTGCCATTCCCCCTCCCCCACACACACACACACTGCACATACAGCCAGTGCCTGGGGCAGGTGTCACCCTTATCCAAGGCCTGGTGGATGTGGACACTTTAGGGGTGTAAATGTGACGTATACTGTAAGGCTGGATTCACCCCTATGCAGTTTTAGTCCTTTTTGCATTTTACAGATTTGCACTACAGTCCATTTAACATGGTTTCCTATGGAACACATTGTGTAGTGCAAATCTGCAAAATGCAAAAGGCACTAAAACTGCATAGGTGTGAATCCAGCCGAAGAGAACTTCCAGATAGTCAGTAATGTTATTTGTAACAAGAGTGTCAGCAGTTCATTGGTGTCATTCATCATGATTGACGTTGGACCTGCGTTGCTGGAAAATGGGATTGACATTGAATTAACACTGAAGGGCTTTTTTTTCTAAGGTGTGTTTTTTTAAAATATGTATTTATTTATTTTTTTGTGCTGGCTTTGCTCTTTGCAAAGTACCCTACCAACGTTAAAGAGGAAGTAAAGCCTCCTCAAAAAAAAAAAATGCATAGCATACTAGCTCATTATGAATAACTTACCTGAGAACGAAGCCCCCGAAGCGGTCCTCATCCACGACCTTCTCCGGCGCCATCAAGCCTGGAGTGACTTCCGGGTCTCGCCGCTTCAGCGCTATCATTCGCTGGATCGGCGATGACGTCACTCCCGCGCATGTGCACGAAAGCGGCATATCGCCGTGATCTCGGCATGCGCAGTGCGCCTGCGCGCCGCTGTCTACAGTGCATGCGCCGTAGACAGCGATGCCTCTTTTTTTCTAAATATCTCCTAAACCATGTAGGTTTAGGAGATATTTATTGGACCTACAGGTAAGCCTTAATCTAGGCTTACCTGTAGGTCAAAGTGGTTTGTAAGGGTTTACAACCACTTTAAGGAGAGCATGCTCCCGGTCCCCCCCCCCCCCCCTTTCCTGACCAGCCAGGCTGCATGCCTGGATAAGGGTCTGGTATGATGGATTCTGAAGGGGACTCTATACTGTTTTTTTTTCTTTAACCACTTCAGTATCGACCCCTTACACCCCCTTCCTGCCCAGGCCAATTTTCAGCTTTAAGTGCTGTCACACGTTAAATGACAACTGCGCAGTAAATCAACAAAGTACCTATATACATTTTTTATAATTTTTTTCACACAAATAGAGAAATTTCTTTTGGTGGTATTTAATCAGCACTGTTTTTTTTTTTTGCTAAATAGACAAAAAAAGACATGTTTTACTGTTATAAAAATTTGCAAATAAATAATCTTAAATTTAGGCCAAAATGTATATGTATATAAAAATATATATAGGCATATTCATAAACATTCAAAATACACAAAACATAAAACATAATTGACACAAACATGACAGGCAACAATTACTCCATCATGTTAAAATGTTAAATATATTCCACCAGATCCCGCCATCCATCCCTCCAGTCACCCCCCCAGGGGAGAAGAAAAAAAATAAAAATAAATGAAAAAACGAAACAAACGCCTATACTACTCAAAAGTGTTATCCTTTAACCTTGTGATAGGTGCCCTAGTCCCTTTCCTGTATAGTTAAATCCACTTAGTGCCATTCCTTCTTACATGACTAAAATGTGACATATCCCATTTTTTTAAATTAATTAATAAGGAGGAGAATTTCTCAACTCTTTACCCCTGTTGAAATTACCTATTGTGTTTAATACTCTCAGTGACTTCCTTCTCAATACAATGAAACTGTGAATTTTCTAAACCCTCTCTATTAGTTTATAATGAGGGGGAACTCTCGACTCTCCACTTCCATCGAAAATTCCTCCATTAAAGTGTACCCACTCACTGTGCACCAACAACAAAACCCCAAAAAAAAGAACCCCCCCCCCCCCCCTGTATAATACCCCCACCCATTTCCTATAGTGTTTAATTCTCTCAGTGACTTCCTTCTCAAAAAAAAAAAAAAGGGGGGAGGGGGTTGGGGGACATAGATGGGGAACGGCGGATCACCTAATTACTTCCCATACAGTTCACATAAACCTGTGTTTGTCTAAACTCCAACCAACTCCTCCAAGTATTAACACATTTTGTTTCTAAGTTATTTTGCATATGTATTACTTCTTCCATTAACCTAATTTTGTCTACTTCCCTAAACCAATGCTTTATCATCGGGACTGCACTTGACTTCCATTGTTTCGGAATTAATGCCTTTGCTGCATTCAGCAGAAATTGAATAATTGTTGCTCTGTGTTTCTTTCTTGGCATTCCCATTCCATGGAACAGGCATTGCCAGGGATCAAGTCTAGTTTAATTCCAGCTGATTTTCTTTATCCAATCAAGTACTTCTCTCCAATAAGGTTGGATTAAGGGACATTGCCACCAAATGTGTGCATGTGTTCCAATCTCCCCGCATTCCCTCCAACATAGAGGAGACAGGTCCGGAATAATTTTGTGCAATTTTATTGGGACATAATACCACCTAATAAATAATTTATAGTTATTTTCCTTCATCCTTGTGTCCATTAAAGATGAGTGAGCATAGTCCAAAATTTTACTCATTTTTTCCATCAACATGAAACTGGTTTAATTCCAGTTCCCACCCCTCCAAGGGACACAGGGATTCCCCATCTGGGGGCCTCATCAACATCCTGTAAACATTTGAAATCCCCTGTCTATTTATTCCCCCTTGATCGACTAATCTTTCCCATGAATTTAGCTCACTAACTGAGCGGAGGGGCTTCGGGAGAGATTCTACAAAATGCTGAAGTTGTCTATATCTCCATGTATCCCATGATGTCATCCCATGTTTTCCTCGCAGTTCGGATAGTGAACAAAGGACTTTTCCTTTTCGGACGTCTTTTAACCTCAGACAGTCCGAAGAGGTCCATTTTAAATACAGTTTATTATCCTTACCTGAAGGGAAATAATTGTTGCCTGCCAACGGCATCAGAGGACTATTATATTGCCAAGAGATATTTTTGAAAAGCCTATCCCAAACTCTCAGTGTTTCTAAGGTAATAGGGGCCATTTCTCTCTAGTCACCTCTATATTTCCTTGGGATCCAAATAATCTTGCTCAAAGCAGATTTACTTAAGTCTGGAGACACACATTTTTTTTTTTTGTCAAAGACAGACATCTGGGCAATCACAGTGTGTTATCTTACATCACATTATGTATATGTTATATATGAGAGCATTTTATTACATTCAAAGGACAGTATGACATTTTGCTGTCCGAGACGTCTCTTATATTTTGTGTGATAGGTGCTTAAAGCAACATCTTGTTACTGGGTGCGCGCAAGGCAGCAATACTGGTGGTGCAGGTGTGTTGCCCTTTAATGGGTCCGAGTCCATTTTTAAGTTTAATATACTAGAAGAGTTTGGATCCCATTTATTCGGGTCCTTGGAACTGAGAAAAGGATAGAGAGAAGGATAGTTAGAAATGATATATTGAAAAAGAGGGAAGAGAGAAAGAACAGAGAAGAGGGGTTGAGGGGAGGGCGGAAGGGGAGGGCGGAGGGGGGGTAAGGGGGGAGGTAGGGGATGGGAATTTGGAGGGTAACTTTGTGCAAGCAGGCAATCAGGTAATCAGGCAAGGCACCTGGATGCTCTGTAGCCAGTACGGTCAATAGTTAGTGAGTTAGTAGGGTGACATTTAGTCATTCGGGTCGCTGTCAAGGAGTGTTCTTCCTTTGTCTGAGAAGATAAAGACGTGCCATGGCGACCAAGTCTTGGAGTATCACTCCTGCTGGTGTCGTACTAGGTCTTCCAATCTACCTATTTCCTTAACTTTTCGAATCCACGTCCCTACGGTCGGGGGTTGCGGAGATTTCCACTTAAGAGGGATGCAAGCTTTAGAAGGGTCAAGAAGGTGTCAGATAATACTTTTTTTGTATATTTTCCCTGGTATATTTGTGGCGTGTAGGAGGAAGAATGCTGGGTCATTTGGTATTTCATGTTCTGTGAGTTTTTGGAGGGTACGTTTGGGGCAGGTCCAAAAAATATGTAAGATGGTGCCCTTGTCTTCCTTGCATCTCCAGCACTGATCAGAGGTGTCTGGAAAGATTTTCTTCAGTCTCACTGGGGTTCTGTACCACCTGGTTAGGATCTTAAAGTTGGTCTCGACACTCATTTTTTATACGTGGAGCCATGTACCCAGTCCATAACTTTCCGCAGTATTGCCGCCGCATGGTATTTTTCGAGATCTGGAAGGAATAATCCTCCCCTTTCCTTTGGTCTACTTAAAGTTTTGTAGGCAATAAGATTGCCCCTATTATTCCATATAAACTTTTGCAATATCAATCTAAGAGTTTTAAAATAAGCCACAGGAATATTTATCGGGCGACACTGGAAAATATACAAGGCTTTAGGGAGAGTCATCATTTTGATGACACTTATACTGCCGAACCCTGATAATCTATGTGCAGGATATCCTCTCAAATCTTGTTTAATTTTATTCAGTAGGAGCAGATAATTGCCCCGCTATAAATCCTTTATTGATGTTGACAGAAACACTCCCAGATATTTCAATCCCCTCTTCCTCCACTTAAAGGGATACAGAATTCTGAAATCCCTTCCTTCATCTGAGGGGACTGAGATAGCTAATATCTCAGTTTTCTCCATATTAATCTTGAGATTCGATACGGCCCCATATTCTCTCAGTTCTAACAAAATCTCTGTGAGTGTTTGTGTGGGATTCGTTATATATAAGATAACATCATCCGCAAATGCAGATGCCTTGTGTTCTTGTCCAGCCGCCTCTATACCTTTTAATTTTATAATTATCTCCTAACGAAGCTAAAAAGGGTTCCAAAGAAAACACGAAAAGTAAGTGGGAGAGTGGACACCCCTGGCGTGTACCATTATATAACCGGAAGGTCTCAGACAGAGTTCCATTTACTTGAATTTTAGCCATAGGGTTAGAGTATAAAGCCTCTATCCACCTCAACATTCATGCCCATGCCAAATTTATGTAGTGTCCGCAACATAAAGTCCAAATCTAACCTATCAAAAGCCTTTTCGGCATCTATTGATAGAAAAAAAGAAGGTTTCTTTTCTTTTTTTGCTACATACATCAATAAAGTTGTTCTTAAAATATTATCTCTTGCCTTCCTCCCAGGGACAAAACCTGCTTGATCTTTCTCAATACAATCTGACATAAATGGTCTCAGTCTTTCGGACAAAATCCTTGCATATATTTTAATATCCTCGTTGATCAGGGATATTGGTCTGAAGCTAGAGCACAAAGTTGGGTCCTTCCCCTCTTGACCCAAGAGTGATATATATGCCCCCAAAGCTTCTTCACGAATCTTCAGGCCTTCCCCGATAGAATTCATATATAAATGGAAAAAGGGTGTCAGGATACCTAAAAACTTTTTAAAGTATAAAGATGTATAGCCGTCCGGACCCGGACTTTTACCAGCTTTACTTTTCCTGATTGCCTGCTCAATTTCTTCCTTGGAAATATCTTTTTCTAAATTGCTTACATCCTCCTCCGATAGGGCCGGTGACTTTATCTTCCGTAAGTACTGTTCTATTTTATTTAGTCTGTTTTGTCTATCTTCACTGTTTTGAGTATCGCTTACTTTATATAATGATTGGTAGTACTCCAGAAAGATTTTACTGATAGTGATTCATTCAACCTCCAGGATCTTTGCCTGTCTGGAATATTCTCTAGATCCAAGCTAACTATAACCGGGGGAAGGTTCGGAGAGGGTGATGGATTTCATCTCTGCATTTTAGTCCCTCTAGAAGCTGGTGGTCCAGAAAAACATAGTCGATTCTCGAATAGGAGGAGTGCACCTGAGAATAGTATGTAAAATCCCTCCCATAAGGCCCCTTTCACACCGGGGCGTTTTTCATGCGGTACAGCGCTAAAAATAGCGCCTGTTCACCGCATGAAAAAATCCGGCCTCTTTAACTCCAGTGTGAAAGCCGGCGGGCTTTCACACTGGAGCGGTGCGCTAGCAGGATGACAAAAAAAGTCCTGCTAGCAGCATCTTTGGAGCGGTATAGGAGCGGTGTGTTCACCACTCCTATACCGCTCCTTCCCATTGATTTGAATGGGAAACCGCGGTAATACCGCGGCAATACCGCCGCAAAGCGCCGCTACGGCGGCGCTCTGCGGGGGTGTTTAACCCTTTTTCGGCTGCTCGCGGAGGGTAAAACCGCACCGCGAGCGGCCGAATACCGCGGTTAAAACGACGGTAAAGCAGCGCTAAATATAGCGCTGCTTTACCATCACCGCGGCTCCCCGCCCCAGTGTGAAAGGGGCCTTAGGGTACAGGATTCTCCAAGCTTCCACAAGCTGCTGTTGATGTAGTTTTTGTTTAATTACCTTAAGATATTTACCTTCTGAACGTAGGGAAAGGGGTTGGTTATCTAGGGTCGGATCAAGCACAAAGTTGAAGTCCCCTGCCATGATTACGTTACCCTCTTTAAAATGTTCTAATTTATTCATTACTTTTCTCAGAAAGAGACATGGGTGGATATCTGGGCAGTATATATTAGCTAATGTACAGTATATTCAGTATTGAACAGGGATCTTTTAATAAATAGGTATTTTCCTTCAGAGTCCATTTCCATTGCTTTAAAATTAAATGGTGTATTTTTAGCGAAGCCTATCGCTATTCCTTTAGATCTCTTATCAGGGGAATATCCATAAAACCAAACTGGGACATTCTTTGAATTCAATCTGACCCTGGATGACCATTTAAAATGCTACATTTCTTTGGTGAAGATAACCTAAATCAGTTTTTATTATTTAGTCTGTAGGAGAGTTATAAAGTCCACAAACTATGGTATACTGTACAGTGGTGTGAAAAAGTGTTTGCCCCCTTCCTCATTTCCTGTTCCTTTGCATGTTTGTCACACTTAAGTGTTTCGGAACATCAAACCAATTTAAACAATAGTCAAGGACAACACAAGTAAACACAAAATGCAATTTGTAAATGAAGGTGTTTATTATTAAAAGGTGAAAAAAAAATCCAAACCATCATGGCCCTGTGTGAAAAAGTGATTGCCCCCCTTGTTAAAACATACTATAACTGTGGTTGTCCACACCTGAGTTCAATTTCTCTAGCCACACCCAGGCCTGATTTATTGACACACCTGTTCACAATCAAGGCATCACTTAAATAGGAGCTGCTTGACACAGTAAGGTCCACCAGAAGATCCTTAAAAGCTACACATCATGCCGAGACCCAAAGAAATTCAGGAACAATTGAGAAAGAAAGTAATTGAGATCTATCAGTCTGGAAAGGGTTATAAAGCCATTTCTGAAGCTTTGGGAATCCAGCGAACCACAGTGAGAGCCATTATCCACAAATGGCGAAGACATGGAACAGTGGTGAACCTTCCCAGGAGTGGCCGGCCGCCCAAAATTACCCCAAGAGCGCAGCGACGACTCATCCAAGAGGTCACAAAAGACTCCACAACAACGTCCAAGGAACTGCAGGCCTCACTTGCCTCAGTTAAGGTCAGCGTTCATGCCTCCACCATCAGGAAAAGACTGGGCAAAAATGGCCTGCATGGCAGAGTTCCAAGGAGAAAACCACTGCTGAGCAAAAAGAACATCAAAGCTCATCTCAATTTCTCCACAACACATCTTGATGATCCCCAAGACTTTTGGGACAACATTCTGTGGACCGATGAGACAAAAGTGGAACTCTTTGGAAGGTGTGTGTCCAAGTATATCTGGCGTAGAAGGAACACTGCATTTCAGAAAAAGAACATTATACCAACAGTAAAATATGGTGGTGGTAGTGTGATGGTCTGGGGCTGTTTTGCTGCTTCAGGACCTGGAAGACTTGCCGTGATAAAAGGAACTATGAATTCTGCTGTCTACCAAGAGATCCTGAAGGAGAATGTCCGACCATCTGTTCGTGTACTCAAGCTGAAACGAACTTGGGTTCTGCAGCAGGACAATGATCTTAAACACACCAGCAAGTCCACCACCGAATGGCTGAAGAAAAACAAAATGAAGACTTTGGAGTGGCCTAGCCAAAGTCCTGACCTGAATCCTATTGAGATGTTGTGGTATGACCTTAAAAAGGCCGTTCATGCTCGAAAACCCTCTAATGTAACTGAATTAGGACAATTCTGCAAAGATGAGTGGGCCAAAATTCCTCCAGGACGCTGTAAAAGCCTCATTGCACGTTATTGCAAACGCTTGGTTGCAGTTGTTGCTGCTAAGGGTGGCCCAACCAGTTATTAGGTTTAGGGGGCAATCACTTTTTCACACAGGGCCATGATGGTTTGGATTTTTTTTCACCTTTTAATAATAAACACCTTCATTTACAAATTGCATTTTGTGTTTACTTGTGTTGTCCTTGAGTATTGTTTAAATTGGTTTGATGTTCCGAAACACTTAAGTGTGACAAACATGCAAAGGAACAGGAAATGAGGAAGGGGGCAAACACTTTTTCACACCACTGTATATATCTTAAAATCGATCAATCCCGATGTACTGACAGCCTTATTTCTTGAGGCCTGAAAATGCCACGACAGTACAAATATCCACAATGACCCCCTTTTTGGAAAGTAGACAGTTCAAGGTATTCAGTAAGAGGCATGGCAAGTTTTTTGAAGTTATAATTTTCTGTCACAGGTTTCTGGAAAATTAAGACATTTTAAAAAAAAAATTCCCATTTTTTTTTTTTTTTTTACATACTTTCACCAGCGCAGTACAGCAACATTATGTGACTGGTGTGGCGGTAATCAGGGACAATGGGGTTGATTTACTAAACTGGAGAGTGCAAAATATGGTGCAGCTGTGCATAGTAGCCAATCAGCTTCTAACTTCCCCTTGTTTAATTAAGCTTTGACAATAAAACCTGACAAAAAAAACGGAAAGCTGCACCAGATTTTGCTGACTGGTCACAGTATGTTAAGTAAAAAAAAAGGAATTGTGTATTTTAAATACTGACCTTTAAGCCACATTAAACAACTTTCTCCCAGCTGTACTGCATTTTCTAAAGATTTTCTTATGCATTGGAACAAGTCCATAATGGCATTACCCAGCTGCCCATGCCCTTTTTTATAAAAAAAGAAGAGAAAAAAAAAGCTTGCAAATTGAACTTGAAAATGTCCAGAAAAAAAATGACAAGATTTATCTCCCACAGACTTCAGTTGGGGTTAGGCAACTGCTGGATTCAGCAATCATCCGGTGAACCAAACCCTGCTTGGTTTGCTCATCCCAACCTCATGGGTTAGGATGAGCAATCACCAAAGTATCACCAAAGTATGCCCTCAAAGTTAATCTTCTAGGAGCCTAAAGCTCCTACATGCACAGTTTAAACAGACAGATCCCTGCATCAACACAAGCAATGTTGATGCAGGGATCTCTCCCTGTGTTCAATTGTATTCTGACAGGAGGGACTCCCCTACCTCCCCCATCAGAATACACAGATCAGTGCTTGCAGCCATTGGCTGCAAGCACTAATAGAACATAATTCTTTTTTCAGCATGGCTACATCCCGTCACATTTTTCACATCCATATATTTATATTTATATTTATATCTATGTATCATTTTTTTTTACACATTTCTTTATATATATGTTTTCATACTTATATCTATATTTATATCATAAATATAATACATCATGAATTATCATTAGTTAGATTCTATTTATATGATCACTGTGCACTACACATTTGGAGATATGTGTTTTATTTTATTTTATCCATTTTCCCAGTGCAAATTTCTTTCACATTATTTATATAAATATTTTTTTAACATCTAACCACACCACGTTATGCCATTCTTGGCATACATGTTACATTATAATGTCATTTGGGACTTTTTTTCACTGTTATGTTTTTTACTTTTGCATTTACTTATTCATTCACTCTAAATTACACTTTTTAGTGGCACATTTTTATTCATTTACATCTACATTTATATTTATATTTATTCATTTTTTATAAATATACATATACATGCACATATTTTTCCGTTTACATACATCATACGGGCATGGAATTAATATTGAGTCATGAGCTTTTTCAGTGACACATGTTAATGGTTTGGATTATGTGCTAGATGGAGTCAGGTAGGCTCCTTAACTTCTTGCTGACCGCCCACTGTCAAAAGACGGCGGAGCCGCCGTCCTATGACGGCGCTACCATTTTGGCCACTAGGGGGCGCGTGCCCGCCGCGTCGCTGGGGACCCGATGCGCGTGCCCGGCAGCCGCGATGTCTGCCGGGCACCCGCGATTGCCCAGTAACTGAGCAGGACGTGGATCTGTGTATGTAAACACACAGATCCACGTCCTGTCACTGGAGAGTAGGGATGGGCCCGGTGCTCGATGCGAACCCATGTTCGCATCGAGCACCGGGTGTTCGCTCGCTCGGCGAGCCCAGAACTATTTTGGCCGCTCGCATCACGTTCGTGTGATGCGAGCGGCCCCGCAATGCATTGCGGCCGGCGCGGCCGGCGCAGTGCATTGCTGGCTGATGATTGGCCAAGCATGCACTGTGACCCCGCATGCTTGGCCAATCACAGCGCCGGAAACTCGAAGAGCCATAATTGGCTACAGGCAGGACGCCTGTAGCCAATTACAGCTCAGGGGCTTTAGTACACGCCCCCTCTTATAAAAGGCCGCCACGCTGTCGGCGCCGGTCACATGCTGTTCCGGCGTAGATAGAGCAGGATCGTTCTGTGTCACTCTGCTAGATTTAGTTAGAGAGATTTACTTAGAGAGATTGAGTTAGATAGATTCATTTAGAAAGATTGATTTAGAAAGAGGGGCTTGTAGTGTGTTCGTGGCAGGCAGGCACTGGCAGGCAGTGGCAGCAAACAGAGCTCCTATATTTTGTTCCCAGAAGCACCTATAGGACTTGTAGTGTGTTCGTGGCAGGCAGGCAGAGCTCCTATATTTTGTTCCCAGAAGCACCTATAGGACTTGTAGTGTGTTCGTGGCAGGCAGGCAGAGCTCCTATATTTTGTTCCCAGAAGCACCTATAGGACTTGTAGTGTGTTCGTGGCAGGCAGGCACTGGCAGCAAACAGAGCTCCTATTATTTGTTCCCAGAAGCACCTATAGGACTTGAAGTGTGTTAGTCCCATCACACAGACCTACATTTTCTTCCCAGAAGCACCTATAGGACTTGTAGTGTGTTAGTCCCATCACACAGAGATCATATATTTTGTTCCCAGAGGCACCTATAGGACTTGAAGTGTGTTAGTCCCATCACACAGACCTACATTTTCTTCCCAGAAGCACCTATAGGACTTGAAGTGTGTTAGTCCCATCACACAGAGATCATATATTTTGTTCCCAGAAGCACCTATAGGACTTGAAGTGTGTTAGTCCCATCACACAGACCTATATTTTCTTCCCAGAAGCACCTATAGGACTTGAAGTGTGTTAGTCCCATCACACAGAGATCATATATTTTGTTCCCAGAGGCACCTATAGGACTTGAAGTGTGTTAGTCCCATCACACACAGACCTATATTTTCTTCCCAGAAGCACCTATAGGACTTGAAGTGTGTTAGTCCCATCACACAGAGATCATATATTTTGTTCCCAGAGGCACCTATAGGACTTGAAGTGTGTTAGTCCCATCACACAGACCTATATTTTCTTCCCAGAAGCACCTATAGGACTTGAAGTGTGTTAGTCCCATCACACAGAGATCATATATTTTGTTCCCAGAGGCACCTATAGGACTTGAAGTGTGTTAGTCCCATCACACAGACCTACATTTTCTTCCCAGAAGCACCTATAGGACTTGAAGTGTGTTAGTCCCATCACACAGAGATCCTATATTTGTTCCCAGAAGCACCTATAGGACTTGAAGTGTGTTAGTCCCATCACACAGAGATCATATATTTTGTTCCCAGAGGCACCTATAGGACTTGAAGTGTGTTAGTCCCATCACACAGACCTACATTTTCTTCCCAGAGGCACCTATAGGACTTGAAGTGTGTTAGTCCCATCACACAGACCTATATTTTCTTCCCAGAAGCACCTATAGGACTTGAAGTGTGTTAGTCCCATCACACAGAGATCATATATTTTGTTCCCAGAAGCACCTATAGGACTTGAAGTGTGTTAGTCCCATCACACAGACCTACATTTTCTTCCCAGAAGCACCCATAGGACTTGAAGTGTGTTAGTCCCATCACACAGAGATCATATATTTTGTTCCCAGAGGCACCTATAGGACTTGAAGTGTGTTAGTCCCATCACACAGACCTACATTTTCTTCCCAGAAGCACCTATAGGACTTGAAGTGTGTTAGTCCCATCACACAGAGATCATATATTTTGTTCCCAGAAGCACCTATAGGACTTGAAGTGTGTTAGTCCCATCACACAGACCTATATTTTCTTCCCAGAAGCACCCATAGGACTTGAAGTGTGTTAGTCCCATCACACAGAGATCATATATTTTGTTCCCAGAGGCACCTATAGGACTTGAAGTGTGTTAGTCCCATCACACAGACCTACATTTTCTTCCCAGATGCACCTATAGGACTTGAAGTGTGTTAGTCCCATCACACAGACCTATATTTTCTTCCCAGAAGCACCTATAGGACTTGAAGTGTGTTAGTCCCATCACACAGAGATCATATATTTTGTTCCCAGAAGCACCTATAGGACTTGAAGTGTGTTAGTCCCATCACACAGACCTACATTTTCTTCCCAGAGGCACCTATAGGACTTGAAGTGTGTTAGTCCCATCACACAGACCTATATTTTCTTCCCAGAAGCACCTATAGGACTTGAAGTGTGTTAGTCCCATCACACAGAGATCATATATTTTGTTCCCAGAGGCACCTATAGGACTTGAAGTGTGTTAGTCCCATCACACAGAGATCATATATTTTGTTCCCAGAAGCACCTATAGGACTTGAAGTGTGTTAGTCCCATCACACAGACCTACATTTTCTTCCCAGAAGCACCTATAGGACTTGAAGTGTGTTAGTCCCATCACACAGACCTACATTTTCTTCCCAGAAGCACCTATAGGACTTGAAGTGTGTTAGTCCCATCACACAGAGATCATATATTTTGTTCCCAGAGGCACCTATAGGACTTGAAGTGTGTTAGTCCCATCACACAGACCTACATTTTCTTCCCAGAAGCACCTATAGGACTTGAAGTGTGTTAGTCCCATCACACAGAGATCATATATTTTGTTCCCAGAAGCACCTATAGGACTTGAAGTGTGTTAGTCCCATCACACAGACCTATATTTTCTTCCCAGAAGCACCCATAGGACTTGAAGTGTGTTAGTCCCATCACACAGAGATCATATATTTTGTTCCCAGAGGCACCTATAGGACTTGAAGTGTGTTAGTCCCATCACACAGACCTACATTTTCTTCCCAGAAGCACCTATAGGACTTGAAGTGTGTTAGTCCCATCACACAGAGATCATATATTTTGTTCCCAGAAGCACCTATAGGACTTGAAGTGTGTTAGTCCCATCACACAGAGATCATATATTTTGTTCCCAGAAGCACCCATAGGACTTGAAGTGTGTTAGTCCCATCACACAGACCTACATTTTCTTCCCAGAAGCACCTATAGGACTTGAAGTGTGTTAGTCCCATCACACAGAGATCATATATTTTGTTCCCAGAAGCACCTATAGGACTTGAAGTGTGTTAGTCCCATCACACAGACCTATATTTTCTTCCCAGAAGCACCCATAGGACTTGAAGTGTGTTAGTCCCATCACACAGAGATCATATATTTTGTTCCCAGAAGCACCTATAGGACTTGAAGTGTGTTAGTCCCATCACACAGAGATCCTATATTTTGTTCCCAGAAGCACCTATAGGACTTGAAGTGTGTTAGTCCCATCACACAGACCTATATTTTCTTCCCAGAAGCACCCATAGGACTTGTAGTGTGTTAGTCCCATCACACAGAGATCCTCTATTTTCTTTGCAGAAGCACCCATAGGACTTCTAGTGTGTTAGTGGCATCACACAGAGCTCCTATATTTTCTTCTCAGCAGCACCCACAGGACTTTTAGTGTGTTAGTGGCATCACACAGAGCTCCTCTATTTTCTTTGCAGAAGCACCCATAGGACTTCTAGTGTGTTAGTGGCATCACACAGAGCTCCTATATTTTCTTCTCAGCAGCACCCACAGGACTTCTAGTGTGTTAGTGGCATCACACAGAGCTCCTCTATTTTCTTTGCAGAAGCACCCATAGGACTTCTAGTGTGTTAGTGGCATCACACAGAGCTCCTATATTTTCTTCTCAGCAGCACCCATAGGACTTCTAGTGTGTTAGTGGCATCACACAGAGCTCCTCTATTTTCTTTGCAGAAGCACCCATAGGACTTCTAGTGTGTTAGTGGCATCACACAGAGCTCCTATATTTTCTTCTCAGCAGCACCCACAGGACTTCTAGTGTGTTAGTGGCATCACACAGAGCTCCTCTATTTTCTTTGCAGAAGCACCCATAGGACTTCTAGTGTGTTAGTGGCATCACACAGAGCTCCTATATTTTCTTCTCAGCAGCACCCACAGGACTTCTAGTGTGTTAGTGGCATCACACAGAGCTCCTCTATTTTCTTTGCAGAAGCACCCATAGGACTTCTAGTGTGTTAGTGGCATCACACAGAGCTCCTATATTTTCTTCTCAGCAGCACCCACAGGACTTCTAGTGTGTTAGTGGCATCACACAGAGCTCCTCTATTTTCTTTGCAGAAGCACCCATAGGACTTCTAGTGTGTTAGTGGCATCACACAGAGCTCCTATATTTTTTCTCAGCAGCACCCACTGGACTACCGACTACAATGGCTGGAAGACCGCCAAGGGGAGGCAGAGCGTGCAGAGCCAAGAACACAGGGCAGGCAGGCTCTGTTTCTAGTGGACGTGGCCATGGCCGTGGACGTGGTCGTGCATCGTCATCAGCACGTGGCCATGGGACACGCGCGTCTTTGTTTTCGGCAGCTGGACATGTGGTGCCGCATCATGCTGAAGGCTTGGTAGAATGGATGACCAAGCCCTCCTCATCCTCCTCATCCTCTCTCACCCAGGCTCAGGGTACTGGCAGAGCAGCTGCCAACGCGTACTCAATGACATCATCAGCCACCCCTTCCCTAGACCCACCATGTCCTCCTGAGGAGTCCCCCGAACTCTTTGAGCACAGTGTTGGGTACATGCTCCAGGAGGATGCCCAACGATTCGAAGGCTCGGATGATGATACCCAGCTTGAGGAATCTGGCAGTACTGTTCCACCAGCTGCAGCTTACTGCCAGGTTTGCTCTAGTGGTGAAGAGGGAGGGGATGATGAGGTCACTGACTCCACGTGGGTGCCTGAAGGGAGAGAGGATGAGGAGGAGGACGAGGAGGAGGAGGATGCAGCGTCACATGTCCAACGAGGCAGGATGCCCCCTGGAGGCCAGGTAGAGGCCAGCACAGCAACTGTACAACACCGCAGAGCTCCGCCTGTGCAGGGCGCTGCCTCTGCACGTTATCAGAAAAGTTCTTTGGTGTGGGCCTTTTTTGAGACGAGTGCATCAGATCGCACCACTGCTATTTGCAATATTTGTCTCAAGCGTATCTCGCGTGGCCAAAACATCAGCCGCTTGGGCACCACAAGCATGACCAGACATATGTCGACCTGCCATGCAGCTCGTTGGCAGGCACACATAAAAGACCCACACCAAAGAACTAAGCGGACCTCTCCTTGCTCCTCATCAGCTGGGATCTCCATCCCCACTACACCTTCAGTCCTCTCTGAAAGCTGCTCTGAGAGGACTGAAGGTGTAGAATTAGGTGTGTCACAACCAAGTACTTGCAGTACACCGACGTCCGATTGCAGCAGGCAAATTTCCCTGCCCCAGCTGCTGGACCGTAGAAAGAAGTACACTCCCAGCCATCCACATGCCCAGCGGTTGAATGCTAGCTTGGCTAAATTGCTAGCACTTCAACTGCTGCCTTTTCAGTTGGTAGACTTGGCCCCCTTCCGTGAGTTTGTTCAATGTGCGGTTCCTCAGTGGCAGGTTCCCAAACGCCACTTTTTCTCACGGAAGGCGATTCCGTCTCTCTACCGGCATGTGGAAGGCAATGTCCATGCCTCGCTGGACAGGGCGGTCAGCGGTAAGGTGCATATTACCGCTGACTCATGGTCCAGCAGGCATGGACAGGGACGGTACCTTTCTTTCACGGCCCATTGGGTCACTCTATTGGCAGCTGGGAGGGATGCAGGACAAGGTGCAGTAGTGTTGGAGGTTGTTCCGCCACCACGCCTCCAAAACGCTACTACTGCTACTGGTTGTGACACACCTCTCTCCTCCACCCCCTCCTCTTCTTCTTCCTCCAGTGCTCTGTCCTTGGAACCAGCGGTGCTCCGTAGGCGTACAAGGGGCTACGCAAGTACGCAGGCAAAAAGATGCCATGCCGTGCTTGCGCTGGTGTGTTTGGGGGACAGGAGCCACACTGGGCCAGAGGTTCTGGCAGCTCTGCAGGGGCAGGCCGAGAGGTGGTTGACGCCACGTCAGCTTAAGCCAGGAATGGTCGTTTCTGACAATGGCACCAACCTCCTCTCCGCCCTGCGACAGGGGCAGCTCACCCATGTGCCCTGCATGGCTCACGTCCTCAACCTGGTGGTGCAGCGGTTCTTGGGCAGGTTCCCAGGCTTACAGGATGTCCTGAGGCAGGCCAGGAAAGTCTGTGTGCATTTCCGCCGATCTTATAATGCCAGTGCTCGGCTGACTGAGCTGCAAAAGGAGCTGAACCTGCCCAAGAACTGCCTAATATGTGACATGCCCACCAGGTGGAACTCAACGTTGGCCATGCTGCAGCGACTGCACACGCAGCAGAGGGCCATCAATGAGTACCTTTGCGACTACGGCACCAGGACAGGGTCAGGGGAGCTTGTTTTTTTTTTCCCCACGTCAGTGGAGCATGATCAGGGATGCATGCACTGTCCTCTCACCATTTGAGGAGGCCACAAGGATGGTGAGCAGTGACAGTGCATGCATCAGTGACACTGTCCCTCTTGTCCACCTGTTGGAGCATACGCTGCGTGGGATAATGGACAGGGCACTTGAGGCAGAACAGAGGCAGGAAGAGGAGGACTTCCTTGCCTCTCAAGGCCCCCTTTATCCGGACAGGAGGAGGAGGATTGTGTGAGCATGGAGGTGGAGCCTGGCACTCAGCATCAGCAGCAGCAGTCTTTTAGGGATGATGTACAGTCCCAACAAACCAGTGGACTTGTACGTGGCTGGGAGGAGGTGGCTGGCGATCATGTCATCCTCAGTGACCCAGAAGACTCCGGACCGAATGCCTCAGCTAACCTACGCTGCATGGCCTCCCTGATCCTGCAAAGCCTGCGGAAGGATCCTCGTGTTCTTCGGATCAAGGAGAGGGACCATTACTGGCTGGCCACTCTCCTTGATCCGCGGTACAAGGGTAAGGTTGCGGACCTTATCTTGCCATCGCAGAGGGAGCAGAGGATGAGACATCTCAGGGAGGCCTTGCAGAAAGGTCTGTGCAATGCGTTCCCAGAAACTGGGAGGTTACAAACTCCTGGTCCTGGGCGACGAGTTGCTGAGGCTTCGGTCAGTAGCAGAAGGAGCGGTGGGGAAGGTGGACGTCTGACCGATGCGTTCAGACAATTTTTTAGTCCGCAGCCCCAAGGTATGATCGGTTCCAGCAACCATCGCCAGCGTCTGATATACATGGTGCAGGAATACCTTGGGGCAAGGTCAGACTTGGACACCTTTCCCACCGAAAATCCTCTGGCTTACTGGGTCCTGAGGATGGATCACTGGCCAGAGCTTGCACAGTATGCAATTGAGCTACTGGCCTGTCCTGCCTCCAGCGTTCTTTCCGAACGCACATTCAGTGCTGCTGGAGGATTTGTCACTGATCATAGGGTGCGCCTGTCCACCGCCTCGGTTGATCGACTGACTTTCATCAAAATGAATCAGTCTTGGATCACCACCAGCTACCAGGCACCTGAGGCGGATATAACCGAATAATTTATAATGTCACATCCCTTAAAGACTGCCTATGCTGATGCTGAGTGACTGTCCTCTTATGTTCACTGACTATCCTCTTCCTCCTCCTCAATGATCCATGCCACCACACCAGTGCCTAAGGCACAATTTTTCAGCCCCTGTTTAACAGGGGCGTGTACATACAATTTTTAGAAAAAAATGCTTCGCAACACGTGTGACTGCTGTGCTCCAAGTACAGTATCTGTGAGGGGTTGCAGTGTTGTGGCACCAGCACCAGTGCCTAAGGCACAATTTTTCAGCCCCTGTTTAACAGGGGCGGGTAATTACAATTTTTTAAAAAAATGCTTCGCAACACGTGTGACTGCTGTGCTCCAAGTACAGTATCTGTGAGGGGTTGCAGTGTTGTGGCACCAGCACCAGTGCCTAAGGCACAATTTTTCAGCCCCTGTTTAACAGGGGCGGGTAATTACAATTTTTAAAAAAAATGCTTCGCAACACGTGTGACTGCTGTGCTCCAAGTACAGTATCTGTGAGGGGTTGCAGTGTTGTGGCACCAGCACCAGTGCCTAAGGCACAATTTTTCAGCCCCTGTTTAACAGGGGCGGGTAATTACAATTTTTTAAAAAAATGCTTCGCAACACGTGTGACTGCTGTGCTCCAAGTACAGTATCTGTGAGGGGTTGCAGTGTTGTGGCACCAGCACCAGTGCCTAAGGCACAATTTTTCAGCCCCTGTTTAACAGGGGCGGGTAATTAAATTTTTTTAAAAAAATGCTTCGCAACACGTGTGACTGCTGTGCTCCAAGTACAGTATCTGTGAGGGGTTGCAGTGTTGTGGCACCAGCACCAGTGCCTAAGGCACAATTTTTCAGCCCCTGTTTAACAGGGGCGGGTAATTACAATTTTTTAAAAAAAATGCTTCGCAACACGTGTGACTGCTGTGCTCCAAGTACAGTATCTGTGAGGGGTTGCAGTGTTGTGGCACCAGCACCAGTGCCTAAGGCACAATTTTACAGCCCCTGTTTAACAGGGGCGGGTAATTACAAATCTTGATCTAATAGTTCACAGCAGGGCCCATTCCTGCGCCCACCAAGAGTAACTATGAGGGCCTACAGTCTTGTGGCAACACCGTCCACCACCACCGCCAAAGGCCCAATTTTTCTGCCCTGTTCATCAGGTGCTTGCAATTACAAATCTTGATCTAATAACTCACAGCAGGGCCCATTCCTGCGCCCACCAAGAGTAACTATGAGGGCCTACAGTCTTGTGGCAACACCTTCCACCACCACCGCCAAAGGCCCAATTTTTCTGCCCTGTTCATCAGGTGCTTGCAATTACAAATCTTGATCTAATAACTCACAGCAGGGCCCATTCCTGCGCCCACCAAGAGTAACTGTGAGAGCTTACAGTCTTGTGGCAACACCGTCCACCACCACCACCACCCCCAATTTTTCTGCCCTGTTCAACAGGTGCATGCAATTACAAATCTTGATCTATTAACTCACAGCAGGGCCCATTCCTGTGCCCACCAGTCTTGTGGCTACACCAACATCTAATAGGGCAAATTTCTGCAGAGTATATACGCCAGGCCCCTACTTTCAAACATCCAACTTACAAACGACTCCTACTTGCAAATGGAAAGAGAAAAACAGGAAGTGAGAGGAAATCTACCCCTAGGAAGGGAAATTCTATCCTGTTAGATTTAATTTGGGAAAAAGGTATCTCCTCTCTACTGATACTTTATCACCAATCCTTGTTTCAATTAAAACCCCACTTTTTCCAAAAACATTTGTCATTGGGACGGAAAGTGAGGTGACATGTTCTGAACAGATGTGCAAAGACAGCAAATGTTACAGGGGTGATAACCCCTCCCTATGTTCTCCAAAAAGCTTAAAAATAGATTTTTTTGGGATGGAGCTACACTTCATAATGTACCTGTTCAGATTCTACTTAAGAACAAACCTAAAGCCGCAAGTGGTTTTAAATGGCTTCTTTTTTTCCTTTACAAATGTCATTTTGTGCAAGGACAGTTCTAAACACGGGAAACACATGCCACTTCACAGGCATACTTTAGACACCCCCCAGGTACCATATTTAAAGGAAAATTTCACTTTTTTTTTTTCACTTTATGCATCATTAAAATGACTGCTCCCGAAAAAACGTTAGTTTTTAAAAGTTCTTTTTGCATTGATATATGTCCCCTGGGGCAGTACCCGGGTCCCCAAACCTGTTTTATGACATTAACATGCATATTGGCCGTTGTAATTAGCACTTTTGATTTCGAACGTTCGCGTCCATTATAACGTATAGGGTTCGAAAATTCGCGTGAACTTTCGGTCCGTTCGAAGGTTCTGGTGCGAACCGAACCCGGGGGTGTTCGGCTCATCCCTACTGGAGAGGAGGGACATACATAGGGACACCGATCGGTCCCCTCCCCCAGTCAGTCCCCTCCCCCCCACAGTTAGAATCACTAAGATAGGGAACATATTAACCCCTGCAGCGCCCCCTAGTGTTAACCCCTTCCCTGCCAGTCACATTTATACAGTAATCAATGCATTTTTATAGCACGGATCGCTGTATAAATGTTAATGGTCCCAAAAATGTGTCAAAAGTGTCCTATATGTCCGCCGCAATGTCGCAGTCACGATAAAAATCGCAGATCGCCGCCATTACCAGTAAAAAAAAAAAAAATAATAATAAAAATTTCATAAATCTATGCCCTATTTTGTAGACGCTATAACTTTTGCGCAAACCAATCAATATACGCTTATTGTGATTTTTTTTTACCAAAAATATGTAGAAGAATACGTATCGGCCTAAACTGAGGAAAAAATTTGTTAAAAAAAATAATAAAATTGGATATTTATTATAATAAAAAGTAAAAAATATAATGTTTTTTCAAACTTGTCCCTCTTCTTTTGTTTATAGCGCATAGAAATAAAAACCGCAGAGGTGATCAAATACCACCAAAATAAATCTCTATCTATGGGGAAAAAATGATAAAAAACTTTATTTGGGTACAGCGTTGCATGACTGCGCAATTGTCATTCAAAAGGCGATAGCGCTGAAAGCTGAAAAATGGCTTGGTCAGGAAGGAGGTGTTCGTGCCTGGTAGGCAAGTGGTTAATTGAACCAGCTGGCTAGCCAATTTACCAATTTAACCATCAATTAACTCAATGTGTGTAAAATCATGAATTGTATTTATTTGCCATATTTTTCCATGTTTGTTAGCTATGAGTAAGCACTCTTGGTAGTGTGAAACGCGTTAGCGACTTTTGCTTTGCTGTGACCCACATTTGTGTGATTTTTGTTTCACAAATAAAAGGCATTTGAAATTATCTTGGAGTGCGGCCATCCAGAGTCCTTTAACCTATAAGCACTAATAGAATACTGGTTTCCCAACAGGGCCGTTCAACAAAAGCTGGCTTCTCTTGAACAGACAGTGTTACACAAGTACCTTGAAGATTTGCTTGCACAACTGACCTTGCATTTTCCCTCTCCAACACAAAAAAGATACTTCCCTTGCACATTCACACCCTACATACAGTTTCAGGCTCCTCTCATCAGCCTCTCACCACCAATTACATGCTGAGAGTGTTTCTGGTGAAAGGAAAGCCCTCCCAACCCTGCTAGTCACATGCACCTGCAAAGAAATCCTATCACTACTTTACATCACCACATATGATGGCAGAATCAGTTGACTTCATTGTGCTGTTTCATGTTACCTATTCAGAGTGTAGTGCACCCCCTAAGGAGCCGCAAGTAGAATCGGATCCCCTGCCCTACACAGCCAGGCACACCAAATCCCCACAGTCAGAAAACAATCCAGTACTTTGTTTTTGTAGATTATTGAAGAATTAGAACTTGGATAGTAAATGTAGCAAAGTCCTGGGTCCCTTGAGGCCTAATGGTGACCTCTAGAGTTAGGGACAGCTGACATCCTTCTGTGTAGAGTGGGTTACAAGGCATGGTGGGTGTATTGTAAGGTGAAATGGTGGGCGCCAGACACTTTTTGAATGCAAAGAGATTCATTGACTCTTGAACTGTGGGAGAGAGGGTTAGGACCAGGACACCCTTGGGTAGATGCAAAGACAATTGTCAGACTCTGAGACTTCTATAGGCAGACAGCTATACAGGTGAAGGCCTCCAGCCAGACACCGCTTCTATATAGGTAGGACCGCTGTCTCCTATATTTCGGATCCAATATCCACTGGATCCCCTGCACTCTTCCACTTTTAGCACTCAGTATCTTCCTCAAGTGTCACCCCCGCTTCCCTGCTCGGTCCCTGGCTTGGCGCTCACAGATACTCTTCAAGCATCACCCCTGCTGATCCGCTAGGTCCCTGGCTTGGCATTCACTGATGCTCCACAAGTGTCATCTCTGCTGTCCCGCTGGGTCCTTGGCTTGGCACTCACTGATATTTTCACACTTCTTCACCGTCCCCAGCTGGTGGGTAGACTGCTCTGGTATTAGATTGAGCTTACTCACAGTGGTCTCAGGTAACAAAGTAGATGGTCCCGTAGTGGCGACAGCTTTCCCTTCTACCTCCAACCACAATTAGTTCTCCATCTGGCTAAACCGCAACTTCTGGTTGGACTACAAGCCAGCAGGCCCAACCCTACGTGGCTCTCCCGCTCCTTGAAAGGCCCTCAGGCAGCCTAGCAGCCAAATGTCCCTGGGATAGGCCTTAGGCTTCTGGTCTAGCAGCCTGGGGCAGTACAACACACATCCACCCAGACAGCCATCCAGGTGGCACAGAATCCCGATCACCTGACTCCACCCAAATAAATAGGCTTTCCCAGCAGCCCAAGGAACCAAAGAAAATCCCTGCCCATTGGCTGAGACACCCCATCCATTCATATCTGAGCTTGCAAAGTCCCTGTGTTATCTAATGTCATTAGCACAGTGCCACCTAGTGACAGAAGAGAAAGGGTGCAACAAGTCCAGATTTAGAGAGGAATCAATTGATCTCCTAACAATTGGCCAAGGCAACTAAATTTGATAGAAACCCTGCCTAAACATCAGGGTGCTACATAAAATTATGGGATGCCCACTTGACTTCAAAAAATCTTCAGAGACAACTTTTCCTATATGCAGTCTATATACACACCTCTGCTTCCTCCAGCACCCACTTGCTTGCAGAACTCCAGCTGTGTCACCTTGTTGTAATTTGGTAGCCAAGGCCCATTACAGGCAGGGACTCGCAGCCCCTATACTTGAAGATAGGGTGACACAGTTTACACTTTACCAGCCCTTCCTCTCTGTGGTCACAGATCCCAGCACCACCTCTTCAGGCACTGCCAGATTGCCTGGCTGTAGCTGCCCCTTTCATTAGCCCCCCCAGGCTAACTTCTCCACAGTCCTCCCAGACTGAACACTCACCAGCCCCCCATGGGTGCTGCCCCCCCACCCAAAGCCCCCCCCCATGTTGAGGGCACGCGTCCTGGTACTGCTCAGGGGGGGGGGGGCGCTCGCTCGTCCCCACCCCCTTTCCTGACCGGCCGGCTGCATGCTCGGATAAGGGTCTGGTATAAACTTTGGAGGGAACCCCCACGCTGTTTTTTCGGTGTTGGGGTTCCCCTTTAAATCCATACCAGGTGACGGGGCTAGCAAGGTGTCAATCTCGGCAATGGAGGCGGCGACATTGACTTCCTTCGCTAGTCCCGTCTACCTGGAGTCACGTACAAAATGGACCTAGTCCGCCGGAAAAGTCCGGTCGTACAGATTAACTTCTGAAGCTCCTAAACATTGGAGTCAGAGCCTACAGGTTGAGAATTTCTAGTCACACTTCCTGGATGCACCTATGTATGTATATATGTACTTTGTGACACTTACTGTCATTGACATATTATATATCATCATGTCTCGATTATTTATAGGCAATAATAATTTACAATGGTATTCAAGTCTATCAACGATACTCCTCTCAGTACGTTTTTAGGCATAGGTCGGTGCTTCTTCCCGTGAGGATTTTGGTGCTCATTGGCTTGCGTTGACATCACTCAGTACAGATTAACTTCTGAAGCTCCTAAACATTGGAGTCAGAGCCTACCGGTTGAGAATTTCTAGTCACACTTCCTGGATGCACCTATGTATGTATATATGTACTTCGTGACACTTACTGTCATTGACATATTATATATCATCATGTCTCGATTATTTATAGGCAATAATAATTTACAATGGTATTCAAGTCTATCAACGATACTCCTCTCAGTGGGTTTTTAGGCATAGGTCGGTGCTTCTTCCCGTGAGGATTTTGGTGCTCATTGGCTTGCGTTGACATCACTCAGTACAGATTAACTTCTGAAGCTCCTAAACATTGGAGTCAGAGCCTACCGGTTGAGAATTTCTAGTCACACTTCCTGGATGCACCTATGTATGTATATATGTACTTTGTTCAAATCATCTTTTGTATCTTTGTTGAATTTGAGATTTGTATAATTAATATATCCATTAGAGAAAAATGTCCATGCATGTTCCGGAGGAAGCCATATGGCGAAACATGTTGAATTCATGTGTTGAAAACTTAACAGACATTTGGATACACTATATAGAATAAGCGACGTTTGTCCAGCTTTACCAGAGAGAAACAAGTGGAACCAACTTTATTTTTTTCATCCAGTTTCCTTTTGTAGAAGATATATATTTGCAGTCATAGGTGTGAAAAAATTGCCTTCAATAGTTGGATAAAATTTTGAGTTTCCAGCTCCTGCAGTGGGCATTATTGAGGTTGGACACTCTCAAAGAGTATATACATAGTCCAATTATTCCTTTTGTTTTTAATAGTGTAGAAATGGATTAGGACCCCTGTCAGGTTTTTATCTCTGTCCATGTACCCACTAGGTCGATTCTAGAGATTAACTCATCTCTATCCAACCTTCCACATTGCGCTTTTTTCTATTCCAGTCAGCTTCAGGATGTCCCCACCCCACAGTACATGTAAAAAAAAGGATACAGTTGATGTTAATGCCGTTATATGGACACATGACCATATTCATTCAATGTCACTAAGGCCCCTTTCACACTGGGGCGGTTTTCAGGCGGTACAGCGCTAAAAATAGCGCCTGTATACCGCCTGAAAAAACCGGCCCCATTCACTCCAGTGTGAAAGCCGGCGGGCTTTCACACTGGAGCGGTGCGCTAGCAGGACCGCAACAAAAGTCCTGCTAGCAGCATCTTTGGAGCGGTGAAGGAGCGGTGTATTTACCGCTCCTATACCGCTCCTTCCCATTGAAATCAATGGGAAACCGCGGGGATACCGCCCGCAAACCGCCGCTGCAGCGGCGCTTTGCGGAGGTTTTTAACCCTTTTGCGGCCGCCAGCGGGGGTTAAAACCACCCCGCTAGCGGCCGCATACCGCGGGTAAAACGATGGTAAAGCAGCGCTAAATATAGCGCTGCTTTACCGTCGCCGCCCCGCACCGCCCCAGTGTGAAGCCAGCCTTACTAATGTTAACGACTGAACACTGGCATGTGTCCATATCGAGTATCTCACAAACGTGAGTACACCCCTTACATTTTTGTAAATATTTTATTATATATTTTCATGTGACAACACTGAAGAAATTACACTTTGCTACAATGTAAAGTAGTGAGTGTACAGCTTGTATAACAGTGTAAATTTTCTGTCCCCTCAAAATACCTCACACAGGCATTAATGTCTAAATCGCTGGCAACAAAAGTGAGTACACCCCTAAGTAAAAATGTCCAAATTGGGCCCAAAGTGTCAATATTTTGTGTGGCCACCATTTTTGCTTTAACCCTCTTGGGCATGAATATCACCAGAGCTTCACAGGTTGCCACTGGAGTCCTCTTCCTTTCCTCCATAACGACATCACAGAGCTGGTGGATGTTAGAGACCTTGCACTCTTCCACCTTCCGTATGGGTATTCCCCACAGATGCTCAATAGGGTTTAGGTCTGGAGACATGCTTGGCCAGTCCATCAGCTTTACCCTCAGCTTCTTTAGCAAGGCAGTTTTTCATCGTGGAGGTGTGTTTGGGGTCGTTATGTTGAAATACTGCCCTGCGGCCCAGTCTCTGAAGGGAGGGGGTCATGCTCTGCTTCAGTATGTCACAGTACATGTTGGAATTTGTGGTTTCCTTAGGCTGGGTTCACACTAGGTGCGAATTGCAGCTCCGGTTTCCCTGTGAAGATAAAAAAATATTCATTCAGCAGTTCCTCTCTGTTGTAGCTGGGGATCAGCTGATCTGGGACAGGGGGAGGTGTAGTGAGGAGGGGGAGAGGGGTGTACTTTTTTTCTGAGCTACTGTATATTTGCATCATAGGTGTGAAAAAATGCCTCCAACAGTTGAATTCAATTTTTAGTTTCCAGTTCTGAGAACCTGCAGTGGCCATTATTGAGGTTGTGCACTCTGAAAGTGTATATACATAGCCCAATTTTTTTTTTCTTTAGATTTTTAATAGAGTAGAGATTATAACCCCTGTCAGGTCGTCATCTCTGTCCATGTACCCACTAGGTAGATCCTAGAGATGAATTAATCTCTATCCGACCTTCCACATTCTTCTATTCCAGTCAGCTTCAGGCTGTCCCCACCCCACAGTACATGTAAACAAAGGAGTGGGATAATGGTGATGTCAATGCCATTATATGGTAGAAAGAAATGGATGGCTGCACTTCGAGGTAAATTATAAGTCTCTTTAATGTAAAATCCGTAACATAAATGACACCACAGCACAAGAAAGCAGGTACAGGTAGACGTGTTTCACACAGCGACGGTGCGCTTATTCATTAGGTATGAAAAACCGTTGTGTGAAACGCGTCTACCTGTACCTGCTTTCTTGTGCTGTGGTGTCATTTATGTTACGGATTTTACATTAAAGAGACTTATCATTTACCTTCGTAGTGCAGCCATCCATTTCTTTCTACCTTACTGCATGGCCGGCAAGCCAAGGCTAGCATCCTTGGGAGGAGTCCATTCACCAGCTTACTCGGTCCCATCACTCACCTGGAGCAGCATTTTCCTTTTCCCAATGCCATTATATGGACACATGACCACATTCATTCAATGTCACTTACTAATGTCAACGACTGAATATGGCATGTGTCCATGCAAGTATCCCACTCCATTGTTTACATGTGTTGTCGGGCAGGAAATTACCTGGCCTGCAGCTTACTGGACTAGAAAATAGCACAATGTGAACATTCTGAAAGAGTTGAGTTTTAAGGATGCCCAAACTCATCTCCAGTAAATTCACCCTTTTTGTTTTTCCTGGTGCCCATTGTTTCTGGGGTAGAAGGTGATGGAAAAAGATATTTAGTCCTCATGCACACAGGGCGTTAGAAAAAACGAGCTGAAAAGCCACTGCCAATGCCAGGTAAAAGTGTTTTTTGCATTGGCGTTAATGAGCGCTTAGCCGCGTTAGCTTTTAGCAATGTTTCTCTGCCTCTATTCAAAATCAGTGGTTCCCTATGAGAGCCATCTTAACTGATCCAACTTTCAGCCCATTGATTTGAATAGAAGTCGCATCCAAGACAGATCATGATGTTCCGACTTGTGGTGCGACTTGAGCTCTGAGGATCTTCAAGGGGATCCCACACCAAAATGAAAAGCGGCATTGGGTCTCCCCCAAAATCTATACCAGGCCCTTTGAGTCTGGTATGGATCTTGAAAGGGAACCCCACGCCAAAATTAAAAAAAAACGCGTTGGGTCCCCCCCCCCCCCCCCAGGACCATACCAGACCATTCAGTCTGGTATGGATTTTGAGGGGAACCCTCACTCTAAAAAAAAAATTCATACCAGACCCTTATCCAAGCATGCAGCCTGGCAGGTCAGGAAAGGGAGGGGACGAGCGAGCACCCCCCTCCTCCTGGACCATACCAGGCCAAACACCCTCAACGTGGAGGGGTTGGTGCTTTGAGGCAGGGGGGCTCTGCACCCCCCACCCCAAAGCACCTTGTCGCCATGTTGATGATGACAAGGGCCTCTTCCTCACAACCCTGGGCGGTGGTTGTGGGGGCCTGCGGGCAGTCGGCTTATCAGAATCTGGAAGCCCACTTTAAGAAGGGGGCCCTCAGATCCCAGCCCCCCACTCTATGTGAATGAGTATGGGGTACATTGTACCCCTACTCATTCACTCAAAAAAGTATCAAAAATAAATAAAACCAGTACACAGGTTTTTGACAAAGTCCTTTATTAAAGTAGCTCCACTGTGTCTTCTCCCCTCTTCGGTCTTCTCCCCTCTTTGGTGATGTCTTCTTCCTCTGGTTATTCTCCCTCTGCTGTCTTCTTACTATGGTTCTTCTCCCTCCGGTTCTTCTCCCTTCACTGTCTTCTTCCTCTGGTCCTCCGCCCTCCGGTTCTTCTCCCTCAGCTATCTTCTTCCTCTGGTTCTTCTGCCTCCAGTTCATTCCCCCTTCTTCCTCTGGTTCTTCTGCTACCTCAGGTTCTTCTTCCTCCTGATGTCTTCTCCCGACACTAGCTCCTGCTGTTGTGTTAGGTGTGGCGTGGGCCATTACTCATATAGCCACGGGGTGGTGACGTCATCTGGAGACCATGCCCCCTTGTGACGTCACCACCCCATCATTCCCCGGACAGTGTTACCAAATCTACCAGATCAAGAGTAAGAGCGAATCTCCCAATGGGAAAATCTGTTACAGTAGCAACTACCCAGGCGGGAAACTCTTCCCATTTTGTAGAGAATCCCTCTCATATTCGGTTGCATCTTCAGGACAGGAAATTAAGAGAAATCTGTGCAACAGGCCACAGACAGCAAATGATATACAGGCATGTGTTTTAACCTTACCATATTCAAAACTAAGAAAAAAAGTTAGAGACTTATATACACTTTAAGGATCTTACATTTATTTTATATAAGGAGAATGCACATGGCTAGTTAGAGACACGCTAAAGCCTCATACACACGATGGGACTTTGTACAAACTTTCCCGTGGATTTTTGTACAAAGGGCGTCGGCCATGAACTTGTATTGCATACACACGGCAGGACTTTTTCAGCCAACTTTCACCAAATCACGTGGTTTTTCTGCTCTTTACCGCCACCTTTGGTCAACTTCTGTATTCTTGTCTGATCTTTTGCATTGGTTCTGAGCATGCGTGTTTGTATGTTTGTTGTCAAAAAGTCCGATCCTGTGTATGGGCCTTAAGTTTGACAGGAACAAAGCACTAAGATGCTCAGTAGGGTCTCGTGGTAAAATAAGTGGTTCAGACATTTTTTTTAACCTCCAAAGGAAAACGGTGACCAGGTGGGTACACATTGCAGTGCCCGAGATGCCTCACATCACAGTGCAGCAATTTTTACTTGCTAAACAGTTTGGCAAGTGGTGACAATTGCCAGACTTGCCCATGGAAATCAACAGGACCACTCGCTTGGCTAGCTTTCTAGCACAGTAAATTAGGAGCAAACAGACAAATGAAGTTTACGTACGTCTCCATTCAAGCATATTATTAGAGGTGAAGCAAGAGTGCTATTTTCACTTTCCCTTTAAGGTTCAGCAGTAAACTGCAGCTGTAATAACCCATTTTTCAGAATCTGTTGGGCATGCATATGTTTTGAGGTATGCAAATCAGGCAGCAAGAGATTCATTTCATTCATAGCTAGGAGAAATCCTTCACCTGTTAACAATTAAGACTGTGAATTCCAACTCCGAGTGTTTCATGCAGCAACTGTTCCCTAGGAAACCACACACTCCGCACCATTCCAGGGATCAGGGCTACATAATGTAACAGCTGAGGAATATGTGATATGCCTTTAAAGGAGAAGAAGCCACTCAGAAGTAATAGCAGTGTCATATTCATCATGCTAAGTGTAAAGCAATTACACTAGGCTAGGCGGTCTATGCAAACCCCACTGGAAATAATAAATTAAGACTCTAGCCAAAGATGCCTAGTCAGGGTTTACTAGTGCTGGTGAGTTTAATTTTTGGGAACACTTTATTGATGAGGTAATATTTCACTGTAACAATCAACAATTTTCCCCCATTCTGATCCACACTTACCTCTCTCTCTTGGCAGCAGTTTTCTGTGTTGATTACATCCTACATTATTCTCTACCTGTGCCTGCACAGTAACTTCTCATAGACGTGAATGGAGCCTTAAGCCTAGTACACACCACTACTTTTCTGACATCTCCGGTCGGAGCCGCGATACTAGCAATCGGACGTTAGTACAGTGATCTCTCCTGCTGTTCTTTTGTGTTTTGAAAGGGGTGCAAATCCGCCCCCGCCCTCCACCAGAACACTCTGGTCAGCGCTCTTAGTCACTGGCAGAGAGCGCTGATCGAGAGGCGGTGGCTGCTGGTTTTCCAGCATGCTTGTCCGACATAAGCCGGCCAAATGGCCAGTTTCTATCAGACCGGCTGCCTTACACACGGGCCGAACGTCGGCTCAACCGGCCAATGTTGCCCGACATTCGGCCTGTGTGTACTAGGCTTTATTCCAACTGTACAGGTATTTTCTATTCATGCTTATGGAAATTTTATGTACAGGCATAGAACTGCATTATCTGAATGAAGAATATATGCATTGCAAGTTGCTGCAGTCATAGTCCGAGAGAATTAAGTGGACACCTTGGTTTGGGTTAGCTAGTGTAGATTGGGGGATAGTGATTGTGGGCCAGGGGCATAACTAGGATTGTAAAAAACCTGGGGCACTATCAGGTACCCTGGGGGAAGTATTGATGGTGAGTTGTGGTTGTGGCCAAATTGAACAGAGGGGGGTGGCTTAGAGGAGTATGGCTAAATAAGACTTGAACCTACTCTGGTCTGAGTCGGGATTAAGTAACCGTGCAATTGTCAGGAGTAACCCACAGAGTGCAGGAGTGAGGAGTAAGTAATGCACAGAGTGAAGGGGTCAGGAGTAAATAATGCACAGAGTGAAGGGGTCAGGAGTAAATAATGCACAGAGTGAAGAGGTCAGGAGTAAGTAATGCACAAAGTGAAGGGGTCAAGAGTAAGTATTGTGCAGAGTGAAGGGGTCAGGATGAGTAAGTAATGCACAAAGTGATGGAGTCAGGAGTAAATAATACACAAAGTGAAGGGGTCAGGAGTGATTAATGTGCAGAGAGAAGGGGTCAGGAGTAAGTAATGCGCAGAATGAAGGGGTCAAGAGTAAGTAATGCACAAAGTGAAGGGGTCAGGAGTAGGGATGAGCCCACGGTTTGAATCAAACGTAGGTTCGACTCGAACATCGGGTGTTCGTTTGTTCTAAAACTAACCGAACATATGGGGCGTTCATGAAAAAGTTGAGCATCGCAAAATGCCCCATAATGCACCGGGAGATTGCAGAGCATTGCTGTATTATGATTGCCCAAAACATGCAACTGACCTGCATGTTTTGGCCAATCACAGCATGCTCTGCTGAGAGAGCCATAACTAGCCAAAGGAAGGGTGCCTATGGCCAATCATGGCTCAGGGGGACTAATTCTACGCCCCACACTATATAAGGCTGCTTACAGAGTGGCCATGTGTAGTGTTGTTGGCGTGGACAGAGAGATGGCTTAAGTTAGATTAAGCAGGCAGGTTACACCCCTCATATTTTTGTAAATATTTTATTATATTTTTTCATGTGAAAACACTGAAGAAATTACAGTTTGCTACAATGTAAAGTAGTGAGTGTACAGCTTGTGTAACAGTGTAAAATTGCTGTCCCCTCAAAATAGCTCAACATACAGCCATTAATGTCTAAACCACTGGCAACAAATGTGAGTACACCACAAAAATGAAAATGTCCAAATTGGGAACAATTAGCCATTAGCCCGGTGTCATGTGAATTGTTAGTGTTACAAGGTCTAAGGCAGGGGTGCCCAACCTTTTTAAGAGCGAGGGCCACTTAAGCAACTTGGTAACTAGGCGCGGGCCACAATGAGCGAAGCGAGCAGATGACAGGTCACGGCTACTCTATAGGCCCTCCGATCCACCCAGATGGATGCGGGCGAATTCCCTTCTATTTCTTTATCAGATTTTTAGGACCGGATTGGAGGTAGGCGCGAGTAAACAGACAAAAGTATGCCGCTCTGTAGAGGTGAATTGAGGGTCCGAATGGGTAGGGCCGATCTTGCGATAAGGGCCTAAACTGCTTTTACACTGATGTGCTGTGGTTTACCCACATTGAGGGTGCAGGGTAGTGCACCTGTGTCTATCCTGTGGGTTAACAGTACTTTGCCATAGACTCTGCCTGTGGCAAAAGCCGTCGCTGTACAGGAAGCATCGGCTTATGGGGCTCTGCTCTGCAGCCGCTTTCTTCCTCTACCACCAGCTTTATTCACAACACTGATGCTGTTGTATGACGGGTCGTCAACATGCAATCTGGGCTTGCTAACCCGCCATTCCAGAGCAGGAGGTCTCGGGCCACATCAGAGGGCTCCGCGGGCCACATGTGGCCCCCGGGCCGCTGGTTGGCCACCCCTGGTCTAAGGTGTGAATGGGGAGCAGGTGTGGTAAATTTGGTGTTATCGCTCTTATACTGGTCACTGGAAGTTTAACATGGCATCTCATGGCAAAGAACTCTCTGAGGATCTGAAAAAAAGAATTGTTGCTCTACATAAAGCTAGGCTATAAGAAGATTTCCAAGACCCTGAAACTATGCTGCAGCACGGTGGCCAAGACCATACAGCAGTTTACCAGGACAGGTTCCACTCAGAATAGGCCTTGCCATGGTCGACCAAAGAAGTTGAGTGCACATGCTCAGCGTCATATCCAGAGGTTGTCTGAGAAATAAACATAAGAGGGCTGTCAGCATTGCTGCAGAGGTTGAAGGGGTGGGGGGGTCAGCCTGTCAGTGCTCAGACCATCAGCTGCACACTGCATCAAATTGGTCTGCATGGCTGTCGTCCTAGAAAGGAAGTCTCTTCTAAAGATAATGCACAAGAAAGCCTGCAAACAGTTTTCTGAAGACAAGCAGACTAAGCACATGGATTCCTGGAAACCATGTCGTGTGGTCTGATGAGACCAAGATAAAAACGTATTTGGTTCAGATGGTGTCAAGCGTGTGTGGCGGCAACCAGGTGAAGAGTACAAAGAAGAGTGTGTCTTGCCTACAGTCAAGCGTGGTGGTGGGAGTGTCATGGTCTGAGGCTGCATGAGTGCTGCCGGCACTGGGGAGCTACATTTCATTGAAGGAACCATGAATGCCAACATGTACTGTGACATACTGAAGCAGAGCATGATTCCCTCCCTTTGGAGACTGGGCCGCAGGGAAGTATTCCAACATAACAAACACACCTCCAAGATGACCACTGCCTTGTTAAAGAAGCTGAGGGTAAAGCTGATGGACTGGCCAAGTATGTCTCCAGACCTAAACCCTATTGAGCATCTGTGGGGCATCCTTAAATGTAAGGTGGAGGAGCGTAAGGTCTCTAACATCCACCAGCTCGGTGATGTCGTTTAGACATTAATGACTGTGTGTGAGTTATTTTGAGGGGACAGCAAATTTACACTGTTATACAAGTAGTACATGTAGTATATTATATCTAATATATATATATATGTATACATATATATATATATTATATATATACATATTTATATATATTTATTATATGTAGTGTTTTTATTTAGGCATTCTAAAGACAAGGTTATTCTAGGCAGACCGCTTTAGTAGCCGTTATCTAATTGCGCATATTAAAAGAGGGTTTGTTGGTCAAAGGACAAATGGCCAGACCAGAATTACTCCACATATGAAAGGGAACAGATAATGATTATCTTAATCTAATCAGTATTCACACATATCAAAGGGGGAATATGCAAGAATGTAAATTGGGACAGCTTTATAATTACAACTATTCACAACGTGGGGTTGTCTCCGGTCACTCTGAAAGACCGGGGCAGATCAAAGCATTTAATGGAAACGCCTAATCAAATTGCTCAGACATTCAGTGTGTGTGGGGGGGATATAACAGGACGTTCAATCTGTTTAGAGGTGTGTGTTCTTACGAAGGCACCCAAGAGTCACATGTTTCCATGGGGCTCTAAATATTACTAGCACTGTCTGTTGGATTTTTGTCATCTGTAAGACTGTTCTGTTTGGAAGTCAATAAAATTGTCTCTCTCTGGGAGAATCGGGTTTTGCTGCGGAGACAATACTTTTAATAACCATCTACGAGGAACGACGACTATAAGATTAGATCACTACATTGGTGCCGTTCAAGCGACCAGAAGAGCATTTTCAGGACTTTGTATTAGAAATCGTGGTGATAACAATCCGTGAGTTGGACAGAAGTCTGATGGAGACCCAAGACCTGTGCTGTGACTCTAACGTCTGGTTGTGACATAAGAGAGTCTGATCTACAAAATCAAACAAGTTTGGAACCCCAGAATTATTCTCTGGAGACTGGAAACGAAGAAAAAGGACCGCATCGTGTACCAGAAGACGTGAGCTGGAAGCTGAAGGAGTAATTAATGCGGTGAGTAAAATATTTCTCTTTTTAAATTATTAATAATATAGTAAAAATGCTTACTCAGTGTGAAGCTAGTGTCAGTTCTGATAAAGTTAACAGATGGGTGTTAAAATGTATTAAGCGTCATGGCGGTCCTTATGAAGTGCCAGAAAAATATAAGCAGACATGGACTATGATGAATGAATTTTTAGAAAAAACTGTTTTTGATAGCAAAATTTCAGAAAGTAAAAGAAAAGGTTGTATTGTACAGGGCTTGTTATCTTGCTGTTTAACAATGGAAAGTTCGTTGAAGGATAAGGTTGAGGAAATTACCCAGTTACAGAGTGCAGTTGATAATAGCAACAAAGTTTGTCAGAGGTTACAAAACCAATCAGAATCTGAGGCTGTAAATTTAAAATTGCATGCAGTCACCATTGGGGAAGCTCTGCTTGAGAAGTCTAAACGTTGTAATGAATTATCAGAGGAAAATGAGAGATTGAAATTAAGAATTATGGAATTAGAGAAGAGATCTCAGGAATGCAGATATGCATCGAATCGTGGATTCAGCAATCTGCAGCAATATGCAAATACAAACATTCTATCAAATGAAACAGAACCTCATATTAAATCTGATAATTCATTGCCAGCCGCACCCACTGTGACCACCACAGTTTATAACAATAATAATAATGCAGGTGAAGTTCAGCTTGTAATGAAGCCTTTGAAACCAAAAGAATTAGATGCAATTCTTAAAGAAATAGGAATGATTCCCTGCCATGATTTAAACAGATTTTTAAAATGGTTTTGTGACTTGCAGAATGTCAGAGATATGTACAATCTCAACCCATCTGATTTAGACAGAGTTATGCAACATTCTATAGGAAATAGTCTTTGGGTGAGAATTAAGCAGATCTGTACTCAACCAATGAGGACAAGGGACATATTGATGGAATTGTTATGTGTTTTGTATGGTGTACGTTCTGATGTTACTGTTCATGGGAAGATCAAACAAATGAAAAATGAATCTCCCTACGAGTTGTCAGGAAGGATAAAATCTATTATGGAAATATTGGTCAGTAATAATCTTGCATTTGAGCATGGTGGCTTGTTACATATGAGTATATTTCTACATGCTTTGAACGAAGAGATTAGACAAAATATTTTACTAGTTACCCCAAATCCCCATGATTTAAAAGATGTATTGTTGAAAGCAGACAATTTATGGAGAAAGTCAAATGAGCAAGCTGTCAAGATTGATTTAGCCACATTGTTTAGGACAAATACTGAACATAAAGATCAAAAGATAATGTCTTATGATAACAATCAAAGAGGAGACACCAGGTCAAATATAGGTGATATTAATATGAAAAGCAGAGCTGACCAAAATCATAATAAAAAGGTATCGAAGGCTTGGATACCATTTTCTCAGTTAAAACAGAAATATGACCACTTGAAGATTGAGTATGATAAAATGAAAATGGAACATTACACATTGCTGGGACAGCTAAACAGATTACATTATCCAGATCTGTTTTTGAATACAAGTGACATTTCTCTAGCAGTGGGGGTGGATTAGTTTCAACCTGTGGATGTGTAAATAGTCCTTTGTTTTAACTTCAAAGAATGTTTAAGGATCTTGCTAATTAGTTTTGTTGGAGAGTTTTTTGTCTTTCAGATATTGAAGATACTGCATCCGCATAGCATGTGAACTGCAAGCTGAAATTTCTGGCTAGTGGGGGAGAAACACTGAATAAACAATATCATGGACTCTCTCAATATTCATCAAGCAATTGATTTTTTTTTTTTTTTTGACTTTTTGACTTGGACAATGGACTTTTCCCTATATTTTATTTTTTTTATTTTTCACCCTTTCCCATTTTTATTCATCAAGCCCTATTTTTTATTTTTATTTTTCACCCTTTTCCATTTTTATTTTTATTTTTTTTTTTTTTTTTTATTTTATTATGTTTTATTTCTTGAACTTTATCTTAAAACCAGAGCGAAACATTTAAAACCGAAAATAATTTTCATGTTACATTACATGTTGCATATTACATATTGCATATTGGTCTATATATTTGACATCTAAGGTGAGATGCTGCACAATGGCTTGGCATAGCATAAATTATAGTATGTTGGGTGGTTTTCCTAAATTTATAAGAGGGGTGAGTGAAATTCATCACTCCAGTCATGATTTGAAACTTTGTTGAATCAGTCATTAATATTATTGACATATGGATGAAAAAAGACCTAACTTTACTGGCAAGATTTTCCACTGCTGCTTTGTCTGGATAGAAGATCTGATAAACGCTGATGTCAAGCTGATTCTATCTGAAAGTGGGGGATTATATATTGATTATATGGATATATGGATTATAGATTGGTATATAGATCGGTATACCATTCAGGTGGAATTATGGACTGAATGATTCAAGTAACTGCTCTATTATGGAGGCAATGAGGAGTCGGCCTACAGCAAATTACAAAGTACAGCAATAGCAGTTTTTTTCAGCCTTTTGAACTTGAAAGTGAATGCTGGTACATGGATGGTTCTTCTTACTATAAAGATGGAAGTAGAATTTCGGGATTTGCTGGTGTTTGTGCAAAAGCATCTTTAAGAAAATGAAAACCTTGAGCCTGGAGAGGAATCCTGGAGTTATGTGGATCGGAGCTCCCAGCACACCAAGTCTACTTTCAATGAGAGTTATGATGAAGTTGAAAATTGAAGAATGAACTGCGACATCCGCTCGTTTTTGTGCAATATTCAAGATCTTGATGTGATATAATAAGGATGTTTACCGAATCCTTTTCCAGTCATGGTCTAAAGCTATATTATCTAATGACTGTTTCATGGGGATATTTTAGAGGCTGGTGAAGAGAGATGTAACCAGTTTCAACTTTATATTTCATATGAGCCATTGTGAAGCATCCAATACCTCAAGTCGGTAATGCTATGTTTGTTGCTCGATTTATGGGTCAGTTCTAGTAGTTAGAACGACCCAAGTGGGGGTATATGTAGTATATTATATCTAATATATATATATATGTATACATATATATATATATTATATATATACATATTTATATATATTTATTATATGTAGTGTTTTTATTTAGGCATTCTAAAGACAAGGTTATTCTAGGCAGACCGCTTTAGTAGCCGTTATCTAATTGCGCATATTAAAAGAGGGTTTGTTGGTCAAAGGACAAATGGCCAGACCAGAATTACTCCACATATGAAAGGGAACAGATAATGATTATCTTAATCTAATCAGTATTCACACATATCAAAGGGGGAATATGCAAGAATGTAAATTGGGACAGCTTTATAATTACAACTATTCACAACGTGGGGTTGTCTCCGGTCACTCTGAAAGACCGGGGCAGATCAAAGCATTTAATGGAAACGCCTAATCAAATTGCTCAGACATTCAGTGTGTGTGGGGGGGATATAACAGGACGTTCAATCTGTTTAGAGGTGTGTGTTCTTACGAAGGCACCCAAGAGTCACATGTTTCCATGGGGCTCTAAATATTACTAGCACTGTCTGTTGGATTTTTGTCATCTGTAAGACTGTTCTGTTTGGAAGTCAATAAAATTGTCTCTCTCTGGGAGAATCGGGTTTTGCTGCGGAGACAATACTTTTAATAACCATCTACGAGGAACGACGACTATAAGATTAGATCACTACAGTACACTCACTACTTTACATTGTAGTAAAGTGTCATTTCTTCAGTGTTGTCACATGAAAAGATATAATAAAATATTTACAAAAATGTGAGGGGTGTACTCACTTTTGTGAGATACTGTGTGTGTATATATATATATATATATATATATATATATACTCTGCATCAGCCCTCAAAATTTGCACTCGCCTGCTCGCATTTTGAGGGCTGGCGAGGACTGCCTGGAGGGGGGGGGGGGGGTCCCGAGCTTGGGCGCAATGGGAGTCCTTCTCCCAGAGATCGTGGAGGGGAAGAGAGAGAGAGAGAGCCGCCCGAATATTCACAGCGCAGCGCAGGGAACACAGTTATAACAGCTTTGATTTAAATTTCAGTGCCAGTGTTCCCTGGCGCTCGCTGTCATATACAGCCCCGCCCCCTGGTCCCGGGACTTCAGATAGACAGATCACACGTCCAATCTCAGTGACGGGTGATCTGTCAATCAAAGTTCCCCGGCCAAGGGGATGTATATGACGTTGAGCAGCGGGAACACAAAAATGTAAATGAAAGCTGTTATCACTGTGTTCCCCGCGCTGCGCTGTGAACATCTGTGGTGGCTCTCCTGTTCCTCTCCTCCCCTGCACAGATGTGCACAAGCTGCATGGTGGGCACAAGCTGCATAGTGGGCATGGGCTGCATGGTGGGCACGGGCTGCATGGTGTACACAGGCTGCATGGTGGACATGGGCTGCATGGTGGACACGGGCTGCATGGTGGGCATGGGCTGCATGGTGGGCACGGGCTGCATGGTGGGCACAAGCTGCATGGTGGGCACGGCTGCATGGTGGGCACAAGCTGCATGGTGGGCACGGGCTGCATGGTGGGCATGGGCTGCATGGTGGACACGTGCTGCATGGTGGACACGTGCTGCATGGTGGGCATGGGCTGCATGGTGGGCACGGGCTGCATGGTGGGCACAAGCTGCATGGTGGACACGGGCTGCATGGTGGGCACAAGCTGCATGGTGGACACGGGCTGCATGGTGGGCACGGGCTGCATGGTGGGCACTGGCTGCATAGTGGACACAGGCTGCATGGTGCATGGTGGCCACAGGCTGCATGGTGGATGGTGGGACCAGGCTGCATGGTGGATGGTGGGACCAGGCTGCATGGTGGATGGTGGGCACAAGCTGCATTGGTGGGCACACACAGCTTGCATTGGTGGGTACAGGCAGGCTGCATTGGTGGGCACACACAGCTTGCATTGTTCACAGACAGGCTGCATTGGTGGACACAGACAGGCTGCATTGGTGGGCACGGATAGAGTTGTTGTTGTTAATATTATTTTTATAACTTAATTTTGCATAAAACATTTAAGTGTCATTTAAGGAGATAATTTATGAGGGTGTATTTAGGGGCGGGGCGTGTTTAGGGGCGGGTTTGGGTGGGGCAACTGGTGGTGAGTAACTCTTGAGGCCTGGCTAGTAGCTCAGGACTTGAAATTTTGAGTCCTGCTCTGCATCTAGTGCAGCCTATAGCTACAGTGCATTCCGAATGTACACTTCAGGCAGTGTACACAGTATCTAATACAGTGTGTACAGTTTCTACTACACTTCTGGTGGTGTACACAGTATACAATACAGTGCAGCCATTGTACACTTTCTAATACACTTGTGCACAGCATCTAATACAATGTAGTGTGGTGTTGTCCGGAAGGCCACCAAGGAGAGGCAGACGCTCACAACCAACTAAAAGAGGGCAAGCAGCCTCTGTGTCTACAGTCAACAGTGGTGGTCCTGTCCTTGGTGCATCCTCTGCAGGTGGCTGTGGGGCACGCTTTCCTTTTTTGCTGCTGCTGGCCATGTTATTGAGCCACAACATGCAAAAGAGTTGGTGGAGTGGATAACAAAGCCGTCCTCATCCTCCTCATCCTCTGTCACCCAGGCTCAGAGTAGTTTGCCTTGTCCTCTCCTCCTATCGGGAGGAGAGGACAGGAAGGGACGCATGGAGGACACCGCTCACCATCTTCATCTGCTGCCCCACCGAGACAGGGTAAGTGCCGGGCAGACAGTGAGCGGGCGGTGGGGGGGGGGGGGGGGGTGACAGTGGCTGGCAGCATTCGATGGCACAGTGGCAGCATTCGATGGGCACAGTGGCAGCATTCAATGGCACAGTGGCAGCGTTTGATGGGCACAGTGGCAGCGTTTGATGGGCACAGTGGCTGGGTTTGATGGGCCCAGTGGCTGCGTTTGATGGCACAGTGGCTGCGTTGAATGGGCACAGTGAGGCTGCAATAGATGTTTTTTTTTTTAGTCTGTTTGTGCCCCCCAAAAAAATTTGAGCGCCAGCTGCCACTGGGTTACAGTGTTGTGGCACCACCAGCACCACCACCCAAGGCCCAATTTGTCTGCCCTTGTTTAACAGGGGAATGTAATTACAATTCTTGATATAATAGTTCGCAGCAGGGTCCGTTCATGCGCCCAACAAGAATAACTGTGAGAGCTTACAGTATTCTGGTATCACCAACACCTAAGGTCCAATAATTTTCTGCAGAGTATATAGGGCAGGCTATATAGTATATATACTGCTGTTCAGAGTATATAGGGCCTGGGGGACCCCCACACCAATTTTTTTAAAATTTTGGAGCGGGGTTCCTCTTAATATCCATACCAGACCCTGCAGGGCCTGGTATGGATTTTGGGCGGGACATCCACGCCATTTGCTTGGGGGTATTTTTATCTATATTGCCGGGATCTGAAAACTACATTACAGCTGCGAGCAGTTTTAAATGACATTTCTTCCTTTAGAAATTTCATTTTTTTTCTTTTTTTTAGGTTTTATTTTGTTTTTGTTTGTAAATATAGAGGTAAGAGAGAGCTATACACTTCAGGAATATATAGATAGAATCCCCCAGGATGGAGTATGAGATATACTTTAACCACTTCCCACACTGCACATATACGGCCGGGTGGGAGCCGTCTACTTCTGACTGGACGTTCCGGAACGTCCTTCAGAAGTAGCGGGATCGCGCGGGCGCGCTCCCGCACACCCGCGCGATCCCGATGCGCGCGTGTCCCCCGCACACGCCGCATCTTGGCACAGCAGGTGGGCAATGTATTTGCCCTCCTGATCCGTGCGATGGCTGTGTCTAATCACAGCCATCGCAATGTCAACAAAGGGGGAAGGGCGGCAGATGACAGGAGATCGCGCCGCTGCGTGCCTGCGCAGCGGCGCGATCCCGATCTGCCTGTGTCCCCCAGAGAAAGCTGAGCAGTGTGAGACAGGAGGGCCATCTTACATCTGATAATGTAAATAGAGAGCAGTTGTAACTGCTCTCATCTCTTCCTCTCCTCACACAGAGCCTGTCAGTGAGGAGAGGAAGAGAGATCTGTGCTGCAGCCAAGGAGATCAGTGAGTTATATATCTTTTTGTCTGCTGTTAACCCACTGATCACCTAGCTAGTGTCCCCAAAACACAGTGTCCCCAAAACACATTGTCCCCAAAACACAGTGTCCATCTGTCAGCCATCATCCGGCGCCCGCCATCAGTCGCATCTGACGCCCGCCATCAGGCACATCTGACGCCTGCCATCAGTCGCATCTGACACCCGCCATCAGTCGCATCTGACACCCGCCACCAGTCGCATCTGACACCCGCCATCAGTCGCATCTGCCCGTCATCTGACGCATCTGCCCGTCAACATGACTAAAAGGTCATACAGCGCAGAGGAGGCTTGCCAGATACTCCAGAGTATGTCAGACGAGAGTAGCGGGGAACTCTCTCTGTCAGACTCGGATAGCGACTATGAGCCAGTGGACAGCAGTGGCTCCGAGATGGAAACAGAGGATGATAGAATCCTAACAAGGAGAAGCAGGAGAAATGAGCAGGCGCAGACATCCACCAGCAGCGCAGCACTCCAGGATGATATGCAGGCATCCACCAGCAGCGCAGCACTCCAGGATGATATGCAGGCATCCACCAGCAGCGCAGCACTCCGGGATAGGCAGCCATCCACCAGCAGTTTGGCAACCTTCCTAGAAGATAGGCCAGATGCTAGCAATGGAGCATCACATCAACGAGGCAGTACTACCCTTACAGATGTTCTACTGTATCCAACATGGCTGCCCGATACGTCAGTAGAACCTGTAATTCCCCTTTTTACAGCCCAGCCAGGCCCTCAGATACAGACGGAAAATGTAACCCCACTTTATTATTTTCACTTATTTTTTTTCCCAATGATCTCCTAACCTACATTGTGGAGCAATGTAATCTATATGCCAGCCAACATATAGCCAACAATCCAAGTTCTTCCTATGCCCGCCCTTTTGTTTGGAAACCCCTCACCATTGAAGAATTAAAAATTTTCCTTGGCCTAACCCTCAACATAGGGGTGACAAAAAAAAATGAAGTCCATTCCTACTGGTCTACCCTACATATCCACCACATGCCGATCTATTCATCAATGATGCCCAGAACCCGTTATGAAATGATAATGCGATTTTTACATTTCAATAACAATGCCCAATGCCTCCCTCGAAATCATCCCAGTTATGATAAATTATTCAAAATTCGGCCCCTAATCAATTTTTTTTGCGCCAGCTTCAAGCGACTGTTTACCCCAGATAAAAATATCTGTGTAGATGAGTCACTATTACACTTTACTGGAAGACTTGGAATCCAGCAATACATCCCCAGTAAAAGAGCCAGACGTGGGGTAAAATTTTATAAGGCGTGTGACAGGGCCATGGGCTACACATATTATTTCATAATTTATGAGGGAAAAGACAAAAAGCTAAACCCCCCTGGATGCCCTACATACATGGGAACAAGTGGCAAAATTGTCTGGCAGCTGATCCAACCACTGCTTGGGAAAGGTTATCACCTATATGTAGACAATTTCTACACAAGTCTCCCACTTTTCCGCCATCTCTACCTAAAGCAGACTGTGGCCTGTGGGACAGCGCGGACCAACCGCAAAGGTCGCCAAGAACTTGAAGACGGGTGAAAAGGCCAGTATGCGGACTGAAGAGGTACTAGCGCTGAAGTGGCGAGACAAAAAAAGAGATGTCTACATCCTTTCCACAATACACGACACCTTGGTGGAACTGCAGAGAAGAAAAGGCCCCGTCCAGAAGCCAAAATGTATCCACGAGTATAACCTATACATGGGGGGGGGGGGTGGATATGAACGATCAGATGATGCAGCCCTACTTGGCCACCAGGAGATCGCTTTTTTGGTACAAAAAAAGTCGCCATTTATTTGATGCAACTAGCCATGTTCAATTCCTAAATTATTTTTTCTAAGTGCACCCAAAGTTCCCTGACCTATCTAAGATTTCAAGAAGACGTCCTCACAGCCCTCATCTATCCCCATGGCCAACCCACTCAACTAATTCGCTCTGATGAAGTAGCCAGACTCCATGAAAGGCACTTTCCTGAACTTCTCCCTCCTACCCAAACAGGTCGCAAACCCCCAAAAAAATGTTGTGTGTGTTCAAGTAGGGGAAATCGCCGCGACACCCGATACTACTGTCCCGACTGTCCCTCCCATCCAGGCCTCTGTATTGGAACATGCTTTCGAAGCTATCATACTTCACTGCACTATTAGATGATTTTTTTCCAGTTTCCACTTTCTGCCATTTCTGTGAATGACCCGGACTGTTAACGACTATGCCTCTGCCAAACATCTTTCTGCCTTCAACGTGAATTGACCTCGGCCTGTTAAATGACCATTCTTTTTGCCTGCCTCATGAACTGATCATTTGCCCTGCCACTGTACAGCACAGGGGTCTCACATGTGAGGGGCTCCAGAAAAGGTTTTCCGAGTGGAGAAAACATTTTTCTCCAGGTTTTGTTTTCTCGGATTAGGGTCTGGAGACTCGGAGGCTTCGTAGAGATTTGGGTGGGAAGAAGCCTCTACCCCTGTCCTCAGGTCTTACCTGACCAAGGCCTAATGTACAAAGTGCCACCTGCTGCCATCTGAACTGGTCATGCCTCTGCCTGCCACCTGAACTGGCCATGCCTTTGCCTGCCACCTGAACTGGCCATGCCTTTGCATGGCACCTGAACTGGCCATGCCTTTGCCTGGCACCTGAACTGGCCATGCCTTTGCCTGTTACCTGAACTAGCCATACCTATGCCCGTTACCTGAACTGAACTTTGACTGCTCTGGAACGGTATTCCTGCCTGCTAGAACCACAGGTGAGCCTTTTTTTTTACCCTTTGCTCAGCAGAATGTATTTTGGGGTGTAATTCTTGGTATATACATGCTATGTGTTAGAAGCCTAAAGGTGCTACTTGCATGTTGGGCTTCTGTATGTGGCCAGGTAGTGGAAAAGTCTGACACATGGGGTATCGCCATACTCAGGACGAGTAGCAGAATGTATTTTGGGGTGTAATTTTGGCTATGTACATTCTATGTGTTATAAAGATCTTCTAAATTGACAACTTTGTAAGAAAAAAATTGGTTTTAATTTTCTTTCCACATTTTCCAAAAACTTGTGGAAAGAAATTACATGTTCAAAAGACTCATTATGCCTCATAGAATATACATTGGGGTGTTTACTTTCCAAAATGGGGTCACTTTGTGGGTAATTCTATTGTCCTGGTGCTCCAGGGCCTTCAAAAATGTGATAGGTACTCAGGAAATGAAATGTGTAATTTATGCCTTTAGAACACCTGATGGTGCTACATGGATGTTGGGCCTCTGTATGTGGCCAGGCTGTGGAAAAGTCTGACACATGGGGTATCGCCATACTCAGGAGGAGTAGCAGAATGTATTTTGGGGTGTAATTTTTGCTATTTACATGCTATGTGTTGGAAATATCTTATAAATGAACAACTTAGCGTAAAAAAAATGCGTTTTCATTTTTTTTTTTTTTTCACATTTTCCAAAACTTCTGAAAAAAAATGAACCGTTCAAAAGACTCATTATGCCTCATAGATTATACGTTGGGGTGTTAGCTTTCCAAAATGGGGTCACTTTGTGGGCGTTTCCATTGTCCTGGTGCTCCAGGGCCTTCAAAAGTGTAATAGGTGGTTGAGAAATGAGATGTGTCATTTATGCTTGTAGAACGCCTGATGGTGCTATTTCAATATTGGGCCTCTGTAAGTGGCCAGACTGTGTAAAAGTCCCACACATGTGGTATCGTAATACTCAGGAGGAGTAGCAGAATGTATTTTTGGGTGTCATTTGTGGTATACACATGCCATGTGAGAGAAATAACCTATTACAATGAACATTTTGTGGGGAAAAAAAAAATCTTCATTTTGCAAAGAATTGTGGGAAAAAAATTACAACATCAAAAACCTCACCATGCCTCTTACTAGATACCTTGGAATGTCTACTTTCAAAAAAATGGGTCATTTGGGGGGTATTTGTACTTTCCTGGCTTGTTTGGGTCGCAAGAAATGAGATAGGCCACCAGTACATCAGGTGTGCTAATTTTTTTATGATTCGCACCACCGCTTGTAGACTCTATAACTTTCACAAAGACCAAATAATATCCACTAATTTGGGTTATTTTTACCAAAGATATGTAGCAATATAAATTGTGGCCAAAATTTATGAAGAAAAATTAATAATTTGCTAAATTTTATCACATAAACTAAGAAAAATTCGTTTCTTTTCAAAATTTTCCGTCTTTTTTCATTTATAGTGCAAAAAAATAAAAAACCCAGAGGTGATCAAATACCACCAAAAGAAAGCTCTATTTGTGGGAAAAAAGGACAAAAAAAATCATTTGGGTACAGTGTTGCATGACTGAGTAATTGTGATTCAAAGTGTGAGAGCACCGAAAGCTGAAAATTGGTCTGGGCAGGAAGGATGTTTAAGTGCACAGTAAGCAAGTGGTTAATTAAGGGTGGGAGATGACTTCTGCCTTGATGTAATGGGGGGATTATAATTATAATAAGATAGTTGATTTTGTTGTATTTAGAGTGCATGGTCCTGGTTTTGGAAGAAAATGAATTTATATGTATATTAGATTAGCATATAGACATGCATAATATGTTATATTTGATGTTAAAGTGTATGCCTTCCTTCCTCTTAAAACCAATAAAATATTAAATGAGAAAAAAAAATAAAAAATTTAATTTTGCTGTGGCGTTGTTATAAACATGGGAAAGATGTGCTACTTTACAGGCATACTAAGGACAACCCACAGGCATGATATTTAAAGGAACATTTAATTTTTATTGTTTCACGTTCGCATTATTAAAATGACTGCTCCCAAAAAAACAGACGTTTTTAAAACTTTTTTTTACATTGATTCATGTCCCCTGGGGCAGGACCCGGGTCCCCAAACACTTTTTATGGCAATAACTCTTATATAAGCCTTTAAAATGTTCACTTTAGATTTTTCACGTTAGCGTCCCATAGACTTTAACGGTGTTCACGTGTTTATATTTTGCCTGTTCGCATGTTCTGCTTCGAACCGAACCGGGGGCGTGTTTGGCTCATCCCTAGTCAAGAAGAAGTAATGGACAAAGTGCAGGAGTCAGAAGAAAGTAAGGCACAGAGTGTACATATGCTTTTCTGCATGCAAAAAGCTATCACTTTGTGTAAACCTGCCTTAAAGCGGTTCTGCACACATTTCATTTAGTAAATCTCTTGGCCTTCCAAATCAGGCAAAGAGTACTAAATGAAATGTGTTTTTTTTTTTTTTTTCACTTACCTTGATAATCGCTGACTTCCTGTCCTCTGTCTCTGCGGCGGTGGGCGGGGTCTCTGCGTCGATCGTCGTCAGGCCACACTGTCTCCTGGGATCTGGTGTCATTGATCCCAGGAGTCAGTGCGGACATCTTCGAAATCTTGCGAGATTTCGGCCACATCTTCTGAAGTCTCACGAGATTTTGGAGAACGTGAGCTGCACTTTGCCGTTACTGCGCACGCGCGAGCCAGGCGCAGTAACGGCGGTGCATGCTGGGCCATCTAAAGTGCCTGTGGGGTTTCACATGCCCACAGCAGAATAGAATTATATAAATAATTTTATTGGAGGAAAACCGGCTGCGATCGATTATAAAGATGGAACACGTGAGTCCCCCAATTTACCTAGTAATCCTTGGCATTGTATTCCCCCCCAAAAAAAAAAAAAACACAGTGCAGAACCGCTTTAAAGAAGAACAACTTTTTACCAGCAGCTGTAGCGACAATGAACACTTTGGTCAGGACTAGGTAGAGAGGGGAGAGCAGGGGGAGGGAGAGAGAGAGTGGGAGAGAGGGGAAAGGGAGAGAAAGAAAGGAGGGTGAGGACTGAGGAGAGGAAGAGAGAAGGGATGAGAAAGTGGGGAGAGAGAGAGAGTGGAGGAAGAGGTTGGTACGAGAAAGACAGAGGGAGGACAAGTGCACAGTGTACAGAATGTGTATTTACAACTCACTGTCCAATTATGGACTCCCCCAGGATCCATCCTCAGCTCATCTCAGGCTTAGTCACCAAGCTTGGTCTTCCCCAGGGCCAGACACCGACTCAGGCAGAGCACAAGCATCTGAACTTATTCATTAAGTCGCAGACTGTAAATTGAAATCACCCACTGGCATCCACACAAAGTCCACAGGCACAATGAATGTGCATGGTTAGCAAGCAGCCTTAAGCCTCGTACACACGATCGGATTTTCTGACGGGAATTGTGTGATGACAGGCTGTTGCTGGAAAATCGTACGCTCCATCAGACAATTGTTGGCCAACTTTCCATGGACAAATGTTGGATGGCAGGTTTATTAATTTTTTTACGTGGACAAATGTCTGTTGTCGGATTTTCCGAGCGTGTGTACACAAGTCTGTTGGACAAAAGTCCAAAGTACAAACACACTTGCTCGGAAGCAAGGACGAGCCGAGCCGTAATCGGTTGGTCTTGTAAACTAGCGTTCACAATGGAGAATTAACATTTGTGACGTGGAAAATTATAAAATCTAGAAATGCAGTGCACAATTCTCTTCTTTAATGTGATAATAATGAAGCTGCTTTGCTGGTGATACTGATGGAGTTCTGCCAAATGTATTTTCAAAGGCTTTTTTTTTCTAGTGATATCAAGAATAATATTATTATGCTTGTTTTTTTTTTGTTTTTGTTTTTTGGGCAAGTTACCACAACACCATTATCCTGTAGTTTTTAAGATCAAAGATGTTGGTGTCCCTTGTTAATTTTACATTGTATTTTTTTAAATGTAATTGCCCATTCCCAAACTGTCATTTGAAGTAAAACACATAGCCAAGTATTATTTTCCACAATTTTTTTATTGTGCATTAAAAAAAGAAAACAAATAAAATTAGACATCCTATCTGTCAATAAAACTTAACTAAAAAGTGCATTCTATGCATCCAAAAATATAGAAAATTTAACAAATCAAATCATTATTATTTAACCAAAAAATAATATAAAAGCCTCATGCATGTGTCCAGCTTCTTATTATAGGGGGTCAGCAATGCCAAAAGTTGGTGGAAGCAGGGGTCCGTCATCCAGAGATAGTTCCAAAAATCATCTGGATTATTCGCCTGGAGCTCCGGCAGCAAAGGCATATGACACAATTGGTCACGATTAATAAAGCAACCAATTTTTGGTCCAAGAAATCCTCCTCCTCCTGTTCCTGGACTGGACTTGGGTCAAAGCAATAACTCCAAGGCCAATAATAAATAACACGTTATCTCCTCCGATTCAGCAACATGTCTGGTTGAGGAACGACCGTTCAGAAACGAACTGAAAAGCGCGAAATGAAAAGTGCGAATCAACACTCACTAAACATCTACTAACACAAAATTAGCAGAAGGAGCCCAAAGGGTGTCGCTAAAAATCTGAAAAAACACTTAGTACATCACTACGTTCATGTCAATTCCTTGCCGTTTGTATGCAAGACAGGTTTGGGCCAACGCCCTTCGGACAAAAGTCCACGATTTTGTTGGCGGAAAATCCGATCGTGTGTATGAAGCTTTAATCTGACCTCACAGATATAGGCTGCAAATTTAAATCTGCCACAATCACAACCGTCTCCACAGGCTCCCTATGCATAATCTCATTGCATGCCTGGGGGTTGGAGCGTGGGTAGAAACACTCAACTGCCATCTTCTGTGCCCGCCTGCTGCCTGTCAGACTTGCAGTACAAAGCTGAGGAGGAGCTTCAGAGCACTCCACTCCAGATCTGATAGGTGGGGACAGAAACATAAGAACATATGAAAGGAAAGAAAACTTGAGGGATTGGGGCACTGGAACCTGGAGCACCAGCAGGAGATTTGGGTCACAGGCCCGGGTACAGAGCATTAGTTACGCCCCTGGTGGGGGCTAGAGACTTTTTAGCTAAGTCTAACTGGTGTTGACTGCAACATAATATTAATACAGCATAGACACATACAGATTAAATACATTCAGACCCAAAAATCATTTCACAATACTAGGTATACCTATGCAATGTCATATGTTTTGCTTGCCCTTGGATTGGAACATACAGTAGGTGCAGCAAATGGAGCTTAGTAGCCTATTTCTAAAGACTGATTCAATAATAGAGAAAGGCAGATGGGTAGAGACAGATCTGCCTGTCCTATGTTGTCAGCACCACACATGTGGTACATGTAGATTTTTCTCTGTTCTCCATTAAATACTGAATGATTTACATCCATGAGAGGGACATTTCCATAAAGTTTATCAGTGCCTCCCTAATAGAAAGTGGGGCCCAACTTTACCAAACAGAGAAAACTACAGACGTATCTAGAAAAGACAAACAAACATTGAGACTACAGAAATGCTACAAAATAAAGACATAGTATTGGGAAAATGAAAGGACAATGGGGTTGGGTAGCAGTACAATTTTTATCTGATGACTGTTTTAATGGTTCCTCCAGACTGATAATTGTTTGATTTATACTAGGAAAACCCCTTCAGCAGAACCCATTTTAGCCATTTTGTAGCTTAGCACCATGCTAACCACATGCAAGTGTGTGACAGTTGAAATGGAAAACCATTCACATAAAAGATTACAAGAAAATAGGCGTTGATCCTCTAGCACAGAAGCACTTATAGTAATGGAATTTTGTAATGTACAGTTATGGCCTAAAGTGGGGATAACACTTCATAATAGGCAGTAAAGTCAGGTCCCCTGGCAATTAGTTAATCATATTCTGTAACATACAGGTTCAGGTCCATTTCCCACAACTTCCTAGGTTCATGGACATTCTGGCACTATTTGTTTACATTAGTATCAGTATTCTTTGCTAGAAAATTACTTAGAATCCCAAACATTATATATATATATATTAAATGCAGAGGTCCTAAAGAATAAATTGGTGGGTTTTGCATTTTTTTTTATGGCACACTGTATTTGTGCAGCGGTTTTTCCAATGCAATCAAATTTTAATGCAAAAAACACAATACATAACCCAATTTGTTTGTAAAAGATGATTCTATGCCTTGTAAATACATACCAAACATGTCACACTTTATAATTGCACAAGCCCAAGCAACAGTGACAAACAACTTAAATGTTACTATCCATAGGCAACGCTTTAAAGCCTTTATAGGTTACCACTTCAGATTTATAGAGGAGGTTTACACTGTTGCTCTACATTGTTTTTGTTTTTTTTTTTTTTTTTTTTTTTTTTTCTTTTATTGCTGTCACAAGGAATGTAAACATCCTTGTGACATAGTTACATAGTTAGTAAGGTTGAATAAAGACATCAGTTCATCCAGTTCAACCTGAGTTGCCCCTATCCCTGTACATTGTACATCGCACACTCACATCGGTCCCTACCCTCAAGGAGCCCACAATCCAATGTCCCCATTCATATACTAGGGCAAATTTTGGACAAAAGCCAATTAACCTACCAGCATGTCTTTGGAGTGTGGGAGGAAACCGGAGTATCCGGAGAAAACCCACGCAGGCACAGGGAGAACATGCAAACTCCAAGCAGGTAGTGTCGTGGTTGGGACAGCAATATTTATGTGACAGGTACACTTTATGCAAAGATCTCATGTATATAAGACCCCAAATCATTTCTCTGTCCATAAAGTGATTGTAAAGTCTTGTTTTTAAAATTAACAAACATGTTATACTTACCTGCTCTGTTGCAGTGGATTTGCACAGAGCAGCCCAGATCCTCCTCTTCTCGGGTCCCTCTTCAGTGCTCCTGGCCCCTCCCTCCTGTTCAGTGTCCCCACAGCAAGCAGCTTGCTATGGGGACATCCGAGTCAAGTCACAGCTCCGTGTGTCCATTTAGACATGGAGCCCCACCCGACCCGCCCCCCTCTCTCTCCTGATTGGCTAGCTGACTTTGATTGACAGCAGCGGAGGCCAATCAGGAGGGAGAATCTCTAATATCTGAGACACTCGTGGACATCGCTGGACAGAGAGGGACCTCAGGTAAGTGTTAGGGGGGCTGAGGGAGGCTGCTGCAGATTTCATAATGTATGGCCATCTTTATACAAGTACAAAGGACGGAGTGGATGGAGACACTGTCTCCATCCACTCCCTCCTTTGTACCTGTATAAAGATGGCCATACATTATGCAATCTGATTGTACTATCTCTGTAAAATTTCCTTTAGATTTACCAGAACTAGAGAATAGGAGGTCCCACCTGAACAGTCTATTCAATCTGTACCAAATCAGGCAGGCCCTTGTACTACATAGCTGATGGGTGATCGAAAGGACAATCAGATTGTAATGTCACCTTAGGAAAGTGGGTAGAAATAAAACAAGAGGTGGTGGTATAGAAACGAGAGAGATGTGGTCCAAACTGGTAATACATGCCCTATCAGACCCTTTTCCGTGATGAAACAACACAGTGAATGATGGGAGATGACGTACAGGAAGTGATGCAAGCAGAAAGTGAAATTCTGCCCGAAAAGATGAACTTATCCTTTAACCACTTCCGTACCGCCCACTTACCGTACATCTGTACGTTGTTTCCTCTTCGGGGTCTGGGGCGCGCGCGTATGCGGCGACTGCAATCGCTCACTGGAGAGGCAGAATGTGGTCTGCCTATGTAAATAAGTAATGCCATAAGTAATGCCATTCTGTCTGGAAGGAAGAGAGAGATCTTGTATTTGTGCTAACCAGGAACACAGATCCCTCTCTTCCTCCAGTTAAACCATCCCCCACACAGATAGAAATCACTCCCTAGGGGCACACTTAACCCTTTGATCGCCCCCGATGTTAACCCCTCCCCTGCCAGTGTAATTTATACAGTGATCACTGATCACTGTATTAGCGTCACTGGTCCCCATAAAGTGCCATAAAAATACCCCATATGTTTTTAAACAACTTTTTTCAAAAATATGTAGCAGAATACATATTGCCCTAAACTGATGAATAAATTCGATTTTTTTAATGTGTTATATTGGATGCGTTTTATAGCAGAAAGTAAAAAAGATTTATTTTTTTTTCAAAATTGTCAGTCTATTTTTGTTAATAGCGCAAAAAATAAAAACTGCAGAGGTGATCAAATACCACCAAAAGAAAGCTCTATTTGTGGGGAAAAAAATTTTGTTTGGGTACAGCGTTGCATGAATGCGCAATTGTCAGTTAAATCAAGGCAGTGCCGTATGGCAAAAAATGGCCTGGTCATTAAGGGGGTGAAACCTTCTGGGCTGAAGTGGTTAATGATGTATTGATGTTTGTAGAGCTGCAGTAACTTGTGTCTTTTAGATCTACCTGGAGTTCAGCTTTGATCATTTCAGCTCCAGAAGATTTTCCTTTGGTGGTATTTGATTACTAGGTTTTTTTTTGTTTTGTGATAAACAAAAAAAAAAAAAAAGACTATAATTTAAAAATAAATATATAATATATATATATATATATATATATATATATATATATATATATATATATATATATATATATATATATATATATATATATATATTTTTTTTTTTTTTTTTTTTTTGATTTCTGCTATAAAACATATCCAATAAAAAAAAATAAACAGTAAATGTGACCGAATCTTGCACTGTGATAAGGAAAGATTTAAAATAAGGCTGCTAACCTGGAGTAGTATATGTAGCTCCCCAAAAAAAAAAAAGTAAGGCAATAGTGTTGTGTCAATGTGTAACACACAAATAAAGTGCAATCCTATGAATTCATAAAACTAAATAAGTATAAGATAAACTGGTGCAAAGTTCATAAATGTGAAAGAAAGATTTTCTCGGTGTATGCAATGGTAATAAAAAGGAATTATTCCAATGGTGCTGTTATTCTTGAAAATCTGGTACAAATGGTGTTACAATTATCCAATCACCGACAACAAGTGAATTAAAGGCTTACCAGAGTGAATGGCTACCATGACAGTAGCATAACTTCAGTAAGAAAGCACAACAATGCTCAAGTGACCACACAGCAACAACAAGTGGATGCAAAACTCACCAGAACCATAGGCTGCCTTTACAGCCACATATGCTCTTAGGTACAGCTGTGCTCAAAAGTTTGCATACTCATTAATATTGAAAATGTGACTCATCATGTCTTTTATTTAAGGATAGCAATTACATGAAGCCATTTATTATAATATAGTTTTTTGGATCCTTTTTAAATCATAATGATGACAGAAATCGCCCAAATAGCCCTGATCAAAAATGTACATACCCCGTACAAAGGCTGACTTGTTGTCAGCCATTGTACAGACACAGAAGGTGGCACACACAGGTTAAAATGGCTATTAAAGGATAATTTCCCAAATTTTGGGCTTTTTATATCACAATTAATGTCTGCGTATAAATAGTCAATGAGTTTATTAGCTCTCACTTGGATGCCCTTAACAGGCTAGACACTGAGCCATGAGGAGGTAGAAAAGAACAGTCCAAAGACCTGGGTAACAAGGTAACGAAACTTTACAAAGATGGAAAAGGACATAAAAAGATACCTAAAGCCTTGAATATGCCAGTCAGTACTGTTTAATCACTTATTAAGAAGTGGAAAATTAGGGGCTCTTTTGATACCAAGCCAAGGTCAGGTAGACCAAGAAAGATTGCAGCCACAACGGGCAGAAGAATTGGCCAGGATACAAAGAAAACCCACAGGAGAAATACAGGCTGCTCTCCAAAAAGATAGTGTGGTTGTTTTTAACTGCTTCCCAACCACCTCACTCAGATATATTGAGGCAGAAGGGCACATACAGGCAGATTAATGTACCTGTACGTTGCCTATTAAGAGGTACCGCGGGTCCCGCTGAACCGATTTCCGCAGGGGATTACCCGCGATCGTCTCGCGGTGAGTAAGAACGGGGAGATGCTGATGTAAACAAGCCTCTCCCCGTTCTGCCTAATAACACTGTAGCTGATCACGCTCCCTGTAATCGGGAGCGGTGATCAGTGATGTGTGACACACACCCCCAACAGTTAGAATCACTCCCTAGGACACACTTAACCCCTACAGTGCCACCTAGTGGTTAATTCCTTCACTGCCAGTCACATTTTTACAGTAATCAATGCAATTTTTTAGCATTGATCACTGTATTAATGCCAATGGTCCCAAAAATGTGTCAAAATTGTCCGATGTGTCTGCCATAATGTCGCAGTCACGATAAAAATCACTGATCGCCGCCATTACTAATAAAAAAAATGATTAATAAAAATGCCATAAAACTATCCCCTATTTTGTAAACGATATAACTTTTGCGCAAACCAATCAATAAACGCTTATTGATTAACCAAAAATATGTAGAAGAATACGTATCGGCCTAAACTGAGGAAAAACATTTTTTTTATATATATTTTTTGGGGATATTTATTATAGCAAAAAGTTAAAAATAATGCGTTTTTTTTCAAAATTGGCGCTATTTTTTTTTTTATAGCGCAAAAAATAAAAACCGCAGAGGTGATCAAATACCACCAAAAGAAAGCTCTATTTGTGGGAAAAAAAGGACGTCAATTTTGTTTGAGAGCCACGTCGCAAGACCGCGCAATTGTCAGTTAAAGCGACACAGTGCCGAATCGCAAAAAGTGCTCTGGTCTTTGGCCAGCAAAATGGTCCAGGGCTTAAGTGGTTAAGGAGCACAATTCAACGATACTTGAACAAAAAAGAGCTGCATGGTTGAACTGCCAAAAGGAAGCATTTACTGCGCCAATGCCACAAAAAAGCCAATGAGGCATCTCAAGGTGTTGTTGGGCATACTATAACCAGGCTTTTTTTGTGGCACTTGTGCAGTAAAGGCCCCAATGGCTGGATACAGGCAAGCAAAGGGCCAAACCCTGCCTTGTGGAACGCAGTTTGGAGACCCCTGACCTAGAGAACGGTGTTTGACTAAAGCTGGCCTTAAATGAATCAAATCTCAGCCCTGTTTAGCAGAGACTAGGGATGAGCCGAACACCCCCGGGTTCGGTTCGCACCAGAACCTTCGAACGGACCGAAAGTTTGCGCGAATTTTCGAACCCTATACGTTATAATGGACGCGAACGTTCGAAATCAAAAGTGCTAATTACAACGGCCAATATGCATGTTAATGTCATAAAACAGGTTTGGGGACCCGGGTCCTGCCCCAGGGGACATATATCAATGCAAAAAGAACTTTTAAAAACTAACGTTTTTTCGGGAGCAGTCATTTTAATGATGCATAAAGTGAAAAAAAAAAAGTGAAATTTTCCTTTAAATATGGTACCTGGGGGGTGTCTAAAGTATGCCTGTGAAGTGGCATGTGTTTCCCGTGTTTAGAACTGTCCTTGCACAAAATGACATTTGTAAAGGAAAAAAATAAGCCATTTAAAACCACTTGCGGCTTTAGGTTTGTTCTTAAGTAGAATCTGAACAGGTACATTATGAAGTGTAGCTCCATCCCAAAAAAATCTATTTTTAAGCTTTTTGGAGAACATAGGGAGGGGTTATCACCCCTGTAACATTTGCTGTCTTTGCACATCTGTTCAGAACATGTCACCTCACTTTCCGTCCCAATGACAAATGTTTTTGGAAAAAGTGGGGTTTTAATTGAAACAAGGATTGGTGATAAAGTATCAGTAGAGAGGAGATACCTTTTTCCCAAATTAAATCTAACAGGATAGAATTTCCCTTCCTAGGGGTAGATTTCCTCTCACTTCCTGTTTTCTCTTTCCATTTGCAAGTAGGAGTCGTTTGTAAGTTGGATGTTTGAAAGTAGGGGCCTGGCGTATATACTCTGCAGAAATTTGCCCTATTAGATGTTGGTGTAGCCACAAGACTGGTGGGCACAGGAATGGGCCCTGCTGTGAGTTAATAGATCAAGATTTGTAATTGCATGCACCTGTTGAACAGGGCAGAAAAATTGGGGGGGTGTGGTGGTGGACGGTGTTGCCACAAGACTGTAAGCTCTCACAGTTACTCTTGGTGGGCGCAGGAATGGGCCCTGCTGTGAGTTATTAGATCAAGATTTGTAATTGCAAGCACCTGATGAACAGGGCAGAAAAATTGGGCCTTTGGCGGTGGTGGTGGACGGTGTTGCCACAAGACTGTAAGCTCTCACAGTTACTCTTGGTGGGCGCAGGAATGGGCCCTGCTGTGAGTTATTAGATCAAGATTTGTAATTGCAAGCACCTGATGAACAGGGCAGAAAAATTGGGCCTTTGGCGGTGGTGGTGGACGGTGTTGCCACAAGACTGTAGGCCCTCATAGTTACTCTTGGTGGGCGCAGGAATGGGCCCTGCTGTGAACTATTAGATCAAGATTTGTAATTACCCGCCCCTGTTAAACAGGGGCTGAAAAATTGTGCCTTAGGCACTGGTGCTGGTGCCACAACACTGCAACCCCTCACAGATACTGTACTTGGAGCACAGCAGTCACACGTGTTGCGAAGCATTTTTTTTTAAAAAATTGTAAGTACACGCCCCTGTTAAACAGGGGCTGAAAAATTGTGCCTTAGGCACTGGTGCTGGTGCCACAACACTGCAACCCCTCACAGATACTGTACTTGGAGCACAGCAGTCACACGTGTTGCGAAGCATTTTTTTAAAAAATTGTAATTACCCGCCCCTGTTAAACAGGGGCTGAAAAATTGTGCCTTAGGCACTGGTGCTGGTGCCACAACACTGCAACCCCTCACAGATACTGTACTTGGAGCAAAGCAGTCACACGTGTTGCGAAGCATTTTTTTTAAAAAATTGTAATTACCCGCCCCTGTTAAACAGGGGCTGAAAAATTGTGCCTTAGGCACTGGTGCTGGTGCCACAACACTGCAACCCCTCACAGATACTGTACTTGGAGCACAGCAGTCACACGTGTTGCGAAGCATTTTTTTAAAAAATTGTAAGTACACGCCCCTGTTAAACAGGGGCTGAAAAATTGTGCCTTAGGCACTGGTGCTGGTGCCACAACACTGCAACCCCTCACAGATACTGTACTTGGAGCACAGCAGTCACACGTGTTGCGAAGCATTTTTTTATAAAAATTGTATGTACACGCCCCTGTTAAACAGGGGCTGAAAAATTGTGCCTTAGGCACTGGTGCTGGTGCCACAACACTGCAACCCCTCACAGATACTGTACTTGGAGCACAGCAGTCACACGTGTTGCGAAGCATTTTTTTATAAAAATTGTATGTACACGCCCCTGTTAAACAGGGGCTGAAAAATTGTGCCTTAGGCACTGGTGCTGGTGCCACAACACTGCAACCCCTCACAGATACTGTACTTGGAGCACAGCAGTCACACGTGTTGCGAAGCATTTTTTTAAAAAATTGTAAGTACACGCCCCTGTTAAACAGGGGCTGAAAAATTGTGCCTTAGGCACTGGTGCTGGTGCCACAACACTGCAACCCCTCACAGATACTGTACTTGGAGCACAGCAGTCACACGTGTTGCGAAGCATTTTTTTATAAAAATTGTATGTACACGCCCCTGTTAAACAGGGGCTGAAAAATTGTGCCTTAGGCACTGGTGTGGTGGCATGGATCATTGAGGAGGAGGAAGAGGATAGTCAGTGAACATAAGAGGACAGTCACTCAGCATCAGCATAGGCAGTCTTGAAGGGATGTGACATTATAAATTATTCGGTTATATCCGCCTCAGGTGCCTGGTAGCTGGTGGTGATCCAAGACTGATTCATTTTGATGAAGGTCAGTCGATCAACCGAGGCGGTGGACAGGCGCACCCTATGATCGGTGACAAATCCTCCAGCAGCACTGAATGTGCGTTCGGAAAGAACGCTGGAGGCAGGACAGGCCAGTAGCTCAATTGCATACTGTGCAAGCTCTGGCCAGTGATCCATCCTCAGGACCCAGTAAGCCAGAGGATTTTCGGTGGGAAAGGTGTCCAAGTCTGACCTTGCCCCAAGGTATTCCTGCACCATGTATATCAGACGCTGGCGATGGTTGCTGGAACCGATCATACCTTGGGGCTGCGGACTAAAAAATTGTCTGAACGCATCGGTCAGACGTCCACCTTCCCCACCGCTCCTTCTGCTACTGACCGAAGCCTCAGCAACTCGTCGCCCAGGACCAGGAGTTTGTAACCTCCCAGTTTCTGGGAACGCGTTGCACAGACCTTTCTGCAAGGCCTCCCTGAGATGTCTCATCCTCTGCTCCCTCTGCGACGGCAAGATAAGGTCCGCAACCTTACCCTTGTACCGCGGATCAAGGAGAGTGGCGAGCCAGTAATGGTCCCTCTCCTTGATCCGAAGAACACGAGGATCCTTCCGCAGGCTTTGCAGGATCAGGGAGGCCATGCAGCGTAGGTTAGCTGAGGCATTCGGTCCGGAGTCTTCTGGGTCACTGAGGATGACATGATCGCCAGCCACCTCCTCCCAGCCACGTACAAGTCCACTGGTTTGTTGGGACTGTACATCATCCCTAAAAGACTGCTGCTGCTGATGCTGAGTGCCAGGCTCCACCTCCATGCTCACACAATCCTCCTCCTCCTCCTCCTCCTCCTCCTCATCCTTTCCTGTGTGATGGGTGGGACAGAAGGAACACTGTCCGGATAAAGGGGGCCTTGAGAGGCAAGGAAGTCCTCCTCTTCCTGCCTCTGTTCTGCCTCAAGTGCCCTGTCCATTATCCCACGCAGCGTATGCTCCAACAGGTGGACAAGAGGGACAGTGTCACTGATGCATGCACTGTCACTGCTCACCATCCTCGTGGCCTCCTCAAATGGTGAGAGGACAGTGCATGCATCCCTGATCATGCTCCACTGACGTGGGGAAAAAAAACCAAGCTCCCCTGACCCTGTCCTGGTGCCGTAGTCGCAAAGGTACTCATTGATGGCCCTCTGCTGCGTGTGCAGTCGCTGCAGCATGGCCAACGTTGAGTTCCACCTGGTGGGCATGTCACATATTAGGCGGTTCTTGGGCAGGTTCAGCTCCTTTTGCAGCTCAGTCAGCCGAGCCCTGGCATTATAAGATCGGCGGAAATGCACACAGACTTTCCTGGCCTGCCTCAGGACATCCTGTAAGCCTGGGAACCTGCCCAAGAACCGCTGCACCACCAGGTTGAGGACGTGAGCCATGCAGGGCACATGGGTGAGCTGCCCCTGTCGCAGGGCGGAGAGGAGGTTGGTGCCATTGTCAGAAACGACCATTCCTGGCTTAAGCTGACGTGGCGTCAACCACCTCTCGGCCTGCCCCTGCAGAGCTGCCAGAACCTCTGGCCCAGTGTGGCTCCTGTCCCCCAAACACACCAGCGCAAGCACGGCATGGCATCTTTTTGCCTGCGTACTTGCGTAGCCCCTTGTACGCCTACGGAGCACCGCTGGTTCCAAGGACAGAGCACTGGAGGAAGAAGAAGAGGAGGGGGTGGAGGAGAGAGGTGTGTCACAACCAGTAGCAGTAGTAGCGTTTTGGAGGCGTGGTGGCGGAACAACCTCCAACACTACTGCACCTTGTCCTGCATCCCTCCCAGCTGCCAATAGAGTGACCCAATGGGCCGTGAAAGAATGGTACCGTCCCTGTCCATGCCTGCTGGACCATGAGTCAGCGGTAATATGCACCTTACCGCTGACCGCCCTGTCCAGCGAGGCATGGACATTGCCTTCCACATGCCGGTAGAGAGACGGAATCGCCTTCCGTGAGAAAAAGTGGCGTTTGGGAACCTGCCACTGAGGAACCGCACATTGAACAAACTCACGGAAGGGGGCCGAGTCTACCAACTGAAAAGGCAGCAGCTGAAGTGCTAGCAATTTAGCCAAGCTAGCATTCAACCGCTGGGCATGTGGATGGCTGGGAGTGTACTTCTTTCTACGGTCCAGCAGCTGGGGCAGGGAAATTTGCCTGCTGCAATCGGACGTCGGTGTACTGCAAGTACTTGGTTGTGACACACCTAATTCTACACCTTCAGTCCTCTCAGAGCAGCTTTCAGAGAGCACTGAAGGTGTAGTGGGGATGGAGATCCCAGCTGATGAGGAGCAAGGAGAGGTCCGCTTAGTTCTTTGGTGTGGGTCTTTTATGTGTGCCTGCCAACGAGCTGCATGGCAGGTCGACATATGTCTGGTCATGCTTGTGGTGCCCAAGCGGCTGATGTTTTGGCCACGCGAGATACGCTTGAGACAAATATTGCAAATAGCAGTGGTGCGATCTGATGCACTCGTCTCAAAAAAGGCCCACACCAAAGAACTTTTCTGATGACGTGCAGAGGCAGCGCCCTGCACAGGCGGAGCTCTGCGGTGTTGCACAGTTGCTGTGCTGGCCTCTACCTGGCCTCCAGGGGGCATCCTGCCTCGTTGGACATGTGACGCCGCATCCTCCTCCTCCTCGTCCTCCTCCTCATCCTCTCTCCCTTCAGGCACCCACGTGGAGTCAGTGACCTCATCATCCCCTCCCTCTTCACCACTAGAGCAAACCTGGCAGTAAGCTGCAGCTGGTGGAACAGTACTGCCAGATTCCTCAAGCTGGGTATCATCATCCGAGCCTTCGAATCGTTGGGCATCCTCCTGGAGCATGTACCCAACACTGTGCTCAAAGAGTTCGGGGGACTCCTCAGGAGGACATGGTGGGTCTAGGGAAGGGGTGGCTGATGATGCCATTGAGTACGCGTTGGCAGCTGCTCTGCCAGTACCCTGAGCCTGGGTGAGAGAGGATGAGGAGGATGAGGAGGGCTTGGTCATCCATTCTACCAAGCCTTCAGCATGATGCGGCTCCACATGTCCAGCTGCCGAAAACAAAGACGCGCGTGTCCCATGGCCACGTGCTGATGACAATGCACGACCACGTCCACGTCCACTAGAAACAGAGCCTGCCTGCCCTGTGTTCTTGGCTCTGCACGCTCTGCCTCCCCTTGGTGGTCTTCCAGCCATTGTAGTCGGTAGTCCTGTGGGTGCTGCTGAGAAGAATATATAGGAGCTCTGTGTGATGCCACTAACACACTAGAAGTCCTATGGGTGCTTCTGCAAAGAAAATATAGGAGCTCTGTGTGATGACACTAACACACTAGAAGTCCTGTGGGTGCTGCTGAGAAGAATATATAGGAGCTCTGTGTGATGCCACTAACACACTAGAAGTCCTATGGGTGCTTCTGCAAAGAAAATATAGGAGCTCTGTGTGATGCCACTAACACACTAGAAGTCCTGTGGGTGCTGCTGAGAAGAATATATAGGAGCTCTGTGTGATGCCACTAACACACTAGAAGTCCTATGGGTGCTTCTGCAAAGAAAATATAGGAGCTCTGTGTGATGCCACTAACACACTAGAAGTCCTATGGGTGCTTCTGCAAAGAAAATATAGGAGCTCTGTGTGATGCCACTAACACACTAGAAGTCCTGTGGGTGCTGCTGAGAAGAATATATAGGAGCTCTGTGTGATGCCACTAACACACTAGAAGTCCTATGGGTGCTTCTGCAAAGAAAATATAGGAGCTCTGTGTGATGCCACTAACACACTAGAAGTCCTATGGGTGCTTCTGCAAAGAAAATATAGGAGCTCTGTGTGATGCCACTAACACACTAGAAGTCCTGTGGGTGCTGCTGAGAAGAATATATAGGAGCTCTGTGTGATGCCACTAACACACTAGAAGTCCTATGGGTGCTTCTGCAAAGAAAATATAGGAGCTCTGTGTGATGGCACTAACACACTAGAAGTCCTATGGGTGCTTCTGCAAAGAAAATAGAGGATCTCTGTGTGATGGGACTAACACACTTCAAGTCCTATAGGTGCTTCTGGGAACAAAATATAGCTCTGTGTGATGGGACTAACACACTTCAAGTCCTATGGGTGCTTCTGGGAAGAAAATATAGCTCTGTGTGATGGGACTAACACACTTCAAGTCCTATAGGTGCTTCTGGGAACAAAATATATGATCTCTGTGTGATGGGACTAACACACTTCAAGTCCTATAGGTGCTTCTGGGAACAAAATATATGATCTCTGTGTGATGGGACTAACACACTTCAAGTCCTATAGGTGCTTCTGGGAACAAAATATAGCTCTGTGTGATGGGACTAACACACTTCAAGTCCTATAGTTGCTTCTGGGAAGAAAATATAGGTCTGTGTGATGGGACCAACACACTTCAAGTCCTATAGGTGCTTCTGGGAACAAAATATAGCTCTGTGTGATGGGACTAACACACTTCAAGTCCTATAGGTGCTTCTGGGAACAAAATATAGGATCTCTGTGTGATGGGACTAACACACTTCAAGTCCTATAGGTGCCTCTGGGAACAAAATATATTATCTCTGTGTGATGGGACTAACACACTTCAAGTCCTATAGGTGCTTCTGGGAAGAAAATATAGGTCTGTGTGATGGGACTAACACACTCCAAGTCCTATAGGTGCCTCTGGGAACAAAATATATGATCTCTGTGTGATGGGACTAACACACTTCAAGTCCTATGGGTGCTTCTGGGAAGAAAATATAGGTCTGTGTGATGGGACTAACACACTTCAAGTCCTATAGGTGCTTCTGGGAACAAAATATAGGATCTCTGTGTGATGGGACTAACACACTTCAAGTCCTATGGGTGCTTCTGGGAAGAAAATATAGGTCTGTGTGATGGGACTAACACACTTCAAGTCCTATAGGTGCTTCTGGGAACAAAATATAGGATCTCTGTGTGATGGGACTAACACACTTCAAGTCCTATAGGTGCTTCTGGGAAGAAAATGTAGGTCTGTGTGATGGGACTAACACACTTCAAGTCCTATAGGTGCCTCTGGGAACAACATATATGATCTCTGTGTGATGGGACTAACACACTTCAAGTCCTATAGGTGCTTCTGGGAAGAAAATATAGGTCTGTGTGATGGGACTAACACACTCCAAGTCCTATAGGTGCCTCTGGGAACAAAATATATGATCTCTGTGTGATGGGACTAACACACTTCAAGTCCTATGGGTGCTTCTGGGAAGAAAATATAGGTCTGTGTGATGGGACTAACACACTTCAAGTCCTATAGGTGCTTCTGGGAACAAAATATAGGATCTCTGTGTGATGGGACTAACACACTTCAAGTCCTATAGGTGCTTCTGGGAAGAAAATGTAGGTCTGTGTGATGGGACTAACACACTTCAAGTCCTATAGGTGCTTCTGGGAACAAAATATAGGATCTATGTGATGGGACTAACACACTTCAAGTCCTATAGGTGCTTCTGGGAAGAAAATGTAGGTCTGTGTGATGGGACTAACACACTTCAAGTCCTATAGGTGCCTCTGGGAACAAAATATATGATCTCTGTGTGATGGGACTAACACACTTCAAGTCCTATAGGTGCTTCTGGGAAGAAAATATAGCTCTGTGTGATGGGACTAACACACTTCAAGTCCTATAGGTGCTTCTGGGAAGAAAATGTAGGTCTGTGTGATGGGACTAACACACTTCAAGTCCTATAGGTGCCTCTGGGAACAAAATATATGATCTCTGTGTGATGGGACTAACACACTTCAAGTCCTATAGGTGCTTCTGGGAAGAAAATATAGCTCTGTGTGATGGGACTAACACACTTCAAGTCCTATAGGTGCCTCTGGGAACAAAATATATGATCTCTGTGTGATGGGACTAACACACTTCAAGTCCTATAGGTGCTTCTGGGAAGAAAATATAGGTCTGTGTGATGGGACTAACACACTTCAAGTCCTATAGGTGCTTCTGGGAACAAAATATATGATCTCTGTGTGATGGGACTAACACACTACAAGTCCTATAGGTGCTTCTGGGAAGAAAATATAGGTCTGTGTGATGGGACTAACACACTTCAAGTCCTATAGGTGCTTCTGGGAACAAAATATATGATCTCTGTGTGATGGGACTAAAACACTTCAAGTCCTATGGGTGCTTCTGGGAAGAAAATATAGGTCTGTGTGATGGGACTAACACACTTCAAGTCCTATAGGTGCTTCTGGGAACAAAATATATGATCTCTGTGTGATGGGACTAACACACTTCAAGTCCTATAGGTGCTTCTGGGAAGAAAATGTAGGTCTGTGTGATGGGACTAACACACTTCAAGTCCTATAGGTGCTTCTGGGAACAAAATATATGATCTCTGTGTGATGGGACTAACACACTTCAAGTCCTATAGGTGCTTCTGGCAAGAAAATATAGGTCTGTGTGATGGGACTAACACACTTCAAGTCCTATAGGTGCCTCTGGGAACAAAATATATGATCTCTGTGTGATGGGACTAACACACTACAAGTCCTATAGGTGCTTCTGGGAAGAAAATGTAGGTCTGTGTGATGGGACTAACACACTTCAAGTCCTATAGGTGCCTCTGGGAACAAAATATATGATCTCTGTGTGATGGGACTAACACACTTCAAGTCCTATAGGTGCTTCTGGGAAGAAAATATAGGTCTGTGTGATGGGACTAACACACTTCAAGTCCTATAGGTGCCTCTGGGAACAAAATATATGATCTCTGTGTGATGGGACTAACACACTACAAGTCCTATAGGTGCTTCTGGGAAGAAAATATAGCTCTGTGTGATGGGACTAACACACTTCAAGTCCTATAGGTGCTTCTGGGAACAAAATATAGGAGCTCTGTTTGCTGCCAGTGCCTGCCTGCCACGAACACACTACAAGTCCTATAGGTGCTTCTGGGAACAAAATATAGGAGCTCTGCCTGCCTGCCACGAACACACTACAAGTCCTATAGGTGCTTCTGGGAACAAAATATAGGAGCTCTGCCTGCCTGCCACGGACACACTACAAGTCCTATAGGTGCTTCTGGGAACAAAATATAGGAGCTCTGTTTGCTGCCAGTGCCTGCCTGCCACGAACACACTACAAGCCCCTCTTTCTAAATCAATCTTTCTAAATGAATCTATCTAACTCAATCTCTCTAAGTAAATCTCTCTAACTAAATCTAGCAGAGTGACACAGAACGATCCTGCTCTATCTACGCCGGAACAGCATGTGACCGGCGCAGACGGCGTGGCGGCCTTTTATAAGAGGGGGCGTGTACTAAAGCCCCTGAGCTGTAATTGGCTACAGGCGTCCTGCCTGTAGCCAATTATGGCTCTTCGAGTTTCCGGCGCTGTGATTGGCCAAGCATGCGGGGTCACAGTGCATGCTTGGCCAATCATCAGCCAGCAATGCACTGCGCCGGCCGCGCCGGCCGCAATGCATTGCGGGGCCGCGCGCATCACACGAACGTGATGCGAGCGGCCAAAATAGTTCTGGGCTCGCCGAGCGAGCGAACACCCGGTGCTCGATGCGAACATGGGTTCGCATCGAGCACCGGGCCCATCCCTAGCAGAGACCACCAAAGATATTTAGCCATCTACGAGCAGACTGGTTGTACTGAAGTCGATCCATCAACTGACTTCAGTACAACCAGCCTGTTGGATTTTTTGCATGTGATTACTGCTTAATAATACTTTTATTACGTACAGCTATAGCCGCTAGCAGTAATCGTTGTGTTCTGCCTGCATGGAAAGCTCCCTGCCAGCAGAACACGCACCTAATTTACTAATTAGGTGACTTCTGAAGGCAATTGGTTTCACTATATTTTAGTTTGGGGTATCAGAGTAAAGGGGGCTGAATACAAATGCCACACTTTTCACATATTTGTAAAAAAAATTGAAAACCATTTATCATTTTCCTTCCACTTCACAATTATGTGCCACTTTGTGTTGGTCTATCCCAATAAAATGCAGTTACATTTTTGGTTGTAACATGACAAAATATGGAAAATTTAAAGGGGTATGAATATTTTTTCAAGTCACTGTACATGATTGAAATTCAGCCGGTCCCTTCTGACCTGGCCGAATTTTCGATTCATGTATGGCTGGCTTAAGTTACACTATGCATCAAGTAACTTTCAGGTATGTATATTTGGTAGAAGCTGTCCAGGTACTTCAAAGAGATTGAATAGAAGCAGATAGCCGAGTAAATGACAGGCCTTTGGCCACCATTTTTATTATATTCCCCTCTTAACCACTTCAATACAGGGCTTTTAAACACCCTTCCTTACCAGAGCACTTTTTGCGATTCGGCACTGCGTCGCTTTAACTAACAATTGCGCGGTCGTGCGACGTTACACCCAAACAAAATTGACGTCCTTTTTTTCCCACAAATAGAGCTTTCGTTTGGGGGTATTTTATCGCCCCTGCGGTTTTTATTTTTTGCGCTATAAACAAAAGAAGAGCGACAATTTTGAAAAAAAACACAATATTTTTTACTTTTTGCTATAATAAATATCCCATTTTTTTTTAAAAAAAACTATTTTTTTCCTCAGTTTAGGCCGATACGTATTCTTCTACATATTTTTGGTAAAAAAAATCGCAATAAGTGTATATTGATCGGTTTGCGCAAAAGTTATAGCGTCTACAAAATAGGGGATAGATTTATTGAATTTTTTTTTTTTTTTTTTTTACTAGTAATGGCGGGGATCTGCGATTTTTTTTTTCGTGACTGCGACATTGCGGCGGACACTTCGGACAATTTTGACACATTTTTGGAACCATTCACATTTACACAGCGATCGTTGCTATAAAATTGCAATGATTACTGTGTAAATGTGACTGTCAGGGAAGGGGTTAACACTAGAGGGCGCTGGAGGGGTTAATGTGTGTCCCTAATAGGAGTGATTCTAACTGTAGGGGGAGGGGACTTAAGGGGAGGAGACCGATCATGTGATCCTCCGTACTGGGATCACATGGTCGGTCTCCTCCCCGCTGACAGGACGTGGAGCTGTGTGTTTACACACACAGCTCCACGGTCCCGCCCGGTCCCGTTGTTTTAACGGGCAATCGCGGGTGCCCGGCGGACATCGCGGCCGCCGGGCACTCGCACCGGGTCCCGAGCAATGCCGCGGGCGCGCGCGCGCCCCCCAGGCGGCCGGGAATCCGAGGACGTCATATGACGCCCACCCAGGATGGTAGATCCACCTTGTGGGCGTCATATGACAATGGCCGGGTATTGAAGCGGTTAAAGAGGAAGTAAACTCTTGTAAAAAAAAAAAAAAAACAACCTGCAAGATAAAAGCATAATGAGCTACTATGCATAGCAGATTGAAGCCCCCAAAGCCGTTCTGGTCTCCCCCTACATGTCTTTCCGGAGTTACTTCCGGGTATCGCGGCTCCGGACAATCGCATGCGTGCTGGAGACGCCGGTAACGGCACGCAGACTGATGCAGCGGCACATAGGTGCCATTGCGTCAGTTTGCTCTAGTGCGCATGTCATCAGCACATGCAGGGGACAGGGGATATCTCCTAAACCGTGCAGGTATAGGAGATATCCTGATTAGCTACAGGTAAGCTTTAATATAGGCTTACCTGTAGCACAAAGTTTAAAAATAGGGTTTACAACCCCTTTAAAGGGAGAGCACTACACTTTCTGGGACCCACAGGGATTCATTTGGAATAGTTTTTCCCTTCTCTTGTTGGGATTGGAAAACTCTGCATAGAGTGCTCAAGTGTAAAATGTGGATCTCATTGCTAGCTGTTGACAGCTATTTACCAATAGCCAGTGGGAGAGTGATAAGGAGGGACTGTGTCTTTATATTCCCTGTGTAAATCTCCCATATTTAAGGCACCCTGTTAATTCAGGACCTATGAGGTCTAAACCATGCTGTTGAACCAAGTTGTTAGGTGCCCATTATACATGATTCAGTTACTACCTCATTTGTAAGTTGTGTTATTGTATGCACTATTTGTTTTGCCACTGTTTATTGGTATTGTTGTTATCTTACTCTACCGGGCGTGTTTCCCAAATAAATGTTTCTTTTAGCCTCGATGTGTCAGAGCATATGGTATTGCCTAGTGGGTCGCTAACACCAGGAGCAGGAGAACCCATTCATCAGTGGTTGCTTCGGGGTTAGGTTATATTCAGGGCCGCCATCAGGGGGGTACAGCCGTTACAACTGTAAGAGGCCCTGGGGCCCGAGGGGCCCGCCCAGGCCAGAAGAGTTTCTGTTGTTCTCGTGTTATTGAGCTCAGACATCAAACTCTTTATTGCCACCTCTGGCTACTATGTGTATGTGCACCTCTCATATGACAGTGATCTGCCTGTACTGTGCTTCTCAAAAACATATCAGCTTTGTGAAAACGTGCTGGGACCAGGTAGGAAGACCTTGAATGAATGAATGAATGAATGAATGATTTGTATAGCGCTGCAACTGCGAACTGAATCGCCTCGAGGCGCTTGACTGCTCATGTTGGGATGCCATGTATTAGAAGAGGTGGGTCTTGAGTTTTTTCCTGAAGGCCTGATGGTTTTCTTCCATGCGGATGTTGTTTGGTAGAGCATTCCATAGCCGGGGTCCCTGTACTGCGAATCTTCGTTCTCCCTTCGATTTGTAGCGGGCTTTGGGGATGAGAAGGCGATTTTGGTTTGTTGATCGAAGTCTGCGATTCGGTATGTATTTTTCTATTTTCTCACAAAGGTATTGAGGAGCGTTTCCTTGTGTACATTTGTGGGTGAGGCAGAGGGTCTTGAATGTGATCCTGTCTTTTACCTTGAGCCAATGGAGCATCCTTAGGGATGGGGAGATGGATTCCCAGGGTTTCTTTCCAGTGACTATTCTTGCTGCTGTGTTTTGGACAATTTGAAGGCGCGCAATCTGGTAATCCGGTAATCCTATGTAGAGTGAGTTTGCGTAGTCGAGCCGTGAATTGATGATCGTTCCTACTACTACCGCTTTTTCCTTTTCCGGGATGAAGGGGATGAGTCTGCGTAGCATGCGAAGGAGATGGTGGGATCCGCTGATTACGGATCCTATTTGTGCCTCCATTGTCATCTCTGAATCAAAGATGACTCCGAGGCTTTTGGCTTTGTTGCTTGGAAGGATGGTCTGTCCCAAGATGGTTGGTGGTGTCCAAGGGGTCTTCGTCTTTTTCCTTGAGTTTGCGTCGAGGAGCAGTAATTCTGTTTTTGATCCATTTAGTTTGAGGGAGCTAGTGGTCATCCAGTCATCTATCAATGTGAGACATTTTCCTAGTTCCTGGTATTGGTCTTTTTGTCCGGTGATCCGGAAGTACAGTTGAGTGTCGTCCGCGTATGAGTGGAAGCACAGATCCAATTTGCTAATAATTTTGAAGAGTGGTCGGATGTAAATGTTGAACAGTACTGGTGACAATGGTGATCCTTGAGGGACTCCATAAGTGATTGCCCGAGTTTCCGAAGTGAAGGCTCCTAGTTTCACTGTTTGTGACCGGTTTCCTAAGAAGGAAGCGAACCATGGCAGATCTCCATCTGTAACTCCTGCCACTTCCTTGAGGCGGCTGAGAAGCATGTTGTGGTCCACTGTGTCGAACGCCGCACTGAGATCCAGCAATACCAGAAGACACGATTCTCCCTCATCCGCTGCTTCTAGGGCGTCATCCCATATTTTCAGAAGTGCCGTTTCTGTGCCATGGCCTGGGCGGAAGCCCGATTGTAGTGGGTCTAGGAGCTTGTGTGTGTCCAGATGAAGTTGAAGCTGTTGTACTACTGCTTTCTCCATGATCTTGGAAATGGTGTTCAGGCTTGTTACCGGTCTGCGATTGTTCGGATCCTTGGGGTCGAGGTTGGGTTTCTTTAGTAATGGTTTGATGATGCCTTGCTTGAGGGAATTCGGAACCAATCCTTCTTTGAACGACTGATTTACTAGGTGTGTGATAGCGGGGGCCAGAATGTCGGAGCATTCTTTCAAGAGTTTTGTGGGGATGATGTCGTTTGGCGAGGTGCTGTCTCGGAGGCTCTTGATGACATTTTTGGTTTCATCCGTTGTGATCGGGGTAAGTGAAAAATGTGGTGCTTGTGCGCTGTGGATGTAAAATTCCTTACCTGGGTTGAGTTGAGTAGAGCTGGTTGTTGTTTTTTTTTGTTGAATTATTTTCTGAATGTTGTCTATTTTGTTGATGAAAAAATCTGATAATTTGTTGCAGTATTCTTGAGTTTCGTTTCCTCGGGGCTCAAGGCAGGTAGCCTTACAAGTAGGGGCTGTGGAGGAAAGGGAGGGGCCAGAGCCTTGTGTGTGTACAGATTTGTGTATGTAGGGCTGCCATATATACAGGTGTGTGTGTGTGGGGGGGGGGGGGGTGGCTGACATATATACAGGTGTGTGGGGGGGGCGCGCTGACATATAAACAGGTGTGTGTGTGAGGGGGGTGGCTGACATATATGCAGGTGTGTGTGTGTGGGGGGGTGATGACATATATACAGGTGTGTGTGTGTGTGTGGGGGGGCGCTGACATATATACAGGTGTGTGTGTGGGCGCTGACATATATACAGGTGTGTGTGTGTGTGGGGGGGGGGCTGACATATATGCAGGATTGAGGGGGGTCTGAGTGCATACAGGTGAGGTGGATGGTGTGCGGATTCGGTAGGATGGCCCATAGTCAAGCCCTGGGGAATGTTGGTGGTCAGGCTTGGAGGGGGGGCAGGTCCAAAGCTGTGTAATAGGCCCCAAACTTTCTGATGCCTGCCCTGGTTATATTACTTGTATTGCAGTGGTATTTAGAGAAGTAAGAAACAGCTACAGAAATTTAGACAGCCTAAGCAGAGATGTCAGTCCTGCTATTCTGAAGAGAAGATCGACACTTCCAGAAGTGTTGCATTCCCATATATCCCATACACTCACAGCTGCCCCTTTCCCTTTGGGCCTTTACATCATCACAGTGTTTCAGCAGCAAGTACAAATATCTCCCAAGAGACACTTGGTGCTGAAAAGGTGCTCTTTACTATGCAGTTACATTTTTTTTTCTTACCGTCTGATATAGGTGCAGCTATATGTCTGCATCCACTATACGCTATGTCTTCCTTTGGACCACCCATAACTCTACATAATCTAAATTTAAAAAATTACTTCAATATGTCTGCCCTTATCGGAAAATCAAAGGACTATGGTCCCCACAAAATAAGAGTGTGAATTAAAATTTCTGATAGTAGACCCAAAATCACCTCTTTAGAATGTACAAGCTATGAGTGGGTGAAGTCCTAGGGTCCCCTTTTGATGGTAGAAAATTAATTCTCCATCCTTAGCGATAAAAACAGAAACTGACCACAATGGCTGCAGAGTAATTCTGAATATCCAAGACAAAGAACTGGCAGTATACAAAATGTATGCCCCCAACTCCCCGCCACAATTTTTTTTTAGGATCTTACAACATTACAACATGGGTTCTTTCCAACCCAACAGCAGATAAAAATGTAGGTGGAGATTTCAATTATGTAATGAGTCTTAGTGAAGATAGAAAATTAATGCCCTCACTGATTCCACAGTTTTTTTTCCTGCGATCCTGCTACTGATACCTATATAGATGACTTATGGGCTGTACAAACAATAGGATTTTCCGACAACAAATGTTGGATGTGAGCTTGTTGTCGGAAAGTCCGGCCGTGTATATGCCCCATAGAACATTTGTTGTCGGAATTTCCGCCAACAAATGTTTGAGAGCAGGTTCTCAAATTTTCCGACGACAAGACTTGTTGTCGGAAATTCTGAGCGTGTGTACACAATTCCGATGCACAAAGGTCCACGCATGCTCGGAATCAAGCAGAAGAGCCGCACTGGCTATTGAACTTAATTTTTCTCGACTCGTCGTACGTGTTGTACGTCACCACGTTCTTGACTTTCGGAATTTCCGACAACATTTGTGTGACCGTGTGTATGCAAAACAAGTTTGAGCCAACATCCTTAGGAATTAAAGTCCACGGTTTTGTTGTCGGAAAATCCTAGCACCTGTACATAGCTTTAGTGATCTCTGACCACACCCCTATCTCAATTAGCATCCACAATTCAGCATTGAAAAAGTACTACGTGTATATTATATAAACATTCCCATCTTGTTTACCCCATCAGAATCCGTTTAACCACTTCGCATCCAGGCCAATTCTGACATTTCTCTCCTACATGTAAAATTCATAATTTTTTTGCTCAAAAATTACATAGAATCCCCAAACATTATATATGTTTTTTTAGCAAAGACCCTAGAGAATACAATGACGGTCGTTGAAACTTTTTATCTCGCACGGTATTTGCGCAGCAATTTTTCGAACGCGTTTTTTTCAGAAAAAAAAAAAACAATTTCATGCTTAAAAAAAACAAAACCGTAAAGTTAGCCCAATTTTTTTTGTATAATGTGAAAGATGAAGATACGCCGAGTAAATAGATACCCAACATGTCACGCTTCAAAATTGCACGCTCTCGTGGAATGGCGCCAAACTTTGGTATTTAAAAATCCCCATAGGCGACGCTTTAAATTTTTTTACTGGTTACATGTTTTGAGTTACAGAGGAGGTCTAGGGCTAGAATTATTGCTCTCGCTCTAACGTTCGCGGCGATACCTCACATGTGTGGTTTGAACACCGTTTTCATATGTGGGCGGGGGCTTACGTATGCGTTCACTTCTGCGTACGAGCTCACGGGGACAGGGACGCTTTAAAAAATTTTTTTTTTTATTATTGTTAATTTGACTTTTATTTTTTAAATTTGACAGTTTAAAAAAAAAAAAAAAATTTATTACTTTTATTCCTATTACAAGGAATGTAAACATCCCTTGTAATAGGAATATGACATGATCGGACCTATTTACAGTGAGATATGGGGGTCAATAAGACCCCACATCTCACCTCTAGGCTGGAAAGCCTAAAATAAAAAAAATAAAAAAACGATCACCGCTTCCCAGCGGAGGCGGCGCCGTTATTTGAATGCAGAGGCCGGGCGTGACGTCATAACATCGCGCCCGGCCTCCGAACGATCATAGAGACTCCGGCGACCATCTGGTCCGTGGGAAATCTCTATGGTCATCATCCGGGGGCCGGCGGATCCTGTGTCCGACTCACCGATGGAAGCGGTGAATCGGTAGAAGCACCGGAGGGCGGCGGGAGGGGGGGGGGGTCCCCTCCCACCGCCCATAAGAACGATCAAGCGCTGGAACAGCCGCTATGATCGTTCTTATGGTGCAGGGAATCGCCGGCTGAAAACGGCAATACCCCCGCAAAGTAGAGGCCATCATATGACGGCCTCCGGATGCGAAGTGGTTAATCAGCTCTGTGGTTAGCTTGGTAGCAATTTGAGTCTCAGCTGGTACAGCAGTGACCATCTCAGATTCAAACCATGTATGGGCAGGCTGATTGTACCCAAGTTGATTGATTGATTGACCAACTTAGGTACAACCAGCCTGTCAGATTTTCCATGAGATTATTGCTAGCGGCTACAACCCACGGTTGGAGGAAAGAAAATCAGATCATCTATGGCCAGCCTTATTGTGGAACTACTCCCTGAGTCCTACACGGCCATTTAATTATTTCTTGTGAATGCCAAGATTCTATTCAAAATTGTAGTTTGCAAACTGTTGTATATGCTTCCAGCTCTCACCTAGTTTGGTGACATTATAAAAAAGAACCCTGCTCCATCTCTACACTATACAGCTCTTTCATACTACAATGTAATAGTCCTTTCAATAAAACGAATGTAAAGCATGGGCCAAAGACTTCAATGATTTGGCAGATAAAATAATAACATGTTACCTAAAGTTGCACATACTTATTACAAATGAGGTGTGGAAGGAGACTTGGTTCAGATTTATGCACAGAGCATACATACCCTATCACAAACTATCCAACCCCACCATTAGTCACACAGACGTAATCACAGACTGGTCTAAATGTGAGGATCAACAGGCAACCCTGGATCACTGTCTTTGCTCTTGCCCACCAATCACTACCTTTTTGAAGGACATCATCAAATATTAATGTAATATTACCCATATCCCCATATCTTCAGATCCTATGTTACTATTATTTGCTTATATCTGATCTCCTGCTTCAAATTGCAGAATCTGCTCCACACCAAACCTATAGTTTTTTTCGTGTGCTCATAGCCAGGAGATGTATCATGAAAAATCTCTCTCTGTCACCACCTTCAGTACCCAGGGTCATCAAAGAATTGACATTGTACTTAGAAATTAGATGCTGGGCCAAAAAATAAACATTTCCTCAAATGCTGGAAATGCTTTATTGAGATGTCATTTACTAAAGAGGAAATACACACTATTAGTATACTTTCAAATATACCACCTGGTATGCTAGAGAAGATCTCGCTGGCTCTCTGTGTTTATAAAAAATCGGATAAAGCCTGATAATATTCTTTTACCGTTTGAGCCTAATAACCATGTAACGCACCGATACAATATGGAAATCTCTCTTGTTTTTTTGTTGTGTATATTTTTCTGTTGATAAGCTGACCTATGGTTTTGCCATTCTCCGGACAGCCAATTTTATTTGGTATTATTTGCTACCCTTATTTAATTGAACTTCTTGTTAACTTTTTTTTACGAAATCGGAAACATTCCTTTTAGAACCCCATTCCTTTTAGAACCCATCGACATTTCAAATATACTGCTTTCTAGATAATAATGCAGGGGCAATATATAACCCATTTGACCTGGATCTGTGTATACCTTATATTTTTTCAGATTTTTTGCATCAGCAATTTGTATGCTTTACAATGATATATTTCCTGAATTATCAATACAAATGCAATTGATGCATTGGGTGCTAGCAGCACACTAGAAAGTCATCCAGCTGCTCAACACAGAATAGCGGTCTAGGCCTTGAATACCCCCCTAGTACTTCAATCAATAGCACCCAGGCTCTCTGGTGATGGTAGCATTAGGTGGGTGGGTAACTGTTAAAAATAAAAAAGAGGTCTCAATTATTACTGTTCAATAATTAATTACATTTCGCTACTATAATGTACTACAATGCATTTTGGGGCTCTGAGTGTCTTTTCTATGTCAATACCATTATGCAAATGAAAAAGTTAGTTTTATGTTTTGCATATGTCACTGCTTATTTTTCTTAAAAATGTACTGAACAAAAAGTAAAAAAAAAAAATTATAATTAAGGTAGAAGTCCATGCAAAAAATAAAATCCCTGCCTTAACCACTTCAGCCCCGGACCATTTGGCAGCCAAAGGACCAGAGGTCTTTTTTCAATTTCGCACTGCACTACTTTAACTGGTAATTGCGCGGTCATGCAATTTTGTAACCAAACGAAATTTGCGTCCTTTTCTTCCCACAAATAGAGCTTTCTTTTGATGGTATTTGATTGCCTCTGTGATTTTTATTTTTTGCGATATAAACGGAAAAAGAGCGAAAATTTTGAAAAAAAAAGAGATTTTCTACTTTTTGTTATAAAAAAAATCTAATAAACTCAATTTTAGTCAAACATTTGGGCCAAAATGTATTCAGCCACATGTCTTTAGTAAAAAAAAATGCCAATAAGCGTATATTTATTGGTTTGCGCAAAAGTTATAGCGTCTACAAACTAGAGTACATTTTCTGGAATTTACACCGCTTTTAATTTATGACTGCCTATTTCATTTCTTGAGGTGCTAAAATGGCAGAGAAGTACAAAACCCCCCCAAATGACCCCATTTTGGAAAGTAGACACCCCAAGCTATTTGCTGAGAGGCATGTTGAGCCCATTGAATATTTTTTTTTTTTAGTCCCAAGTGATTGAATAAAGACAAAAATAAAAAAGATTTTTTTTTTTTTCAAAAAGTTGTCACTAAATGATATATTGCTCACACATGCCATAGTTATATGTGGAATTGCACCCCAAAATACATTTTGCTGCTTCTCCTGAGTATGGGGATACCACATGTGTGGGACTTTTTGGGAGCCTAGCCGCGTACGGGGCCCCGAAACCCAAGCACCGCCTTCAGGATTTCTAAGGGTGCAAATTTTTGATTTCACTCCTCACTACCTATCACAGTTTCGAAGGCCATAAAATGCCAAAATAGCACAAAACCCCCCCCCAAATGACCCCATTTTGGAAAGTAGACACCCCAAGCTATTTGTTGAGAGGCATGGTGAGTATTTTACAGCTCTCATTTGTTTTTGAAAATGAAGAAAGTAAAGAAAAAAAAAATTTTTTTTTCTTTTTTCAATTTTCAAAACTTTGTGACAAAAAGCGACATCTGCAAAATACTCACAATACCTCTCAGCAAATAGCTTGGGGTGTCTACTTTCCAAAATGGGGTCATTTTGGGGGGTTTTATGCCATCTGGGCATTCCATGGCCTCCGAAACTGTGATTGGCAGTGAGAAGTGAAATAAAAAAATTACACCCTTAGAAAGCCTGAAGGCGGTGATTGGTTTTTGGGGTTCCGCACGCAGCTAGGCTCCCAAAAAGTCCCACACATGTGGTATCCCCGTACTCAGGAGAAGCAACAGAATGTATTTTGGGGTGTATTTCTACATATGCCCATGACATGTTTGAGCAATATATCATTTAGTGACAACTTTTTGTAAAAAAAATATATATATTTTTTTTTTTCATTATTCAATCTCTTGGGACAAAAAAAAAAAATATTTAATGGGCTCAACATTGCTCTCATCAAATAGCTTGGGGTGTCTACTTTCCAAAATGGGGTCATTTGGGGGGGGGGTTTGAACTGTCCTGGCATTTTATGCACAACATTTAGAAGCCTATGTCACACGTCACCCACTCTTCTAACCACTTGTAGACAAAGCCCTTTCTGACACTTTTTGTTTACATGAAAACATATTTTTTTTTTTGCAAGAAAATTACGTTGAACCCCAAACACTATATATAATGTTAAAGCAAAGGCCCTACAGATTAAAATGGTGGGTGTTGCATTTTTTTTTTCCACACAGTATTTGCGCAGCGATTTTTCAAACGCATTTTTTGTGGAAAAAATACACTTTTTTTTATTTTAATGCACTAAAACACACTATATTGCTCAAATTTTTGATGAAATAAAAAAATATGATCTTAGGCCGAGTACATGGATACCAAACACGACATGCTTTAAAATTGCGCACAAACACGCAGTGGCGACAAACTACATACATTTTTAAAAGCCTTTAAAAGCCTTTACATGATACCACATTAGATTCACGGAGGAGGTCTACTGCTAAAATTACTGCCCTCGATCTGACCTTCGCGGTGATACCTCACATGCATGGTGCAATTGCTGTTTACATATGACGCCAGACCAACGCTTGTGTACGCCTTTGCGCAAGAGAAGGGGGGGCAGGGGTGCTTTTTTTTTTTGTTTGTTTTTTTTTTTATTTATTTAGCTTTTTTATTTTATTTTTAAACTGTTCCTTCCATTTTTTTTCTTTGTTATGATTTTTATTGTTATCTCAGGGAATGTAAATATCCCCTATGATAGCAATAGGCAGTGACAGGTACTCTTTTTTTGAAAAAATTGGGGTCTATTAGACCCTAGATCTTTCCTCTGCCCTCAAAGCATCTGACCACACCAAGATTGGTGTGATAAAATGCTTTCCCAATTTCCCAATGGCGCGGTTTATATCCGGGAGGGGGGACATTCCCTCCCACTGCTTGTAAAAGCAGTCTAGAGGCTAATTACCCGCTAGAATTGATTTACATGAAAGCCGATCACTGGCTGAAAAGAATGATACCAAGATGATACCTAAACCTGCAGGCATCATTCTGGTATAACCATTCAAAGTCCAGCAACATACTGGACATATATTGTAATCTTTTTTTTTTCATGCAGCCTCTTGGCTGAACGAAAAAAAGAGATTGATTGGTGGGTATGCCCACCATTAGAATACCTCCCTTCATCCACCCACTTCTAATGATGGGCATACATGCACCATTTATATATGCCGATGCATGGGGGCATCCTCCCGCAAAAGTTATGCCGTGTACACACGGTCGGAATTTCGACCGTATGTACGTGGCATTAGGAGCCAATCGCTCCTCCCCCCCCCTGCTGCCCCCATGCTTCGGCATATATGCTCTTTTTTTTAACTGTGGTGGTGAAATCACCTCCTACAGTGTTGGAGTCGCGTCTTTATGTATCGTGGGAGCAAACGCTGTTGCTGTCAAGATAAATAAATCCGCGTTGCAACTGAATGGCGCACCTGAAAACAAAAAAATGCTTAACACTAAAACACAGTAAACAAAATTACATACCTGAAAAGCAAGCATGATAAAACATAATAAAACATAATAAAACATTGCAGAATAGAATGGAGTAAAAAAAGAGCAACAATAGAGAGAGAATAGAGTGAGAGAGAGAACAATAAAACGACAACTATTTTATTTTTTTTTATTTTTTTGAGATTCACAGGTAAAAAAGCTCCTGACTGAAGCGACTGAATCAAAACGCTACCACAAAAAAACTGTTAGCGATCGCAGGGATCAGGCCTGACTCTGCGAACGCTGCAGTTATGTGTGCTTAGTGTTTTGTAAGTGACAGTGATCGATCGATACTGCACTTGGGTGGGCTGGGCTGGGCGGAGGGGGAAAACGCAGGTGCTAGCAGGTATCTGGGCTGATCCCGCTAACAATGCGGTTTTTTTTGGAACCCTAAACTGCTGGGACGCTAGTATAGATCTGATCAGATCAGATATTGATCTGTTCAGATACTGTGCCACTAAGGGAGGTGTATGCTTTGTGCGTGGGTGTTTGCGGTACTGGCACTAACCTGGGGCGACGCAGACCTTATTTGACCCTAAAACCTAATTGATATCACCCGCCGGGCGATCAGGGGGTTAAACCGTTATTGGGTAATAAATGGCGGGTGCCCTGACAGTATAAAAAACAAGCTAACTAACCAGCGTCACCCCGTAACAGTAATACAAAAAAAAACTGGTTACCTAGCGACACTAATGCAGCGATCAGAAAAAAACGATCGCTTAGTGACACTGGCAAAAGGGGGTGAAAGGGTTAACTAGGGGCAATCAGGGGGTTAAACCTTTATTAGGTAATATATGGGGGTACCTGACGCTATATAAAAACCTGACGGGGAACCTAAATAACGAAATAACTAACTGGCTAACCAGCGTCACCAGTGACAGTTATACAGTGATCACTGGTGAAAGGGTTAACTCTAGGGGCAATCAGGGGGTTAAAACCTTTATTTAGGTTGTAATATGGGGGTACCTGACCTATAAACCTATTTATGAACCTATATAAACATGGCGGTTACCTAAAAAAAAAAAAAAATGGTTACCTAGCGACACTAATGCAGCGATCAGAAAAACGATCGCTTAGTGACACTGGCAAAAGGGGGTGAAAGGGTTAACTAGGGGCAATCAGGGGGTTAAAACCTTTATTAGGTAATATATGGGGGTACCTGACGCTATATAAAAACCTGACGGGGAACCTAAATAACGAAATAACTAACTGGCTAACCAGCGTCACCAGTGACAGTTATACAGTGATCACTGGTGAAAGGGTTAACTCTAGGGGCAATCAAGGGGTTAAAACCTTTATTTAGGTTGTAATATGGGGGTACCTGACCTATAAAACTATTTATGAACCTATATAAACATGGCGGTTACCTAAAAAAAAAAAATGGTTACCTAGCGACAGCAGTGACACTAATACAGCGATCAGAAAAACGATCGCTTAGTGACACTGGCAAAAGGGGGTGAAAGGGTTACCTGGGGGGCAATCAAGGGGTTAAACCTTTATTAGGGGGGGTAGGGGGCTACCTTGGACCTAAAACTAACTGCCCTGACAGTTATTACAGTCACACTGACACTAAATGCAGTGATCAGTAAAAAAATGATCACTGCAATTAGTGACACTGTGACTGGGGGGGGGGGGGGGGTGATCTGGGGGGTGATCAGGGGGTGACAGGGGGGTGGAATATGTGCCTAACTGTACTGGTGTCAGTGTACTGTTGTGCACTAACCTTTACATGTTCGCCGCTCGGCGTCTCCGGTCACATAGACCGGCGCACCGAGCGTGACATCACTTCCGCCTTCCTGTCTATACAATAGACAGGAAGGGGAAGCTTTTCATTGGCCAGGAGCGATCGCGAGGGGGTGGCCAGAAACCACTGGCCGTCCCCTCGTCCCGGATCGCTCCTGACACGATCCCGACCGTCCCCGCCGGCGGAGGGGGGTCCGATCGGACCCCCCAACCGCCGGAAGAATGTCACGTACAGGTACGTGATTCTGCCTGTACGTGCCATTCTGCCGACGTATATCTACATGGGGCGGTCGGGAAGTGGTTAATAGCCACCAGCATTCTAACACAAACCTCTCTAGCCCTGTCAAGAAAAAACGAGTATACATACCTTGTTTGAAGCCACTCTGACCCGATCTGACCAGATCCCACACTGAGCTGTCAGTCGCGGCTTCGCTGTTAGAGCGGGTGCAGAGGACACAGACGAAAACGGAAGCCCCATAGTAAGTCTATGGGTGACATCACTTTCCATTCATTTCACAGCAGTTGTTGGCCGTGTCCTTTGTAGAGCTTCCGCCACTGGAGATTGGGTCGGATTGGGTTCAAAAAGATGTGTACACTTTTTTTTTTTCTTTACAGGGTTAGAGAGGTTAGTGTTAGGTCTGTGGTGTCTGTAGATGCAGGGGTTTTAGTTTTTGACTTCCACGTTAATTAAGTTTCAACTGGGCTTTAAGTTAGTCCTTGATGGTTTTTAAGAGTGAATTGGGCGTTAAATGGTTCTTGAGAGCATAGCTATTCCTAGCATAGGAAAAATACAGATTGGAGAAGAAGCAGTTTAACCTTAAAGCGGAAGTAAACCCTTTGATTTAAATAGTTAAAAAAAAATGGCATGCCGGAAATGCTACCTGTCACATTGACTATGCTTTCAACCAAACTGTCAAACCATCCAATGGCTGGTGTCATAACTGATCACATGTGCAGCATCATGGCAGTTGAAGATTGAACAGAGGCCAAGATGGCAGCTTCCTTGGCTGAAAACGATAGGAGGGTTTACTTCCACTGTTAACTGCGCAGGGGGTTTTTCACTGTCAGGGAAATAAGGATGTGGAACTCTCTTCCACAATTGGTGGTGGCTGCAGGGGGTATTGATATTTTTAAGAGACTCTTGGATGTGCATCTTAAAGAACACAACATACAGGGATATGGGAAATAAGTATAGACACTGGCACACGTGCACCTGCACAGGTTAAACTAGATGGACTATTGTCTTTATTCAACCTTACCTTACTATGAAACTATGAGAGTAAATTAAATACACACAAAAGAGCAAATTAAATAAACTAAATTATCTTAATACCCCTTGGATTTCCTTTTTATTAAGCAAATTGTACCTTATAGACCAGAAACTGTGAATTGTGCAACAAAATCAATGCCCACGATTACATTGGTAGCTTCTCTTCCCTTCACATAATGCGGTTGACTTACTAAAGGCAAGTAGGTTGTTCACTTTGCAAGGGAATTTGTCTCAGAGTGTAGTGAATGCAATGAAGCTCTACTGACTTCTATCATCCAATCCTGTGCAAGAAAAAATGCTTTTTTTAATTTTCCTTGCACGTGATTGGGTATTCTTTGCAAAGTGAAATTTCACCACATTCAGTAAGCTCTGGGGCAAATTCTCTTTGAACAGCCTACTAGCCTTTATAAAATCAACCCCAATGCCTCAAGTTTAATTTCTTACACAGAGGCTTAGGGGCTATATAATTACATATCTGTGCTTTCCAAAAGAATGTAATGAAAATGAAGTGGAAATGACTTTCTGGGACTGCTCCCATCGAGTGGTGCTTGTGAGTTTTCCCAGACTGATCTCCCTCCCAGCCCCACTCCCTCTTTATCTTTATTAGATCTAGAGGCAGCATAACTTCTGGAGGGTGAGCAAACATAAACAGGTTTGCTATACAAAGTCTTTAATTTCCAGGGAAACCAAAACATTTGGACCCTGTTTATTCCTTGTAAAGCATTACCATAAATTTGAAAAATAATGTTTTGCCATTGGTATTTGAAATTCCAGACAGATTTATAATGCTACCACATGCCTAATTTATAAAGTGTATAGTGCAGATTTAAAGATGTATTTTCCTATCTCTTAGAGGCCTGACTGTTAAAGGTGTGACATGTGTGCAACTGTCCAAACTTCTGTAAATTCCTTGCCCTGACGGAGGTGATGGGAAGGGCTGACATAGATTTTCCATGCACAATTAATGCCATAGTCACCCAGTGAAAAGATTTACTTGCTAGCAGCAGATGACAGATGTATAAAAACAGTCTAATTAAAGAATTATACATAACAACTGAAATAAACTCCGTGAACCCACTCAGGCTCGGCATACTGAGTCAGGCAACAAGCTAACTTTATATCACTGTCTCCCTCACTAATGGAGAGTGGGGACAGCAATTCACAAGTCACTCCACAGCAAGACAAGGCAAAAAGCCTTGTACCTTATGGGGTCAGTTGCTTTTTTTCAGCATAAACTGACAGTGTTGCCTATAGTTCTACTTTAAGCACAAATTTCTGATAATTTTATGTAGAGGACTAAGAAGATATAACCATGCCAATGGTGCAGCAGAAAACATATAGCACAGTAATGAAGGTTTGTGGTCCAGGATGAGAGGACAGTCAAAATTAGAAGCGGCACCCCCCCCCCCCCCCTCCAAAGTTGTGGAATGCCAGACGCCCGTATACCGGAAGCAGTGCGGCCGCTTTATGGGGGTGCTAGACTAATTTGCATCTCAGCCCAGTCCACCCCATAAGACTGGTGCTACACTAACAGTGTTGCGCAAGCCGGCGGGGACTCTTTCCAAGCTGCCCCCCTGCAAAGTGCTGCCCTAGGTCTGGGCCTTGTCGACCTAGGCTAGGATACAGCTTTGCCTCTGGATACCATCTTTCAAACCAAGACACCACAGGTCAATCCCAACGGCATTCAAATGAATGCCATCACCACTTAAGTATCTCCAGGGTTCCAACACCAGCTCATGGTGCCGCACCACCAAACCCCCATTGCGCATCAGAAATTGCGTCACCTCCCTATTTACCTTCACCCTAGCCTTATTAAGACCAGCCAAAGAAAAAAACACAAAATGCAGAAAAAAAAATGGTTGAACAGTCACTGACCTAGCCCCCGCCAATGTGTACGACCCACCATATCGGACCAGGCAATCAAAAAATCTGGGTAATCAGTGCGCAGCCATAAAATATATATTTAATATTCATATTATATAGTCATATTTAATAGTCATATTTAACATCCTGTATGAGCTCCCTCATACACCTAAGCCCTAAATCGTTACCCCCAGCATGTATGACAAGAACGTCTGGGGCTCTATCAAGCTGAGCATAACACTCCACTTCGGGAACCACTCTACTCTACAAGAGGCAACAAATAACAGCCTCAGCCCTGGGAATGCCCAATTGACATCCGTCACGCCGGGCATCAGCTCTCTTCCCACACCAGTGGACGTAGGAGTGGCCCAACAACCAAATAAAGCATGAGCCCCACCTGTGAAGAAAAAACAACAAAACGACACCCACATAGAGACGAGAATCAGAAAGCCAACCCCCCCCCCCCACTGAAAGACAAGGGAGAATAAACAGTACAGCATACCGACACCGCACACCCACCTGAACCAACCCAGAAAGCTACAACAAGTGGATACAGGCGATAACACTGGGATTCCCACCTGCCAATGTGCCATAAGTCCACCTCACTCAACCCCAAAAGTGCCGCCTCCGTGGCGGCCCAGATACGCAAAGAATGAGATGCAAATTCGGACGGACAAAAACCCAAAGCCGCCAAACACCTGTGGAACACAGCCATGAACTGGTACCGGGACAAAGCCGAACTATCCGCATGCAATAAAATTGGACCAATGCGCTCAGGACACAACTCCAAAAAATGGGAAGCAACCAGCACCAGACAAACCGGCGAACCAGAAACAATAAACAACTCTACCTGCATACCCCGTCCTGCTTGATCCGTCTTGGATCTACGGATCCAAAAAAACACTGAACTGTCACTACATTGCACATCAGCCAATTGCAAACCATTAGATCCCCATCTAGAAGAATATACCAATTCCCCAATATGCAACGCCCCAAAAAATGCAAAAAAAAAGGCCACCTGAAACAACATGGCCTCATAAGGCGATGAACACACACTGGGGAGTACTTGAAACAATGAACCCAACAACTCAAAAGACACATGCCGTTGGTCGCCCACCGTGCGACGCCCCCTACGGTACCCCTTAACCACTTGCTGAACTACAAAATACTTGGCACAATCCCAACGACCCAACAGCTTAAACAAAAAGGCCAGCCACGCCAACTTACTAATCAATACAGATACCGACACCCCCTCCTCCACATTACAACCTATAAAATACAACACCAAGTACCTGTCATCACCCACGGCCACTGCACTACCCAGACCATGGACCATACTAAACCACTCCTCCCATATTTTACAATACACTGAACAGGTAGCCTCACTCACCGACCGCTGAATCATCGTCGCAGTTACTCCAAGGCAATCTGTCACAGCTGTTCTGGACAAGGAACTCCCAGTTGCGCCACTCCCGGAGCCAATGAACGAAAATTGTCCCACTGAAACCGAGAAAGAGCATCGGCCAATGAATTAATGCAACCCTGGACATGCACCGCACCAAATGTCTCAACAAACGCACTACCGGCAACGACGAAGCAGATACACTAATATTTGCCTGCACAACTGCCAGTTACTGAACTGAGAACCCCAAATCTCAACCGTGAAAACAATCAGAAACAATTCCAACAGTGCCAAGTTCCTGGTAAAACTAGCCATCCCTCCATTCCAACGGCCAAGGACCTGCACTCCACTGACCCCTAAAGTACACCCTATAACCTCAGACATCCACACAGATCTACCGTTATAGGAATCCAGAAAGGACTCTCAAACTAGCAAGTCTGCCCTGTGTTCTCGGGTCAGGCGAATGTGATATCCAGGAGAACGAACTCCCGCGGTGACCGCCGCCAACCGGCGATTAAAAACCCTACTCATCGGCATGATCTGACAAGCAAAGTTTAGCTTCCCGAGAAACGACTGTAGTTGAAGCAGGATCAACTTACCAGCCCCCTGCGCTGAAACCACCGCTGACCCCAAATCCATCAGTTTGTCTTCCAGGAGGCAACATTCCATGGCCATCATGTCAATTAAAATACCAAGAAAACTCAGCACCAGAGATGGACCCTCCAGCGGAGTGCCAAAGCAATCCACCATATAGTGCACCGTAGCCAACAAAACTCTACAACGTTTAGAAGCGGCCGGCCCAACACACAAAAAACCCCTCTGGAATATGATAAATGATGAATCAACCGAAACTTGTTGGGTTCCTTCTTAGGGACAACGCCAAATGGAGAAACCACCAAACCATCCAGCGGCAAAATTGTCAAACGAACCAGCCATGTGGCCCAGCTGAACCTCCTTCACCAACCTAGTCATTAATTTTATATACTGTATATACAGTGTATAGTGGTATATATATATATATATATATATATATACCCCATATATATATATATGACCTATACATAACCCCTAACCCTAATATATATATATATATATATATATATACCCCTTAGGGCTACCATTGTTGACCATCTAGGGCTGTTCATCTGTCCCTGTATATGTGTGACTGCTTGCATGTGCAATTAGAAGCATTCAATTGTGGTGTCTGTCAGCTTGTCAGTACTTTGTACAGGCTACAGAACAATTGAACAGATTGGTAAAACAATTGGTAGACAGAGTTGTCATTCAATACCAGTATGTGCCTGAATAAGGAGCACCAGCCTGGCGGGATCACCAGCTGTCTTATTGAAAGCTACAGATTCCAGAAGATGGAAAACAGTTTTTGAAATAAGAAAATTATGTTGATCCTGGTCCGATCTATCTAGGAGAAGTACATTTTATTTATTCCCTTGGATTACTCTTTTTTGAGATTGGACTCCGTTTATATTGTTTTAAGCTAATTTAAACCAACCCATGAAAATGATGGGATGCAGATATAAACCAGGGTGCTTATCCGTAGTTAAGTAAAATGTCACAGTAACAGACAGAACATTCATTCTCATCTAAAATAATCATCTAAAGATAACAAGCTTTCGAGGGACGCCTGGCATGCTCACAGGGCACATTTTTTTTATTAGTTTGTATTCTTCTGTAACAATCCACTTCCCGCTGATAAGCTGAGATCCAGTGTAGCAGCAATGTATGCACAGTGCAAGAGGGCAAGTTATGATTTGTCCTTTTATTTAATAACACTCAGAAGCATCCTAGCAACCCATGCCGGCTTGTTATTCTACCAGGCTCCTGAAAAGCCATTAAGGTGGTTTTTGGTCTGATGGTATTTGCTTTAACAGATATTTTCTAGATAAAAAGATGCTTGAGAGTTAGCTTTTTCTGAAAAATCAAGCAATAATATTTGATAACTATTACCTTGTGCTTATACAGTGATTTGTGTAGGGCAACGACTAACATAGCTACAAGCATAATACAGATAAGAAAGTCCTGTTTGCGACAATTGGGTGTGTTGACCTGCGTTTTGCCGTTCAACTCAATTGAATGAAATCCTTAAAGCAGAACTCCAGGTATGGCATAGTTACATTGGTTAGAGTTGGACTAATGCAAGTATGCATATTCCATACCCGGGGCCTCACAGTGGCTAAGTGGTTAGAACTTCCACCTAGCAGCACTAGGGTAATTGGTTCAAATCACAACCACGGCACTGCCTGCATGGAGTTTGCATGTTCTCCCTGTGCCTGCGTGGGTTTTCTCCGGGTACTCTGGTTTCCTCCCACACTAAAAAGACATGCTGATGCTCTAATTGGCCCTAGTATGAATGAGAGTTAGGGACCTTAGATTGTTAGCTCCTTGAGGAAAGGGAACTGATGTGAATATCCAATATATGTGTAAAGCGCAGTGTAAATTGATAAAGCTATATAAGTACCTGTAATAGATAAATATTTCATATCTGGAGGATCCCTGTGGAAGTGGAGAATCACTGTAGTACCTGCCGCTACAACAATGATCCTTGCTGCCCTGTGCTAAGTGGCTGTCCTGTTGCATAGTATCCACAGGGGTTGCCTGTCCAGCATGGACACCATTCAGAGAACACCTTGTATTTTTTCTCAATGAATACAAGGCATTTTCTGATTGGGCATGGTGGGGATTAGAACATCAGCACCCTGCCCCTCGACCTTGTTCAGTCAGAGAACACTTTGCATTAATTGAGACATATACAAGGTGTTCTGGGTATGGCACCCGTGCCTAGCGAATAACCCCCCAGTGTTCACTATGCAGCAAAGCAGCCTCTCAGCACAGGACCTTGAGGACAGCGAGTAGGTATAGGCTCGATGTTCGAGTCAAATGTAAGTTAGACTTGAACATCAGCTGTTCATTTGTTTTGTAGAAGAAATAGTTGGCGCTCGCGGCAAGTTCGCTCGCTGCGGAGCACCCCATAATGCACTGCGAGATCGCAGTGCATTAATGGCTGCTGATTCACAGCGCAATGTGCTGTAAGAGCCATGATTGCCCAAAGACAGGGTGCCTTTGCCAATCATGGTTCAGGGGCAGTCCATGCCCCACACTATATAAGGCTGCTGCTTACATGGCGGCCGTATATAGTGAATGAATAGAAATTAGGCAGGTAGTTAGTGTAGTGTACAGTCAGTCAGTGTAGTATATATAATACAATTCAATATATAGCGCAGTCTGTGTAGTATATATATATATATATATATATATATATAATACAGTTCAGAGTATATAGTGCAGTCCGTGTAGTATATATAATACAGTTCAGAGTATATAGTGCAGTCCGTGAAGTATATATAATACAGTTCAGAGTATATAGTGCAGTTCGTGTAGTATATATAATACAAAAAAGTGTCCCGCGATGTTCATCCATCTTCACTCTTTTTGACACTTTTTATGGTAAAAGGGTAGGGGTGCAATGTACCCGATATCCATTCACATGGGGGGGGGGCAGGTCCTGGGGCCCCCCTGGTTAAAGGGGGCTTCCAGATTCTAATAAGCCCCCCCACCCGCAGACCCCGAAAACCACCGGCCAGGATTGTCGCAAAGAAGCCCTTGTCCCCATCAACATGGGGACAAGCTGATTTGGGGTGGGAAGACGCAGAGCCTTTCCTTGGGAACACCACAGTGTTGGGACCACCTCCCTATGTATTTTTTATTTTATTTAAATTTTTTTATAAATTTTTATTTTTTTGATAAACAAAAAGACAAAACAAGACAAAACATCATACACATTGGAGCAAAATATTAATGCAAGTTCAAGATCCAATCACATTACATATCATTCAAAATAAAAAATATACTATACTATGTATACTAAGTCCACAGCCTTAAGCTTTCATCGCCAAGTCACAGGACCCACCGCTGAAGGTCAGGGGGAACAGGGTGTTTCCATTGGTATACCAATCTCTTCCCAATGTCCCCCCCACAGCTTTGCCCAGCTGGGCATGCTCCCAGGTGATAATCTCACTTCGAGGCTTCACTTTTTACTGCAGAAGAAGGTCCGTGTAGACAGGGCGAGGACAGCTGTCCTCAGATTTTCTGTTCCACATCGCCTTAGGGACTAAGATGCAGAGTAGGCTGACTCTAAGTTCCAGTATCACGCCATAGTTTCTGCTGGTGAGAAGCTACATTCCAGGCTGGTTGGACCAGCCAACTTTATTATTAAACCCACTAGTTTACACTTAGCGAAGGTTCTGGTTCTCTTATTTACCTGCAAGTTTAGCACAATATTCTGTTTGAGGAGGGCCATTTCTCATACCCCCCCCCTCCCTTTCCCCCAAAAAGAGGGCTATACATGATAATGTGTCCAAAAGCGGTATTTTTAGCCTCTGGCTTACAGTATGTCATAGATTCTTCAACACTAATATTTCACAGCCATAGTTTATGACTATTGGAAGTTCTAGATGATACTGCTTACCTTGGTAGATTTCAGTTCCCCCTGTTGCAAAGTGCAATAAATAGTTTGTAAACTGTACTCATATTAATGGCTTAATTAATAATTAGAGCTCAATAGAATAAAATCATCAACCAATATTTAGTGAAAGCATTATACGGTACCTCAATTTCCCAGATGTTATGGATTAATTTATATTCTCAATATTGTGTAAACTTCGAAGATGATTTCAATTGCATATATGATAAATTGAAAGATAAATTCTTGTTTTTCGCATAGTTACAATGTAAGTATGCATATATATACCTGGCCGAGTGACCGTCACTGTCTTGCAAGTCTTGTGCAGAGCAGCTGCTTTGCTTCAACTAAAGCTGGCTACACATTATGCAATTTTATTGTTCAATTTCCTTTAGATTTACCTTCAACTATGTAGTACAAGGGCCTGCCTGATTGCATACAATTTAAAAGTATTTAAGTTTAACCTCATATTATATGGTTTTGGTAAATCTAAAGGAAAATAGGACAGATTGTATAATGTGTAGCCAGCTCTAACCACAGAGTTTTTTTCATGCTGCACGTGTGCCATTCAGAGAATGCTTTGCCTTTTCACATTGAATGCAAAATGTTCTCTGACTGAACAAAGTGAAAAGACAAGGAAGTGATGTCACAATCTTCACCCTATCCAATTAGAGTATGCTTTTTATTCTTCGAGAAGGATACAGGGCATTCCCTGAATGGCACCCTGTGGTTACATGCATCAAGACTGCCACTCAGGAGGAGGATCACTGTAGTAGTGCCAGTTACTACAGCGATTCTCCGCTACCACAGGGATCAGCCAGGTATGGAATATGCATACTTTCATTGGTCTAAGCTTAACCAATGTTACTATGCAAAAAAGACATACCTGAAACTGTTTTAATGGACTTGAAATGGCTCACATGTAGCCTATAGTGTAACCAACCAAAAAAGTATTTTGCTTGAAGGTGCCATTATCAAAGTGAAAATATTCATTAATTGTATAATTATGCTTAAGTATAGAGAATCATTATCTTTTTATCTGCTCCTATTCTATCTGGTCTCTCATTAGGCTATAAAGGTTTAGTAGGCCGGCCTGGATTCCCCTTTAGTGTTGTAACATAACATATTGTATTAAATAGTGGGTTCCAGGGGCGGGCTGGACCGGGGGGCAGGGATGCAATTGCCCCCTGGGCCGCTCTGATATGCTGTACAAAGTCCGCTGTGTCGTCCAGCTCAGAACCGCACATGCGCAGTTCTTGAGCTGGCCGACTGCGGCAGATCCATCCAGTACTGTGAGCCAGCGATGTCTTCTCTGTCACAGGGCTGACAGTCTGTGTTACAGAGCCCAGCCCCGCCCAACCTCTCCCTCCTCCACACAAATTGCTGGCAGAGGCTGGACCTCTCTCTCTGCAGGCAAGTGTGAAGCGGTTTCTCTCTCTGTGCAGGAAATGTCAAGCTGTCTCTCTCTCTGCGGGCAGTGTGAAGGGGTCTCTCTGTGCAGGCAGTGTGAAGCGGTCTCTCTCTCTGTGCAGGCAGTGTGAAGCTGTCTCTCTCTCTCTCTCTGTGCAGGCAGTGTCAAGCTGTCTCTCTCTCTGTGCAGGCAGTGTCAAGCGGTCTCTCTCTCTCTCTCTGTGCAGGCAGTGTCAAGCTGTCTCTCTCTCTCTCTCTGCAGGCAGTGTCAAGTGGTCTCTCTCTCTCTCTCTCTGCAGGCAGTGTCAAGCGGTCTCTCTCTCTGCAGGCAGTGTCAAGCTGTCTCTCTCTCTGCAGGCAGTGTCAAGCGGTCTCTCTCTCTGCAGGCAGTGTCAAGCGGTCTCTCTCTCTGCAGGCAGTGTCAAGCGGCCCCTCTCTCTCTCTGCAGGCAGTGTCAAGCTGTCTCTCTCTCTTCAGGCAGTGTCAAGCTGTCTCTCTCTCTTTCTGCAGGCAGTGGGAAGCGGTCTCTCTCTCTCTGTGCAGGCAGTGTGAAGCAGTCTCTCGCTCTCTGCAGGCAGTGTGAAGCTGTATCACTCTCTCTGCAGGCAGTTTCAAGCGGTCTCTCTCTCTGCAGGCAGTGTCAAGCTGTCTCTCTCTCTCTCTGCAGGCAGTGTCAAGCTGTCTCTCTCTCTGCAGGCAGTGTCAAGCTGTCTCTCTATCTGCAGGCAGTGTCAAGCTGTCTCTCTCTCTCTGCAGGCAGTCCAAAGCTGTCTCTCTGTGCAGGCAGTGTCAAGCTGTCTCTCTCTCAACTTCTGAAGGCAGTGGGAACTAATCTCTCTCTCTGTGCAGGCGGTGTCAAGTGGTCCCTCTCTCTCTGCAGGCAGTGTCAAGCGGTCTCTCTGTGCAGGCAGTGTGAAGCTGTCTCTCTCTCTGTGCAGGCAGTGTCAAGCCGTCTCTCTCTCTCTCTTTGCAGGCAGTGTCAAGCTGTCTCTCTCGATCTCTGCAGGCAGTGTCAAGCTGTCTCTCTCTCTCTGAAGGCAGTGTCAAGCTGTCTTTCTCTCTTTCTGCAGGCAGTGGGAAGTGGTCTCTCTCTCTGTGCAGGCAATGTCAAGCGGTCTCTCTCTCTCTCTCTCTGGGGCAATGTGGAGCAGTCTCCCTCCCTCTCTCTCTGTGCGGGGAATGTGGTGTAGATGGATGTTGAGCTGATTCAGTGGTTCAATGGGCTACTTGACTGGACTTGCTCCCCAGGCCTAAGGCTGTCAGCCCTCCCCTAGTGGGTTCTGGAGAATCATTCCAGTTTACTCTCTAGCTGGTATTTTTTCTGTACATATATATATATTGTGTTTTGTACTGTTGAACTGTAATTAAGCTGTTTTCTTTAAAGGGATTCCTCTATTGAGTTTGGCTGTTATCCAGAACTCAGTTGATCAATTGCCCTTTTGTTCTATATATATATATATATATATATATATATATATATATATATATACAGGGGTCAAGTCCTGGGGAAAAAGTGTGGGAACTCCCACCCAAGATCCACTCGCCCACCAAAAAAAAAAAAAAATGATACGTTCATATGCACGAACTCTTCTAAAGTGGTATTTTTCATCCAATTTTCGTATTGTGTGTATGAAGCTTAACTGTTAGTACATAAAAAAAAACAATCCTCAATAAACATAAATACGGTAATTCTCTGAATAATCAGCATTCATTCAATTGTGCTTCCATGAACATCATGTTCTGATCTTTATTGGGGAATTTTATTTTGTATATAGAGTGTTTATATGGTGAGTTTACACTTTTCATTGAACAGATTTTGGATAACACAGGGTTAAACTGAAAGGTCATAAATTAACTGCACATTATCTGGACAGAATGCTTGGGGAGATAGTGATGTGTTCCTGCTTAGGAGATGTATGTTAGCTTGGGGGGGCTGCAAACTCTGCAGGGCTCCAACACACACTCGCTGCTATTCCAACCCTTCACTTATTTCCATATAAACTTCCCTCCTGGCATTTAAACTTTGCCAGGTATTGTGCTCAGCTTACCACCCCAAACCGATGTTCCTCCCTCAGCTCACCTCTCTCCCTGCATGTCCTGTGAGCAGAATAGCTGTGCTCCTCCTCTGGGTTCTCTCATCATATGGCACTGAAGATAGAGGGGGGGGGGATACAGCGGGACACACAGAGCAAGTATGCAGGAGACTGGGGGGGGAGATGAGGAGACAAAAAATCAGGAGGGGCCGGTGGGGAGAAGCGCATCACGAGAGGTCTGACATAATACAATCTCTTAGCAGCAGGGACCTGATCTACCTGTCAGCTAGCTGTGATTGACAGGTAGATCGAAGCGGAAGCTGTCATGGGGCCCCCTACTGGCAATGCCTGAATGGTCAGGTTTGCAACACTTACTATTGCGAGGTGTGTCGGCAGCTGCTGGTGTAGCACCTGCCACACAGCTCACATACTTCAAAGTCTTGCAGGACACAGCTGCTAAAGGGAACTGAGTTCCTGTTGTGGAAAAAGTAAAGGAACTCCGTTCCCATGCGTTCCCGCAGGACTTGGGCCCTGTATATATATATATATATATATATATACTACGGTGCTTCAGTAAACGCTAAGATAATATATATATTTGACTTGTGTTGAGTGTCATTTAAAGGTGCCTGCAAAAAGATGTCTGAACCCAGAGTGCCAGGTGGGTTGGAGTGTTCACAGGGTCAGATGCAGATGAACAGGTAAATCAAAGCAGCCCTCTAAGAGGCCGTGCTACAGCAATATTCAGTAAATAACATATAAACATATACATATAAAGTATATACAGTATATATCCTAACTGATTGACACTAAAGCCCCATACACACGGTCGGATTTTCCGATGGATTCTGTCCTATCGGACAATGTTGTCGGAAATTCAGACCGTGTGTAGGCACCATCGGACATTTTCCATCGGATTGTCCGACGGACAAAGTTGTATCTCCTGCTCTAAAGATTTTCCGACAACAAAGTCCGATCACACCAATTCCGATCGTGTGTATCGAATTCCGACGGACAAAGTGCCACGCATGCTCAGATCACATTACAAGACCAAAGCTATTGGCTACTAGCCTCTACGTAGTCCCGTCGTAGGCAACAAACGTCACCACGTTCAGAATGATCGGATTTTCCGACAACTTTGTCCGACCGTGTGTATGCAACACCAGTGTCAGACTAAATTCGTCGGACAAAATCCGATGGATTTTGTGGTCGGATTTTCCGACCGTGTGTACGGGGCATTAGGGGGTTATTTACAAAGGCAAATCCACTTTGCACTACAAGTGCACTGCAAGTGCACTTGAAGCCGATCTTTGGGTGCTAGGCAATGGATGTCCGCAAGGATTGCTGGGCAGAGACACAGAATGGAGCTCTGCCTATGTAAACAAGGCAGAGCTCCGTTCTGACAGGGGGAATTGGATTTTGATGGATTTTGTTGAAAGGATTTTGTGTCCCTGCAATAAAAACCATCACTTCCCTTAGGCCGGCTTCACACTGGGGCGTTGCGGCCGGCGACGGTAAAGCAGCGCTATATTTAGCGCTGCTTTACCATCGGTATGCAGACGCTAGCGGGGTGGTTTTAACCCCCACTAGCGGCCGAAAAAAAAGGGTTAAAAAACCTCTGCAAAGTGAAACTTTTTTCATTTTTAAAGGAAGGTTATAACCCGTACGTTTTTATTTTTTGCAATCTGGTTCCCATTGAGGAAATTTCCATTTACATCCTGCCCCGTACTCACAGAGAAAACAGAAATCCCTCCAAAGTGAGGGAAAGTCCTTGTAGCCACCAGAACTAGTGTCCCCATTAGAAGAATTACACTCTTTTCCTGTTATGGTGACCACTCAAAATTTGGGATTTTCTTTCACTTATGGTCACAGTCACCAGGACAAATAGAGAGGGTGAATCTCTCTAATGGGGACACAGACAGCAATAAAAACCTGACAGGTCTTCTAATCTTTCTCCACTCTATGCAAAACTAAAAAAAACTGCCTTCAGTTATACTTGAATCATCAACCCCAAATGATAGAGATTGTTGATCATAAGAATGACTGGCTTCTTCAAACCAGACAAACAGCCTGCCTTTTATATACTTTTATTTACTGTCCTGTACCATTGTTAAAGTTGCCATGGATGTGTTTGCTGCCCTAACAGCTTGGCAAACTGAGGCAATCCAACAGACGCTTATTGAACAATCCTGTGAAATCATTACAACTATGTTACAGTTGTAACTATTGTATACAAAGCATAATGCTGGATCATTTTGTTATCACGTACTTTGCTAACTAAAATTCCTTATCTGACGGCTGTTCCACATTTTTGATGTATGAAAATAGTTTGGCTGGCCTCTTATGTTGAATTTGTTTAAGTCAATGGGCTCAATTCACTAAAGCATGCTATGTTTGGGTCACATGAAATTTTTTCCCAAACATTTCATGCAATACTGAAAATGTCAATTCACTTTTCATTTATGCAGTATTAATCTAAAAAAAAAAAAAATTAAAAAAAAAAACACTTGGTACATCATACTATATAAAAGAGCATTAAAATCAATTCTCTAAAGAAAGTAAATAAATACATTAAATAAGTAATGGCCTAGGCATGCAAAATTTAAAGTGGAACTAAGCTCATCAATTTAACAGGTTAAAAAAACAGTTACATTCCCGACATGTACCGGGAATGTAACTGTCACATTGGTTGTGCTCTCAACCAAACTGTCAAACCATCCAATGACTGGTGTCCTAACTGATCACATGTGCAGCACCGTGGCAGTTGAAGATCAAACAGAGGCCAACATGGCAGCTTCTTTGATAGGAATGTATGAAATTTCCGATGGCTGTTAATGAGCTGACACTCGCCGGTGTCCTTAAAGCGGAGCTCCAACCTAAAGTGGAACTTCCACTCATCGGAACCCTCCCCCCCTCCGGTGCTACAATTGGCACCTTTCAGGGGGGAGGGGGTGCAGCTACCTGTATGATGGAAAGTGCTTTTGACAGAGAATCATCCTCAATATTTGTTCAAATTCACTGGAAAGCAGGGTAAGATGAAAAGTACCAAATTGTGAACAAAAGGCATGTCAAATTTGGAAGTATCTAACAGGTAAGTATTTGGTAGGTAATATAAGGATTTAATCTCATTAAAGGTCAACAGACTCCCGTTTTTAACTACATGCTGAAGTATCTTAAAGCAGTAGTAAACCGCTGGGTTATTTATTTTTATTTTTTCTGACCTGAAAAGTAATGTCATAATGTGCTAGTATGCAACACCTGTTGAGGAACTATATGAGGAGGTGCCCTCATATTGCAGCATCACCATTGCTTCCAATGAGGACACTATGGGGAGTTGAAGAGGTCCACTTAAGGAGGATTTATTTTTTGCATAGTATAAGAGGTATGAGATTAGCAATTTAGTGTGATGAAAGCTCTGGTCATCCTCGTGAATCCAAGGGTCCTACGAGATCCATAGCAATTATTGGCAAGGGTACCAATGGGGTTTTTGTAGTGTGACACTGAGCCAGTTAACTGGCAAATGGGACAGGATGCACAGTGCCTTTTAACTTTGGCCTTCACCCCTGGCCAGTAAGACCGATTTGGTTATTGTGGCCCCTGTTTTTTCAGCCCCCTGGTGTCCTCCCAGTGCATCATTGTGGGCTAGGATGAGGACCATCCGCCTATATGGCTAGGGAACAAGCAAATACTCTACAGTCTCCCACGGATTTCAGCCACTCAATACAGTAAGTCCACCCTGAGCGCAAAATGAAGAAACCTTTGGTCTGCACATTAGGCACATGTGGGACCCCATTTATAATGGAATCCTGATCTCTAGCATTGACTAAAGTGTCATGTCTTTAACGCATATTGCGTTTTAGGAGAAAGGAGTCCTTTTTTTTTTCTTTCCTTTCGCCCTCCCTCTTCAGACCATTTAGTATGAGCATTTCTGTGCATCATATATAGTCTTTAAACTTACCAGGTCCACTCTTTGGTTCACATTTATTGACATATAGTTGCTCACTATATCACGGTTTTAATATTTTTGTGTTTTTTACAATATATGTTATTTTATCTGTGTTTTCTTTAATATTTATACTGATGTAACACTTTCTAGTATAGTAGTTTAGAAATATTACTAATTTCATGAATACTTCTCTGTGTACACAGAGTTCCTATCATAATGTGCCTGTGTATTGTAGTACTGTGCCAATGCTGAGAATGCAGCAGCTCCGTCTCTGCGCCATCCCCTTCCCTTCTCGTCCGCCTTGCCCACCCCACTGGATATCTAAACCATTAGCTTTTGGCTTTTTGTATGCATTTTAAAAAGAGAGCAGAGTCCCTTGAAACGCGTTATGCTTGCCCCCTCCCAACATCACCATAGGATTCTGATGGCTGTCATCTTCACAGTGTGTTTGCCAGCCCCTTCTCTCCATACTACCTGCTGGTGATTTGGAGCCCCTGCTGTTGCATGCTTGGTGACCATCTATTGTCTCTGTTCCCTTCAGCTGATCAGCTCTGGTATCTTAACCTGCTGTGTTACTATCCACTGGCAGATTGGTGATTTTCGACATGTAAGTGTGCTGCTTTCAATAAAGGTGTTTTTTGCTTTGTATTAACGCCCTGCTTTTTGCTATTTCCTGAGAAATTTTCCCAACAGGGGATATAGGCAGCAACATAAAATTTGACTGAGGTTATTATCTTTTCACTCACTATCAAGAACTAAAAGAAAAGTTTTCCTGGAGTTGGGCTTAAAATGTAACTATGAGCAAAATAAACAAAATACAAAATGCATCCGTCTCTAGCAATAAAGAAGAAGTCCAGCCTCAGCTCAATCGGCTGGGCTTCTCCTAAGGGCATTGATGTAAGTAACTGAGTTAAAATAAACAGAGTTACTTAATGCAGTTACTTTAGAGGTTAAAAAGTAATCTAACTGATTACTTTTCCCCTCATGGTAACGCTGTTCCCATTACTTGGGCGGCGTTACCGAAATTAGATCTACCGCCACTAGATGGCAGTAGTGTAATTTCGTTGTCCTGCCGAAAAAGTTCCCCCACCGGATAAGGACCCCCTCTACTGCGCAGGTGCAGCACTTGCGCAGTGCGAAGGACTACAGAGCTTACGAAAATTGCTGAACCTAAACAGCTCTGAGTGAACTCTACACCGCGTAGGCGCAGTTAACATGTAATTGTACGAGGGGATGCCGCACGCTCCCGATGCTCGTGCTACTCTACAAGGGGCGTCTATCGTGTAACTAAGGGGCGGGTCTAGTATTATTGTAACCAAGGGCCGCATTTATTATTATTGTTATATATCGAGCTCTGCCCGTTAATTTAACATTCACCCTCTTCTGTAGCCATCCGCCCCTTACACGATATAATAATGATAGACCCGCCCCTTGCTTACAAGCTATAACAGATCTGCCCCTTGGTTAGAGTAATAATAGAGCAGCCCCTTGGTTACACGATATATAACAATAATAATAAATGCGTCCCTTGCTTACAGTAATACTAGACCCACCCCTTAGTTACACGTATAGAATATAAAAAAAAAGTCAGTTACTTTGCTGCGTAACTAATTACTTTTCCAATGTAGTAACTGAGTTACTAACACAATTACTTTTTGGGAGAAGTAATTTGTAACTTAACTAATTACTTTTTTAAAGTAAGATGACCAACACTGCCTAATGCCGCGTACACACGAAGGGACAATCCCGCGGGATTATCCTCTGGACTGAAGTCCAGCGGATAATCCCCTCGTGTGTGGGCGCCGGCGGACTTTTTGGCGCCAAAGTACGGCGGACTAAAGTTTGAAGTTTTGTTTTCAAATTATCCGCTGGACTTGGCAGTCCAGCGGATAATCCCGCCGTTAGTGGGCAAGTCCGCGGGACTTTTGAAATGAACGGACTTGCCGCTCATCGGCAAGTCCGTTCATTTAGCACGTGACTTCAGGTTACGTAGCTAGCGTAGGCAGTAAATGCCGCCGTGCTAGCTCCGTGACCTGGCATGGATTTAAAGGGACTCCCCACGCCGAAAAAACGGCGTGGGGGTTCCCCCCAAATCCATGTCAGACCCTCATCCGAGCACGCAGCCTGGCAGGCCAGGAAAGGGGTGGGGACGAACGAGCGCCCCCCCCTCCTGAGCCGTACCAGGCCGCGTGCCCTCAACATGGGGGGTGCCCTGGGGAAAGGGGGGCCGTGCGGCCCCCCCACCCCAAAGCACCTTGTCCCCATGTTGATGAGGACAAGGGCCTCTTCCCGACAACCCTGGCCGTTGGTTGTCGGGGTCTGCGGGCGGGGGCTTATCGGAATCTGGGAACCCCCTTTAATAAGGGGGCCCCCAGATCCCGGCCCCCCACCCTATGTGAATGAGTATGGGGTACGATGTACCCCTACCCATTCACCTAAGGTGTAAAATGTAAAGTAAAAAAAAACACCCACACTTTTGAAAAAATAGTTTATTGCACTGCTCCGGGGGTCTTCTTGCGTCTTGGGGGTCTTCTCGCCGGACTCCCCCGCCATTTACCAAGCTCTTTTACCGAGCGGGGGAAGTCCGGCTACCTTCTTCGTCGTCGCCGCCGTCTGGGGGTCTCGATCCGCCTTCGGGGGTCTTCTTCCGTCTTGGGGGTCTTCTCGCCGGACTCCTCCCCTCTCTTCTGCTCTTTTACCTAGCTCTTTCACGAGGGGAGGAGTCCGGCTACCTTCTTCGTCGTCGCCGCCGTCGTCTGGGGGTCTCGATCCGCCTTCGGGGTCTTCCGGGGGTCTCTTCTGTTCTTGCGGCGGTCGTCGTCTTCCGCGCCGCCGGCGCCTTCTTCTTCTTGTCCTCCTTCTTGTCCTTCTTCTTCTTCCGATGTTGACCCGACGCTCTCTCTGCCCGGAATGCCTGTGCCGCTCTGCGCTCGGACTTATATAGGGACATGGGCGACAGGGTCACATGCACATGTCACATGGTGACCCCGCCCCCTTGTGTTGTCACAGTCCCGGAGGATGCTGGGACTGTGACATCGCAAGGGGGCGGGGTCACCATGTGACATGAACATGTGACCCTGTCGCCCATGTCCCTATATAAGTCCGAGCTCAGAGCGGCACAGGCATTCCGGGCAGAGAGAGCGTCGGGTCAACATCGGAAGAAGAAGAAGGACAAGAAGGAGGACAAGAAGAAGAAGGCGCCGGCGGCGCGGAAGACGACGACCGCCGCAAGAACAGAAGAGACCCCCGGAAGACCCCCGAAGGCGGATCGAGACCCCCAGACGACGGCGGCGACGACGAAGAAGGTAGCCGGACTCCTCCCCTCGTGAAAGAGCTAGGTAAAAGAGCAGAAGAGAGGGGAGGAGTCCGGCGAGAAGACCCCCAAGACGGAAGAAGACCCCCGAAGGCGGATCGAGACCCCCAGACGGCGGCGACGACGAAGAAGGTAGCCGGACTTCCCCCGCTCGGTAAAAGAGCTTGGTAAATGGCGGGGGAGTCCGGCGAGAAGACCCCCAAGACGCAAGAAGACCCCCGGAGCAGTGCAATAAACTATTTTTTCAAAAGTGTGGGTGTTTTTTTTTACTTTACATTTTACACCTTAGGTGAATGGGTAGGGGTACATCGTACCCCATACTCATTCACATAGGGTGGGGGGCCGGGATCTGGGGGCCCCCTTATTAAAGGGGGTTCCCAGATTCCGATAAGCCCCCGCCCGCAGACCCCGACAACCAACGGCCAGGGTTGTCGGGAAGAGGCCCTTGTCCTCATCAACATGGGGACAAGGTGCTTTGGGGTGGGGGGGCCGCACGGCCCCCCTTTCCCCAGGGCACCCCCCATGTTGAGGGCACGCGGCCTGGTACGGCTCAGGAGGGGGGGGGCGCTCGTTCGTCCCCACCCCTTTCCTGGCCTGCCAGGCTGCGTGCTCGGATGAGGGTCTGACATGGATTTGGGGGGAACCCCCACGCCGTTTTTTCGGCGTGGGGATTCCCTTTAAATCCATGCCAGCTTGCGGAGCTAGCGCGGCGGCATTTACTGCCTACGCTAGCTACGTAACCTGAAGTTACGTTCGAAATGAACGGACTGCTCCGTGTGTGGGCAAGTCCGTTCATTTTCAAAAGTCCCGCGGACTTTTGGCCGGCGGATTATCCGCTGGAGAAGTCCGTGCGTGTGTGGGCAAGTCCACACCCTCGGAAAGTCCAGCGGACCTAGCCGGAAAGTCCCGCGGGATTGTCCGCTGGACTAGGTCCGCCGGCAAAAGTCCGTACGTGTGTACGAGGCATAAGGGTCACAGGAGTGCAATTCGTTTTGACATGTTTTCAGCAGAGAACGGTCTGAAGTCCGTTCTCTGCTGACGTCACTGGAATAAGTCCAGGCACCGCATCATCCCGACTTCAGTAGTCTGGATCCACCAGGTGCCTGGACAGATAGGCATCTCAGGCTCTCAGCGTGGAGGAGCAGAGCAGGGGAGCTGCTGACTGACAGGCAGCAGCTCTCCGCTCGGGGATCTATGAGAACCGAGCCATCAGCGGTGTTTGATGGCTCGGTTCCCAGTGAAGAGGCGACGGGGGACAGATGCAGCATCCACCTAGGTAAGTATGACTGGGGAAAAAAACTCAAACCCATACTTCTATTTTAACACAGACGTCCTCCCTGTTACCTGTTAATACTGCCAGTATATTCAATATTTTTCCACTTTGTGTAGCTGGCCAAGCTATCCAGAAAAAGGGACAATTACAGCTGGATCAAAGCAAATAACACTTTTATACAACATCCAGCTTTTATTCATATAGTTATTACCATTTTTCCAATAAAGAACTGTTACTGTATCTTCTTAAAAAATGTGTCAGGTCCCCCAGGAAATCCATAAAAATTTCAAGGGGGATCCCCACGCAAAAAGAAAAAAAAATGTGTGGGGGTCCCCCTAAAACAGCAAACAATTCCGTCAAAAGTATGTAACATACATCACAGCGTAAAGATTCCAGCAGATAAGATTATGTGCCCCATACATTGCTGGTCAGTGAAAGAGAAAAATGTGCCAGGGACATGCTGGTGTCAGGAACATGCTGGCCATGCCCAAAGGCAGACGCAAATGCACATGCATGATCCAGCAAATGCCCATTGTGCCAGGCACATGAATGTGCGCTTGTGCGCGAATATCCACGCACAAGCGCATGCCAATAATGTTGACGCCAACTGCCATATATAAGTGCAGCAGGTTCACTAGTACTTTGCTGTCTGATCTGCAGCTGTACCTGTGTTCCTGAAACCTGATCCTGATTCCTGATGATTTCTGTGTTTGACCCAGGTTGCCTCTGACTCCATTGGACCTCTCCTATCCTGACCTTGGCCTGTATCTGGACTTTGCCTCTTGTCTCTAGCTTATCTGCCTGAGCTTCCATTGCCGATCTCTGCTTGTACCTTGACCATTCTTTGCCTGCCGTCTATGCCTGCATCTGACCGTCTGTTACCAACCCGGCTTGTCTGACCACGCATCCGATGTCTCTTATGCCTGGCATACACCTGCCTGTCTCCAGCAACCAGCTGCCACCAGCCCAGAGTCTGCTGATCTACCAACACCTGCTGTCTGGCCTTCGGGTCCACCCTGGTGACGCACGCATTACATGGAAGACGGTTCAGGCACCCTTACACCACCGCGTTCTCCAGGCCACTGTTACTACAATGGTGGTCTCTGAGCTGGGGTTGTACCAGAGGCCTTCTCTCTGCACGTCAGGCTCAGCTGTCAGGTACGTAAGGAGTTTAAAGCTTGATTCCTGGGTTTTACAGGCTATTGGAGGCTTTATGAGCAAAGAAGATCTTTGGGCCTGCCCAATTCTGACTCCAATTCTCGATAAATTGGAGAGAAAAGTCTTGTGTTCCAAGACTAACAATGATTAGTATAGGAAGAGAGTGTGACGTAGGAGGGCCCAGATCCCAGAAAAGAGTTTTAAAGGGCATTGTTAGGGTTGATTGACAGTTACAATGAGGCTAAAAACTGGGGTAGTTGTGTAGCCATCTGTAAATCAGGCACTAGGTCTGACATGTTTGGTATCAGAGATTTGTTTCATTTTATACTGTGAGGATAAATGTTTTGATCTTAATATTCTTACCTAATGGTGGAAGAGGTAGACAGTACAGGAAGGAAGCCTAGATTTTCCACAACCGGTAGCATTCCCGACCTCAAGGAGTCAGAAAGGAGTTTGGAGCAAGAAGTTTCTAATACCCGTAGTATGTTGCACACTAATGGATGATTGTGAATTGCCCATTAATATTGGGATACAACAGGAGGGCAGCAAGTGGTATCACAGCTGTCTCCTGTTCAAGGGAAATTCAACTTTTGTAAGGATGATTTCAGTACTAGTCTAGTATTCTCGTGGTAAATGCGTCTCTTTAGTACAAAGCTGTCTGTAAAGCTCGTTTCTCCTTGTATTTGGTAGAATAAGTTGGAATATATTCAGCCTATAATGTTTCTTGCCCCAGAGAAAGTTGAGAAATGCCATTTGTAACACACAGGAAGTATTTGGGAATGTAGAGCTGAATAGTCAGAAAGAGATACACTAGCCTAGGGAGCACATTCATTTTAAGTATACTGTTTCTTCCAAACCAAGAAAATCAAAGATTACCAAATTTTTGGGGATCTTTATGAGTGGTTTTGAGGAGGGGGTGGGTTAACACAAAAAGGTATCTTTAAGGGTTTGAGGTAATATGCATTCACAAGTGTTGTAAAGAAGGGGGTGTTCCATTTGAAAGGAAAGTTGGTCTGTATAAGTTTGAGAAGGTGGTTTATCCCTTCTGGGTATATGTTCCAAGATCCAAAAACCAAGCGTGCCAGTTGTAGGAACCAATTTGAATGAATGCCTGTTTGGTTTATTGCTGATATCCAGCTTATTTCCACCCATTACGTGCAATATTTCATTCTTCTGGTTGTCCAGCATTCACTAGGCCACTGGTCTCTTTAAGATTGTCCTCAAACTAATATTTCGCCAGGATCAATAAATTATATATTATTATGGATTATATTATTATTATAATTTTGCTATATTGTAACCCTATATTGATGTTCTTTGGAATTCTACCTAGAGAGGACCTTATGAGTATGTTTGCCTCCAGAGTTATTCCTTTGAGTGCAGCGGGATGGGGGAGGGGGGGTGGAGATATTTAGGGCGAGTGACTTACATAGGTTTACCTTAAAGTATGACAGTGAGCTGTTCTCTTCGAACGCTGCCAGCAAGTTAGGAATGGTATACTCAGGTTTTGTGATAAAGACCCCAGTGTTGGCTGCTATTTTTTGAGGGTACTGAGAGGGGACTTCTGAGATGTCCACATTAGCTTTGATGTATCATAATAGGGGTTCAACCAGTAAAATAAAGATTAGAGGGGACACCCCTGACCAGTGCCAATGGACAGGAGGAAAAATCTTATATTGTCTAATTGACCTTGTCTGCAGTGGCTGATTAAGAGTAAACCATCTAATGTGTGGCCCCATTCAAATTTTTTGAAGTGCTGAGATGAAATACCAGCTTATACAGGTGAATAGCTTTTTAGAATCAGTTGATTTACAGACATAGATGGATTTGTTTGCTGCAAGAGAAGCAAGTGATATTTAGTACTTTAATGGTATAATCTTTAGCATCTCTATTAGGCATAAAGCCAACCTGGTCAGGGTGTATATTTGTGGATATGTGGTGAATGAGATGGTTATATAGGGTTTTCGTGAGGATTTTAATGTCCACATTAAGGAGGGAGATAGGATGATAGTTGGCCTAAGAGTAAGGATCTTTTCCATCCTTGGGTATGACTGTGATGTGTGTTCTTATAAGCCTTAGGTCATTTGATGACCTCCAAGGAGTGAGACAAGCTCTGGAACCATTTGGGTTTAAAAAATATTTTAATAGTTTAAAGGAAAGTCATCATGGCCCTGGGCTTTGTTTTGGTCATATGGATGCGATATGGAGGCAATGGACTCTTGAATTTCATTTGGGGTACTAGGGTTTCCAACAGGGGATTTCCTGGGTACTGGGGTTTCCTCTGCAGCTGTTTTTGGGATTGAGGGCGATTCTGTTCGGGTTGTAATAATATACAAGGAGAAATAGAAATCCCTAAATTATTTGGTGATCTCTGAGGAACTGAAAAGCCTAGGGGATGCATTGGGTGGATCACTATGGGGCAATGAAAGAACAGAGCCTAGTTGCTCTTAGAGGTTTTGCAAACAATCTAGTGGTTTGTTGTTATGCTAAAATAGGTATCTCCAGAATTTAAGTTGTTTGAGTTTGTTCAAGAGGAGATCAGTTGATCTTGGAGAATTTTCAAGTATGTGTAGGGAAGAAAGTTGCGCTATCCAGGTATGTAAAGCTGCTGCTCAAAATGTTATACTACATATATCAAAATTGTGTGTGGAAAGGAGCTGCGCTAAAAAATAAAATACACCCAAAAATAGTGTATGTGCTGTCTCACACAAAAAAATATATATAAGTGAAAAAGAATAACCTATGTGGCTAGTGCTTTTCTCTTATGTGTATATACAGTGGTGTGAAAAAGTGTTTGCCCCCTTCCTCATTTCCTGTTCCTTTGCATGTTTGTCACACTTAAGTGTTTCGGAACATCAAACCAATTTAAACAATAGTCAAGGACAACACAAGTAAACACAAAATGCAATTTGTAAATGAAGGTGTTTATTATTTAAGGTGAAAAAAAATCCAAACCATCATGGCCCTGTGTGAAAAAAAGTGATTGCCCCCTAAACCTAATAACTGGTTGGGCCACCCTTAGCAGCAACAACTGCAACCAAGCGTTTGCGATAACGTGCAATGAGGCTTTTACAGCGTCCTGGAGGAATTTTGGCCCACTCATCTTTGCAGAATTGTCCTAATTCAGTTACATTAGAGGGGTTTCGAGCATGAACGGCCTTTTTAAGGTCATACCACAACATCTCAATAGGATTCAGGTCTGGACTTTGGCTAGGCCACTCCAAAGTCTTCATTTTGTTTTTCTTCAGCCATTCGGTGGTGGACTTGCTGGTGTGTTTAGGATCATTGTCCTGCTGCAGAACCCAAGTTCGTTTCAGCTTGAGTACACGAACAGATGGTCGGACATTCTCCTTCAGGATCTCTTGGTAGACAGCAGAATTCATAGTTCCTTTTATCACGGCAAGTCTTCCAGGTCCTGAAGCAGCAAAACAGCCCCAGACCATCACACTACCACCACCATATTTTACTGTTGGTATAATGTTCTTTTTCTGAAATGCAGTGTTCCTTCTACGCCAGATATACTTGGACACACACCTTCCAAAGAGTTCCACTTTTGTCTCATCGGTCCACAGAATGTTGTCCCAAAAGTCTGGGGATCATCAAGATGTGTTGTGGAGAAATTGAGACAAGCTTTGATGTTCTTTTTGCTCAGCAGTGGTTTTCTCCTTGGAACTCTGCCATGCAGGCCATTTTTGCCCAGTCTTTTCCTGATGGTGGAGGCATGAACGCTGACCTTAACTGAGGCAAGTGAGGCCTGCAGTTCCTTGGACGTTGTTGTGGGGTCTTTTGTGACCTCTTGGATGAGTCGTCGCTGCGCTCTTGGGGTAATTTTGGGCGGCCGGCCACTCCTGGGAAGGTTCACCACTGTTCCATGTCTTCGCCATTTGTGGATAATGGCTCTCACTGTGGTTCGCTGGATTCCCAAAGCTTTGGAAATGGCTTTATAACCCTTTCCAGACTGATAGATCTCAATTACTTTCTTTCTCAATTGTTCCTGAATTTCTTTGGGTCTCGGCATGATGTGTAGCTTTTAAGGATCTTCTGGTGGACCTTACTGTGTCAAGCAGCTCCTATTTAAGTGATGCCTTGATTGTGAACAGGTGTGTGCAATAATCAGGCCTGGGTGTGGCTAGGGAAATTGAACTCAGGTGTGGACAACCACAGTTATAGTATGTTTTAACAAGGGGGGCAATCACTTTTTCACACAGGGCCATGATGGTTTGGATTTTTTTTCACCTTTAATAATAAACACCTTCATTTACAAATTGCATTTTGTGTTTATTGTGTTGTCCTTGCCTATTGTTTAAATTGGTTTGATGTTCCGAAACACTTAAGTGTGACAAACATGCAAAGGAACAGGAAATGAGGAAGGGGGGCAAACACTTTTTCACACCACTGTACAACAGAAACTCTATGAAGACAGCCTCTGTTGGTATAACTGTTAAAGAATGGAATAAACGCCCGGCAGGGCCGTTCAAGTTTCGTAGAAAGTGTACATATATCGCAAGAGACTCTAGAAAAGCAGCCTCTATTGATATAGTTTTTTTTTAAAAAGGGAGATTATGTATACAGACTAGGTATAAACAGATTTGTGAAATTAGTAAACACCCTACAGAGCATTAAGTGACATGCTATCATAAATTGTGCAATATAGGTGTAAAAACTTTGTGAGAATTAATAAACACCCTGATAAAACACCCGGCAGGGCTGTTCAAGTTTCGTGAAAAGTGTGCGTATAATGCAAGAGGCTCTAAATAAGCAGCCTCTGTTGGTATAGCTTTTAAGAAAAAAGAATTATATATGCAAAAATAAATATAAACAGATTGGTGAAATTGGTAAACACCCTACGGAGCGTTTGGTATCATGCTATAATAGATTATGCCATATAGGTGAAAAAAACTTTGTGAAAATAAGTAAACACCCTACAGAGCATTTGGTAACTTAATATACCAGTTCCGCCTATTGGAAAATATGTGCAAACTTTCTACCATATATAGAGAAATGAATACAAACTATATATCGTAAGATATAATCAGTGAACCTTGGTGACAAAAATACAGAAAAAACAATATTCTTTCAAACGATAAACACCCTACTGAGCTTCCAGTATTACAACGGTGACAGAATATATATATAGTCCTCAGGGTGTGGATTAAAACAATCCCTATAGGGTTAAATAATGACTATTTCACCAAAATTAAATGATTAATTACAAATACAATTTCAAATAAAATTTTAAATACAGGTGCGTCTTGGAATGCACAATGCAGCAAATAAGTCCCGTGCTATAAACAGTCTCTATAGCAACTCCAGATATTATTGGGTAAAAGTGACTTGTATGACACCAAGAAAAAGTGTGAAGACCTCCACCATAGGGCAAACTTGTCTCCTTACCGGAACTATATGGTCCCTTTTTTAGGGGGACCGTTCAAGCGGGTGGCTCTCAACCCTAGCCAGGGGTGGACTGTGGGGAACGTCCGGTATCCTACCGATCAGGATGGCTCATCCAAAGTAACTCCCAAACCAGGAACCTTCTCAGATGTCAGCTCGGGGTCAGTCTCAATAACCAGATTTAAGTTGGAACCAAGGGGAATCAAAGAGAGCTCGCATAGTGTAAAATCCAAGAGTAATTTATTAAATAAAAGAAAAGTGAACACTTACAGTGTAGCAATCTAAAAAGGCATGAAGCGAGCCGGCCGGTCTCGCAAATACAGCCCGTGGTAATGGGATCTCGTCTCACTGCGGTAGCGTCAGGACGTAGCTCCTCCTCCCTACGCGTTTCGTCATCAAAGGACGTCGTCACGGGGCACGGGCTGCGTCATGACGCTCCGCATTAAATACAATAACAAAACAACCAAGCCTCGATGTGGATCTCGGACTCGGGAACAGCGCCCGCCATCTTTAAAAAGGGAAAGTCGCTAGAAACCTCATAATGATGAGGGAAAAAAAAGGTTTTTAAGTGGTGAGTGTGCTGCACCATTTCCTACTGGAAAAAATTCACTCCAAATCCTATATGTATTAGAGAGGGAGGAATTGGTTGTATGGTACAAGGGGATAACAGAGACCGATGTTAAGACATTCTTTTTATGTGACACGTTTTTTAAGATGTTATGCTAGTGGCCTCATATGAGTCCCCCTTGTATTATAAATACCGTTAACCTTCAGACTAAGTGGGAATATATCTCGGGTTAGAGAGCCAACATTTATATAGGTATCTAATATGAGTCCCAACTTTACGTAAAGTTGGGACTCATATTAGATACCTATATAAATGTTGGCTCTCTAACCCGAGATATATTCCCACTTAGTCTGAAGGTTAACGGTATTTATAATACAAGGGGGACTCATATGAGGCCACTAGCATAACATCTTAAAAAACGTGTCACATAAAAAGAATGTCTTAACATCGGTCTCTGTTATCCCCTTGTACCATACAACCAATTCCTCCCTCTCTAATACATATAGGATTTGGAGTGAATTTTTTCCAGTAGGAAATGGTGCAGCACACTCACCACTTAAAAACCTTTTTTTTCCCTCATCATTATGAGGTTTCTAGCGACTTTCCCTTTTTAAAGATGGCGGGCGCTGTTCCCGAGTCCGAGATCCACATCGAGGCTTGGTTGTTTTGTTATTGTATTTAATGCGGAGCGTCATGACGCAGCCCGTGCCCCGTGACGACGTCCTTTGATGACGAAACGCGTAGGGAGGAGGAGCTACGTCCTGACGCTACCGCAGTGAGACGAGATCCCATTACCACGGGCTGTATTTGCGAGACCGGCCGGCTCGCTTCATGCCTTTTTAGATTGCTACACTGTAAGTGTTCACTTTTCTTTTATTTAATAAATTACTCTTGGATTTTACACTATGCGAGCTCTCTTTGATTCCCCTTGGTTCCAACTTAAATCTGGTTATTGAGACTGACCCCGAGCTGACATCTGAGAAGGTTCCTGGTTTGGGAGTTACTTTGGATGAGCCATCCTGATCGGTAGGATACCGGACGTTCCCCACAGTCCACCCCTGGCTAGGGTTGAGAGCCACCCGCTTGAACGGTCCCCCTAAAAAAGGGACCATATAGTTCCGGTAAGGAGACAAGTTTGCCCTATGGTGGAGGTCTTCACACTTTTTCTTGGTGTCATACAAGTCACTTTTACCCAATAATATCTGGAGTTGCTATAGAGACTGTTTATAGCACGGGACTTATTTGCTGCATTGTGCATTCCAAGACGCACCTGTATTTAAAATTTTATTTGAAATTGTATTTGTAATTAATCATTTAATTTTGGTGAAATAGTCGTTATTTAACCCTATAGGGATTGTTTTAATCCACACCCTGAGGACTATATATATATTCTGTCACCGTTGTAATACTGGAAGCTCAGTAGGGTGTTTATCGTTTGAAAGAATATTGTTTTTTCTGTATTTTTGTCACCAAGGTTCACTGATTATATCTTACGATATATAGTTTGTATTCATTTCTCTATATATGGTAGAAAGTTTGCACATATTTTCCAATAGGCGGAACTGGTATATTAAGTTACCAAATGCTCTGTAGGGTGTTTACTTATTTTCACAAAGTTTTTTTCACCTATATGGCATAATCTATTATAGCATGATACCAAACGCTCCGTAGGGTGTTTACCAATTTCACCAATCTGTTTATATTTATTTTTGCATATATAATTCTTTTTTCTTAAAAGCTATACCAACAGAGGCTGCTTATTTAGAGCCTCTTGCATTATACGCACACTTTTCACGAAACTTGAACAGCCCTGCCGGGTGTTTTATCAGGGTGTTTATTAATTCTCACAAAGTTTTTACACCTATATTGCACAATTTATGATAGCATGTCACTTAATGCTCTGTAGGGTGTTTACTAATTTCACAAATCTGTTTATACCTAGTCTGTATACATAATCTCCCTTTTTAAAAAAAAACTATATCAATAGAGGCTGCTTTTCTAGAGTCTCTTGCGATATATGTACACTTTCTACGAAACTTGAACGGCCCTGCCGGGCGTTTATTCAATTCTTTAACAGTTATACCAACAGAGGCTGTCTTCATAGAGTTTCTGTTGTATATACACATAAGAGAAAAGCACTAGCCACATAGGTTATTCTTTTTCACTTATATATATTTTTTTGTGTGAGACAGCACATACACTATTTTTGGGTGTATTTTATTATTTAGCGCAGCTCCTTTCCACACACAATTTTCAAGTATGCAGTTAGGGACAGAGATTTTTTATTGGCATTTTTCTTTTCCTAATTTGGTCTAAAAGATTTTTGATTTTGCAGACTCTCTTCTTTCAATTTAGTACCTATCTTTATTAATTCCTCCACTTATGGGTATCCCATACTGCCAACAGAGGGATATCAGGATTTCTAATTGTTTCAATGGGATATGTGAATGTCAACTGCATCTCTCGGGTAAGTCCTGGAATAAAGTCTTTGCCAGAAATGTGGTAGTAATATCTTGTTAATTGAATACAGATGTCATATTTAAAGTTTGGGTCACAATAACATGGTCACAGGATGAGAGATTGTATCATGGGGTGGGTCAACTGCACCATACCTGTCTGCTGTCTAAGCTGGAAGAGGCTGAAAACAGTGTCATACAGGGCCAATAATGTATAGGAGAGTCTCTTGGGGGGGTTCCATCATATGGTATTAGAGCACCACATCTTGCACAGTGAGGGTTGCTGGCAATGCCATTTCCATGTGATGGGTCCAGACTAGCATCCAGGGATTGAGGTTTCAGGCAAGGGGTAGAACCTCTGAGATCTCTGGATGGCTCAACAGTGTGCTTGTTGGAAGGCCATTCAATTGAAATGCTCATTCAAAGAACAATTGGGTAGAAAGGTTTTGGCTTCCAGCTTCTGTTGTCCACTAGGGGGAGCCCAACAGGTTAAACAGACCCGTTAATTGTGCTGTAGAATGTAGGGTGAAGCTCGAGTGACCTTTACAGATTGGCAGATGCATGGAGTAATCGTAGCTGTATGTAGTGCCACTCTGCTGCCTGATCCTCTTCAGCAATAGTTTTAGCAGTCTGCACATCTAGAGCATGCAAAATTAATCTGGATCTGGTACTAAGTCCAGTGTATGATCTCCTCCTTGAGGTTGAAAAAGTTCACTGCATAGCATGTCCCTGGGCATGGTCTAGTTTTATGGCAGAGTTCTAAAGCCTGTCCAGTAAGGAGTTGAATATTTAAATTACAATTTCCTTCAGGCCTGTCCCCAACAGTTTAACATTGTTCCTTTGACTGCAATTTTCAAATCATTTAGATGGAGTAGAACCATATTGCCCCTTTTTAAGGGGTGTTTTTGCTGCTTCAAAGGCCAATACTCTATGTGCTAAGGCAGCATGAGTAGCATCCTCAGTGGAGACCTTATCTGAAAACAGCTACATATGTCTCTTTGAGTTCTTTTTTATGGCAGACTCAATCTTTGCAGTCGAGTAGGCTAGATCTGCCTTTGTTGAGAGAGATTATAGGATTCTGAAGATCTTCACTGCCAATAGACATTGGGCTGGATCAGTGTCCCACCAATAGGAAGCGATTGAGGTGCTCAGAGCCTTTAGACCGAGAGCTTGTGAGGCGGGTGCTTAAAGTATGCTGTAGAATCATTTTTGAGCCCCTTCCCTGTGAAAAGGGGTAGATGGAGCCAACCTGGGAGTGCTGCAAAGCTTTTTGGTGTATCTGGGCTGCTGATTTCTGGGCCTTGCTGCAGTTGTGCAGGCGGTTAGAGGTAATTAAGACCCAAAGTACTGGTCACTGTTGGACCCTTGGTGACTGTGATCAGTTTTTATTATGCTTAACATATTTCGGCATGGCAGATACATTGTATAATTTTGCTGGCATCAATCTATAGCAGGTATACCAAAGCCCGTGGTTGTACTTCTCTATGTCGCTATTGCCAAGCCACTGCCCCCATCCATTTAAAATACACGTCCATCTAATGCCCTGTACACACAAGCGGAATTTCTGCGCAAAAAACCTTGGATGGTTTTTCCGATGGAATTCCGCTCAAGCTTGGCTTGCATACACACGGTCACACAAAAGTTCTCTGGTCTTTCGACCGTCAAGAACGTGGTGACGTACAACACTACGACGAGCCGTGAAAATTAAGTTGATTGCTTCCGAGCATGCATCGAATTGTTTCTGAGCATGCTTGTTTTTTTGCACGTGCGAATTGCATACAGACGATCACATTTTCGGATAGGAACTTTCCCGACCGAAAAATAGAGAACCTGCTCTCAATCTTTTGCTGGTGGGAATTCTGCCAGCAAAAGTCCGATGGAGCATACACACGGTCGCATTTTCCGACCAAAAGCTCTCATCAGTCTTTTGCTGGCCGAATTTCCGATCGTGTGTACGGGGCATAAGACTACACTGTCCTACACTATTTTCACTGTAGGGCAAACTGCATTGTCACCTTGTTAAAGGAAGTGGAAAAAGAATGGATGTACTGGCAGGATTAACAAGCAATACAACTGCAGTATGCTATAGGGCAGCAACTGCTGTGTTCATGCTAGTGACAGTCTATGTCATATTTGTCAATTTTGATATTGGCAATAGTTGTACCTTAACAAGACTCCAAATTCTTGCATAGCACAAGCTAAATTTAATATATAAAAAAAAGAAACCTTGTAAAGTTGACACATAAAACCCAGACAGACACTTCATGAACTGGCACCAACCAGAAAGCACCAGTGTTACACAGAATCTCATAATAGCAGTTCTGTCCTCAATATTTAATCTCCCAGAAGCCCTACCCATCATACAAGGGAAAAGCGTTTCTACCAATGTTGTGATATGTTTTGGTTTCTAGGTGGGTGTGACCCTGCCTGATGTACTTGGCTGGTGTGCTAATGTTGGTGGAAAGAGTCTTTCCTCTCCAGAGAGAAAAAAGGCAGGGAAGGGGAAAAACAGGGAGCACTCTTCAAACGGATCTAGTGAAAGTGAAAAAAAAAAAATAGACTGCATAATAAATAATGTGTCAAAAGATGTCTGCATTGTTTATCCTTAAAATGTTCTAATAACTTTTCAGGGTAAGCTTGGTAAGCTTAAGGCCGCATACACACGAAGGGACAATCCCGCGGGATTATCCTCTGGACTGAAGTCCAGAGGATAATCCCCTCGTGTGTGGGCGCCGGCGGACTTTTTGGCGCCAAAGTCCGGCGGACTAAAGTTTCAGGTTTTGTTCTCAAATTATCCGCTGGACTTGGAAGTCCAGCGGACAATCCCGCCGTTAGTGGGCAAGTCCGCGGGACTTTTGAAATGAACGGACTTGCCGCTCATCGGCAAGTCCGTTCATTTAGCACGTGACTTCAGGTTACGTAGCTAGCGTAGGCAGTTACTGCCGCCGCGCTAGCTCCGTGACCTGGCATGGATTTAAAGGGAATCCCCACGCCGAAAAAACGGCGTGGGGGTTCCCCCCAAATCCATGTCAGACCCTCATCCGAGCACGCAGCCTGGCAGGCCAGGAAAGGGGTGGGGACGAACGAGCGCCCCCCCCCTCCTGAGCCGTACCAGGCCGCGTGCCCTCAACATGGGGGGTGCCCTGGGGAAAGGGGGGCCGTGCGGCCCCCCCACCCCAAAGCACCTTGTCCCCATGTTGATGAGGACAAGGGCCTCTTCCCGACAACCCTGGCCGTTGGTTGTCGGGGTCTGCGGGCGGGGGCTTATCGGAATCTGGGAACCCCCTTTAATAAGGGGGCCCCCAGATACCGGCCCCCCACCCTATGTGAATGAGTATGGGGTACGATGTACCCCTACCCATTCACCTAAGGTGTAAAATGTAAAGTAAAAAAAAACACCCACACTTTTGAAAAAATAGTTTATTGCACTGCTCCGGGGGTCTTCTTCCGTCTTGGGGGTCTTCTCGCCGGACTCCCCCGCCATTTACCAAGCTCTTTTACCGAGCGAGGGGAGTCCGGCTACCTTCTTCGTCGTCGCCGCCGTCTGGGGGTCTCGATCCGCCTTCGGGGGTCTTCTTCCGTCTTGGGGGTCTTCTCGCCGGACTCCTCCCCTCTCTTCTGCTCTTTTACCTAGCTCTTTCACGAGGGGAGGTGTCCGGCTACCTTCTTCGTCGTCGCCGCCGTCGTCTGGGGGTCTCGATCCGCCTTCGGGGGTCTTCCGGGGGTCTCTTCTGTTCTTGCGGCGGTCGTCGTCTTCCGCGCCGCCGGCGCCTTCTTCTTCTTCTTGTCCTTCTTGTTCTTCTTCTTCTTCCGATGTTGACCCGACGCTCTCTCTGCCCGGAATGCCTGTGCCGCTCTGAGCTCGGACTTATATAGGGACATGGGCGACAGGGTCACATGTTCATGTCACATGGTGACCCCGCCCCCTTGCGATGTCACAGTCCCAGCATCCTCCGGGACTGTGACAACACAAGGGGGCGGGGTCACCATGTGACATGTGCATGTGACCCTGTCGCCCATGTCCCTATATAAGTCCGAGCTCAGAGCGGCACAGGCATTCCGGGCAGAGAGAGCGTCGGGTCAACATCGGAAGAAGAAGAAGAACAAGAAGGACAAGAAGAAGGACAAGAAGAAGAAGGCGCCGGCGGCGCGGAAGACGACGACCGCCGCAAGAACAGAAGAGACCCCCGGAAGACCCCCGAAGGCGGATCGAGACCCCCAGACGACGGCGGCGACGACGAAGAAGGTAGCCGGACACCTCCCCTCGTGAAAGAGCTAGGTAAAAGAGCAGAAGAGAGGGGAGGAGTCCGGCGAGAAGACCCCCAAGACGGAAGAAGACCCCCGAAGGCGGATCGAGACCCCCAGACGGCGGCGACGACGACGAAGAAGGTAGCCGGACTCCCCTCGCTCGGTAAAAGAGCTTGGTAAATGGCGGGGGAGTCCGGCGAGAAGACCCCCAAGACGGAAGAAGACCCCCGGAGCAGTGCAATAAACTATTTTTTCAAAAGTGTGGGTGTTTTTTTTTACTTTACATTTTACACCTTAGGTGAATGGGTAGGGGTACATCGTACCCCATACTCATTCACATAGGGTGGGGGGCCGGTATCTGGGGGCCCCCTTATTAAAGGGGGTTCCCAGATTCCGATAAGCCCCCGCCCGCAGACCCCGACAACCAACGGCCAGGGTTGTCGGGAAGAGGCCCTTGTCCTCATCAACATGGGGACAAGGTGCTTTGGGGTGGGGGGGCCGCACGGCCCCCCTTTCCCCAGGGCACCCCCCATGTTGAGGGCACGCGGCCTGGTACGGCTCAGGAGGGGGGGGGGGCGCTCGTTCGTCCCCACCCCTTTCCTGGCCTGCCAGGCTGCGTGCTCGGATGAGGGTCTGACATGGATTTGGGGGGAACCCCCACGCCGTTTTTTCGGCGTGGGGATTCCCTTTAAATCCATGCTAGCTTGCGGAGCTAGCGCGGCGGCATTTACTGCCTACGCTAGCTACGTAACCTGAAGTTACGTTCGAAATGAACGGACTGCTCCGTGTGTGGGCAAGTCCGTTCATTTTCAAAAGTCCCGCGGACTTTTGGCCGGCGGATTATCCGCTGGACAAGTCCGTGCGTGTGTGGGCAAGTCCACACCCTCGGAAAGTCCAGCGGACCTAGCCGGAAAGTCCAGCGGATTGTCCGCTGGACTTAGGTCCGCCGGCAAAAGTCCGTACGTGTGTACGAGGCATAAGAGTACGAGGCAGCGAATGAAATGTCATATGGAAAACAGATATATTTTTCGTATAGCACTTAAAACATTAAAGTTTCTGTGTTTTAGGGTTTTATTCCTTCATTACATAGGAAAACTGAGCGCGTGTGTAAACCAGACTCTTGGGTGCTGTTTAGGTCACAGTTTGCACTTACAGAATACTTTACACAAATTCTAAAGGAAATCTGTAATCCTATTTTCCCCTAATCCTTATTCTGCTTCTTCTGAAATCATTTTAATGATAGATTCTGGTTATTTTCAAGGACTGTCCAACCTATCCACTCCTGTTTTAGCCTCATATTTGCTAAGCAGGATGAGTTCAGCTACCATGCAGCCCAACCAGTGTCACAGGACAGACAGAACAGAAGAGTGGTGGCCTGCCTTGAAGCCACAGCGACAGGGAGAATGTAATGCCTGCTATCAGAGCCAAGTATGTTACAGAAAGGACTGAGCGTCTTAATGATTGTGAATAAATACTAATAGCTTGTTAATGATGCACTGCACTGAAGGTGGTTGGATGGTGTTAATTGTTGGGTTGGAAGTGAGCAAGGCCTGTTTTAATGGACAGTGACATGCTATAAGATTGAAAATGTCTTTATAAACACTCCATAGGCTTTTAAGATGTCAAAACAAATTTAACTACAAACCTTAGGGGCTAAAATATTATTTATAGCATGTGTTAAAATGCATGTGATATAACAGACTTTTTGTTTTAAAGCCTGACCCCACACAAATTTTTTTTTTTGCCTACACCCCCTTCTAACACATCCTGCTCAGAGTAACGTTTTCCTTACCTGGTGGACAGTTATACTCACCCGAGTCCCCTCATCCAGGTCCCTTGCTGAATCTGTTTCCTCCCAGGGGACCACTAATCCAGTGCTGCTTGTTAACCCTCACCATCTGGTCCCCTTCACCCCCATTGGTCCAACATCATCTCTTTTCCAGATCCTAAGAGGACCCCTTCGCTGGCCAGCCAATGGGCATGTCCACATCACTACCTGCATGATATGGACACCCGATAAAAGAACCCCTTGGGGAAATAAACATTCAGAAGAAGCACCTGGCACTGGATAATCACATGACCGTGGCTTTAGGTAAGTGAAAAGAGGGGTTTAGATTACTTTTTTGGTAATCCATCAATCAGATAGAGGGGGTGGGAGGGGGGTTACTTTTATCCTGGAGTTGTATATTATATACAAATCACTAAAACCACAATTTGTCATCCACTCTTTTATACATTTATCGTTTTGACCCAGTTTGTTATCCACTCCTTTATACATTTATTGTTTTGACCTAAAAGACAAGTAGTCTTTTTCTTAACACTTTTCACACTTCTGCTTCTTCAGCCAACCAGAGAAGGGACATCTGGGGTGTCAAACTCCATTTCATCACAGGCAGCATCATCAGTAAGGTTGCTCTCAAAGGGCCAGTTGTATCCAGGATGCGCTACATACAGGGTGCAAGATTTAGGAGTGCATTGCATGCAGAGTTCAGGACTACAGAGTGCAGAGTTCATGAGTACGCTACGTGCAGGGTCCAGGAGTGCAATATGTACAGAGTGCAGAGTTCAGGGGTGTGTTGTGTACGGAGTGCAGGGTTTAGGGGTGCACCATTTGTAACCTCAAACCCCCCCCATAAAGCTTCAGTGCATCTTTCACCCACCTGGCCCAGCTCTAGTACCTCCCTGTGGAGGTGTCTCTACTACCCCCACTGTGAGCACATGAAGGAATCTGTTAGATCCGGGAGCTACTGAGGGCAATGCTGTGCCTTGTACACACAGAAGGCTTCTGGGAGCAGAGGCTGAGAGCCGGAGGTGGCGGAATGGAGTTCTGGCTGCAAAACTAGGTGTGAGGGCCGCATAAGAAGGCCTGGAGGGCCACATTCGGCCCACAGGCCTTTTGTTTGACAAATGTGCTCTATATGATATTATATTTAAAAAAGAAAAGATAGAAATAGCATATACAAGGTAGGGATAGGCCGAACAGACCCCTGTTCAGTTCGCACCACAACTACCCGAACACCGCAAAAGTTCGGACCCGAATAACGAACCCCATTAAAGTCAATGGGACACGAATGTCAAAAATCAAAAGTGCCCATTTTGAAGGCTTATATGCAAGTAATTGGGCATACAATGGTTAAAGGGGTCCGGGTCCTGCCTTTAAAAAACGTAATTTTTAAATGAGCAGTGATTTTTAGATTTTTAAAGTGAAAGCATAAAAATAAAAAAATCCTTCCAATATAGTGCCTGGGGGGTCCTCTTATGCCTCGTACACACGTAGGGACTTTTGCCGGCGGACCTAGTCCAGCGGACAATCCCGCGGGACTTTCCAGCTAGGTCCGCTGGACTTTCCGAGGGTGTGGACTTGCCCACACACGCACGGACTTCTCCAGCGGATAATCCGCCGGCCAAAAGTCCGCGGGACTTTTGAAAATGAACGGACTTGCCCACACACGGAGCAGTCCGTTCATTTCGAACGTAACTTCAGGTTACGTAGCTAGCGTAGGCAGTAAATGCCGCCGCGCTAGCTCCGCAAGCTGGCATGGATTTAAAGGGAATCCCCACGCCGAAAAAACGGCGTGGGGGTTCCCCCCAAATCCAAGTCAGACCCTCATCCGAGCACGCAGCCTGGCAGGCCAGGAAAGGGGTGGGGACGAACGAGCGCCTCCCCCCTCCTGAGCCGTACCAGGCCGCGTGCCCTCAACATGGGGGGTGCCCTGGGGAAAGGGGGGCCGTGCGGCCCCCCCACCCCAAAGCACCTTGTCCCCATGTTGATGAGGACAAGGGCCTCTTCCCGACAACCCTGGCCGTTGGTTGTCGGGGTCTGCGGGCGGGGGCTTATCGGAATCTGGGAGCCCCCTTTAATAAGGGGGCCCCCAGATCCCGGCCCCCCCACCCTATGTGAATGAGTATGGGGTACGATGTACCCCTACCCATTCACCTAAGGTGTAAAATGTAAAGTAAAAAAAAACACCCACACTTTTGAAAAAATAGTTTATTGCACTGCTCCGGGGGTCTTCTTCCGTCTTGGGGGGTCTTCTTGCCGGACTCCTCCGCTCTCTTCTGCTCTTTTACCTAGCTCTTTCACGAGCGGGGGAAGTCCGGCTACCTTCTTCGTCGTCGCCGCCGTCTGGGGGTCTCGATCCGCCTTCGGGGGGTCTTCTTCCGTCTTGGGGGTCTTCTCGCCGGACTCCCCCGCCATTTACCAAGCTCTTTTACCGAGCGGGGGAAGTCCGGCTACCTTCTTCGTCGTCGCCGCCGTCTGGGGGTCTCGATCCGCCTTCGGGGGTCTTCCGGGGGTCTCTTCTGTTCTTGCGGCGGTCGTCGTCTTCCGCGCCGCCGGCGCCTTCTCCTTCTTCTTGTCCTTCTTCTTGTTCTTCTTCTTCCGATGTTGACCCGACGCTCTCTCTGCCCGGAATGCCTGTGCCGCTCTGCGCTGAGACTTATATAGGGACATGGGGGACAGGGTCACATGTTCATGTCACATGGTGACCCCGCCCCTTGCGATGTCACAGTCCCAGCATCCTCCGGGACTGTGACAACACAAGGGGGCGGGGTCACCATGTGACATGTGCATGTGACCCTGTCCCCCATGTCCCTATATAAGTCTCAGCGCAGAGCGGCACAGGCATTCCGGGCAGAGAGAGCGTCGGGTCAACATCGGAAGAAGAAGAACAAGAAGAAGGACAAGAAGAAGGAGAAGGCGCCGGCGGCGCGGAAGACGACGACCGCTGCACCTTGTCCCCATGTTGATGAGGACAAGGGCCTCTTCCCGACAATCCCCGCGGGATGCGTTCTATGATCAGTAATGAAACCTCCTGCAGCACTGAATGCCCGTTCTGAAAGCACGCTGGATGCAGGGCAGCCCAACAACCCAATAGCATACTGGGCAAGTTCTGGCCAGTGGTCTATTCTCATGACCCAGTAAGTCAGTGAATCGAAGCTCTCTATCTTTGTTTTGGCCCAGAGGTACTCATCCACCATGTGATGCAGATGCTGCCGATGGGATGTGGAAGCTGACAGCCCTGGGCGGGGAGGACTAAAAAAATTCCGAAACTTAGGCAGATGCCTTCTCCAACGCTCCTCTCTTGACCAACAGAAGACTCAAAACAACGTTTTCGGCCACAATGTAACCTACTGGAGTCAGAAAAAAATGTTCAATAAAATCCTCTTTAACGTGTTCTCAAGAGATTTTATCTTCTGCACTCTCTATGGTGATGGGATGAGTTCTGAGACCTTCCCCTTATAATGGTGGTCAAGGAGGGTTGCCAACCAGTAATCATCCTTCTCCTTTAGGCCACGTATTCTTGGGTCCTATCACAGGCTTTGAAGCATGAGGTTGCCCATGCGCCACAAATTTGCAGAGGCTTGAGAAGCAGACTCCTCTGGGTCACTCAGGATTACAGCATCTGAAACTTCCTCCTCCCAGCCACATTCTACTCCCAAGGGTCCTGGGGTTGGAAAGCCATTGCTTATAGAGTGACGCATGTCTTCTTCGAAGACTATGAAAGTGCCAGAATACTCCTCCTCATCCTCCTCCCCTCTCTCCTCCTGTCTGTTCTGTGACATAGGAATGATGGTGTCTGGATTAAGTGGGCCTTGAGAGGAACGGAAGTCCTCCTCTTCCTCCTGCTGCTCTGCCTCCAGTGCCCTGTCCATAATGCCACACAGAATCTGCTCCAGCAGGAACACAACAGGGATTGTGTCACTGATGCATGCCTGTGGTCTCCTCAAATGGTGACAATACAGTGCATGCATCCTTAATGATCAGCCATTGGCGTGGGGGAAAAAAGCCAAGACGGCTTGAGCCCGTTGTTGTGCCGTACTGGCACAGGTACCCATTGACGGCCCTCTGCTGCATGTATAGCCGCTGCAGCATTGCCAAAGTCGAGTTCCACCTGTTGGGCATGTCACAAATCAGGCAGTTTACGGGCAGGTGGAATTCCCACTGAATTTCAGCCAATCGAGCACTGGCTGTGTATGACCGCCTGAAATGGCTACAGACTCTTCTGGCCTGTTTTAGTACATCTTGCAACTCTGGGTACGTACTTAGGAAACGCTGAAGCCATTATCGGACACCACCATTCCTGGCTCCAGATGGCATGATGTTAACCACCTCTGGGCCTGTCCCTGCAGAGCTGCAAGAATCTCTGCTCTGGTGTGGTTCCTGTCCCCTAAACACACCAGCTGAAGCACTGCATGGCACCTTTTAGCCTGACTTATGGAATAGCCTGATGTTCATAGGACAAATTCTGCAGAGGAGGGCATGGAGGTGGCGGAGGAGGAGGAGGGGGTAGAGCTCACAGGTCTGGCATCATCACCACCAGCTGTATGGAGATGTGGGGGCACAACAAGCTGTAGCACTAGCAGCGTTACCCAGTGTGCTGTGAACAAAATATATCGTCCCTCCCATGCTTGCTGGACCACGTGTCAGCAATAAGGTGGATTTTATGGCTGGCTGCCTTGCCCAACGATGCCAGAACATTCCCTTCCACGTGATGGTAGAGAGATGTAACGGCCTTACGTGAAAAGTAGTAGCGACTAGGAACCTGCCATTGTGGTATAGCACATTGTACGAATTCACGGAAGGGGGCAGAATCCACCAGGCGGAAAGGCAGAAGTTGGAGAGCCAACAGCTTTGACAAGCTTGCATTTAGACGTTGGGCATGTGGGTGGCAGGGACTGTATTTATTTTCTGCTGCAGCAGATGGGGCAGAGAAATTTGCCAGCTACAGTCTACAGCTGGTGGTGTGCTGCTGGCAGATGTGCTGCTAGGTCCTGGGACACCTTGTGCTATACCATCATCCCTGTCAGTGGAGGCTGCTGAGAGGTAATGACTCGGTATAGCAGGGGCAGGCTGAAGTGGGTAAGGAGGAGGGACAGATTTGTGCCCCTTTTGTGTGGCTTTTAGGTACTTTTGCCAACGGGCTGGGTGGTTGGACGTTAAATGCCTTGCAAGGCACGTGGTACCCAAATGGTTGGTGTTTTTGCCACGTTTTATGTGCCTGAGACACAGTTTGCAGATAGCAACAGTGTGATCTGCTGCAGATGTGCTAAAAAAAGGCCCAGACAGCTGAGCTTTGGGGAGTGGTTCGGGAGATAACAGCTGCAGAATGTGATGGAATAGGGTGGCTGCTCTCTACTCTTTCTTGATGTTGGCCTCCTTGGGGTTGTGATGCCTCACCTTTGGTTTCCTCCTCTGCTCTATCTGTCCCCCAAGTGGATTTGTCTTTCGTAAATAACCCCCAATGTTTACAATAATCCAGTGTGCATGAGACCTTAGACCCCTTTCCCACTGATGTGCTTTTGCCGTGCTGGAACGTACCTTTCCAGCGGGACAAAAGCGCATCAAAAAATTGTTTGCCTTTAAAACCTTTTTTTTTTTTTTAAAAAGCCCGTGGTGTGTGAACTAACACCCAAAAACTCCACCCGGTGCCAAAAAAGTGCACACACATAGAGAGTAATACACAAAATGTGCAACGGGTGTACTCAAGTACTCTGAAATTGAAGGACCTTGCCCTGATCCCCCGGGGCGTTAGGCTCCAGACGGGGACTGGGGTACTTGCACTTGGTCCATCTGGCTGAAACCAGACGGACCCCATTCTTTGGAGGGTCTGCCAAAACAGACCCACCCAAGTAATAGGTGGGGCTCCCCCAAAGTGAGACCCCAGGAAAGAGGGCGAACCAAGCCAGAAGGCCATGTCCACCCCCTCCCAAGACTTTCACAGCAGGCCCAAGGACCTACACCCTACCAGTCACACATGCAAAACCGTGTACAGACATAAAAAGACAAACGATTGACAAACAAAGGGCTTTAAATAAAAGAAGTAGGGAATAAGGAAGTGGAGGTAAGTGAAAGTGACCATTGTGGCCGGCCCTTCGGCCAGGAATGAAAAATTCTTCTGGTCCCAGCCAAAAGGCCCGAAGAGGCAGGTGCAAAAAAGAGTGTTTTGATATTGGGGGTTATTTACTAAAGGCAAATCCACTCTGCAATACGCACTGCAATTGCACTTGAAAGTGCAGTCGCTGTAGATCTGAGAAGAAGATCTGAAATGAGGGGAAGTTTTGCTGATTTTATCATTCAATCATGTGCAAGCTAAAATGCTGTTTTTTACTTTCCTTGCATGTCCTCCTCAGATCTACAGTGACTGCACTTTCAAGTGCACATGTAGTGCAAAATGGATTTGCCTTTGTACATAACCCACATTGCATATCTGTTAAAGCAAAAAAAGTGTGTTATTTCACTTGTATTTTTAGCAAATGCTGTAAATAAAAAATATTTTAGTTCATATGAGTATACATGGGTGGGATGTTGGATCAATACTAAAATGTAACTACACCATCCCTAAATCAAAAACCAAATATTACAGCAAATAATAATTTGGGACTTTATACATGCCTTGAATAGTGACACAAAAAAATATCTCAATAGATCCTTAAAATTCTTTCAATTTTATTGTAGCAATCTTATATTAGCCATAGGCTAATAAAAATATAGAAGAGTGATTTCAATAATACATAAATATTTGCAAACAAAATCACGCTGGGATTTATGGTGTCATTCAAATGAATGGCATGTCAAATGCGAGTCCCGTGATTTGCCATTCACACATCAGTGCTTTCAAATTGTGGGCAGATTCGCTGCAAATCTGCCCGTGAATCAAAACTGTGAATGCAGCCTGATAACATACCAAAAATAAATTTTTCAATGCATATGTCAACCAGACAGTCAACTTCAAGAGAAGTTGAAATATAACAGACTTCTGGATAGATTTTCAGGTGAATGTAAAAGAAAAAAAGACAAAAAAAAGATGAACGCTGCACACACCACATTAAAGGACTAATAAACTGCAATAGATGAATGTTTTGTTTTTGGGTTTCGTACTGCTTAAAGAATGTGTAGTTTAATGTACAGTACATAGCCTGGGCACATGTGCACTTCAGGCTTACGTTTTTCAGGTTTGCACACATTCGCAAAGAACCCAACGTTATTTATTATGCAAAACGGTAGAAAGTGCACCAAAATCAGTACATGACATTTGAAGTGAGTACACCCCTCACAGTTTTGTAAATATTTTATTATCTTTTCATGTGAAAACACTGAAGAAATTACACTTTGCTACAATGTAAAGTAGTGAGTGTACAGCTTGTATAACAGTGTACATTTTCTGTCCCCACAAAACACACAGCCAATCATGTCTAAACCGCTGGCAACAAAAGTGAGTACACCTCTCAGTGAAAATGTCCAAATTGGGCCCAATTAGCCGTTTTCCCTCCCAGTGTCATGTGACTCGTTAGTGTTACAAGGTCTCAGGTGTGAATGGGGAGCAGGTGTGTTAAATTTGGTGTTATCGCTCTCACTCTCTCATACTGGTCACTGGATGTTCAACATGGCACCTCATGGCAAAGAACTCTCTGAGGATCTGAAAAAAAAAAATATGTTGCTCTACATAAAGATGGCCTAGGCTATAAGAAGATTGCCAAGACCCTGAAACTGTGAGCTACAGCACGGTGGCCAAGACCATAAAGCGGTTTAGCATGACAGGTCCCACTCAGAACAGGCCTCGCCATGGTCGACCAAAGAAGTTGGGTGCACGTGCTCAGCGTCAAATCCAGAGATTGTCTTTGGGAAATAGATATATGAGTGCTACCAGCATTGCTGCAGAGGTTTAAGGGGTGGGGGTCAGTCTGTCAGTGCTCAGACCATACGCCGCACACTGCATCAAATTCGTCTGCATGGCTATTGTCCAAGGAGGAAGCCTATCGAAAGACGATGCACAAGAAATCCCGCAAACAGTTTGCTGAAGACAAGCAGACTAAGGACATGGATTACTGGAACCATGTCCTGTGGTCTGATGAGACCAAGATAATCGTATTTGGTTCAGATGGTGTCAAGCGTGTGTGGCGGCAACCAGGTGAGGAGTACAAAGACAAGTGTGTCTTGCCTAAAGTCAAACATGGTGGTGGAAGTGTCATGGTCTGGGGCTGCATGAGTGCTGCCGGCACCGGGGAGCTACAGTTCATTGAGGAAACTTGCATAAAGATGCAATTACCAGTTAAAGTAGCAGAGTGCTAAATCGCAAAAAATGGCCTGGTCATGAAGGGGGTAAAATTTTCTGAAGCTAAAGTGGTTAATCATTTCTAACTTTTTAGCAGTTACCTTGACTGTAACGAAAATGTTTTTATGTAGAGCAAAGAGGAAAGAAACCTGATGTTCCCAAATGTAAGAAAATATGCTGTACACACCTATGATTCTTCTCAACCAACACCTCTATTATTCTTATTACAAGTTGACAGGTAACTATAGCACAATAAAGACAGGTTGCTCAGTCAGCATAACACAACAGATAATTTAGAGATAATATTAGTAGGTGAAAGGAATGCTAGGTTTTAAGCATATTTTCCCATGTTTCGCCTTATGCCAATTTGTATACAGGAACATTTGTAGTAATAAGTAATGGTAATTTTCCTATTGAAGCCAATTTAAAGTCCCAGAAATAGATATGGAGTCAGATACATTTTGTACTAACAATATCCATTTTCATAGACTTAACTCCACTTTACTGTTACAGTAGGTACCATAGTAAAGCAGGCCATACATGGTTCCATTTTTTTCAATCAGCTAACGGCTCAATGAAAAAAACTGAACCAACTTCCCCATCCACACATTTGAGGTGGATTGGGGAATCCTCCCCGCTGCACTATTGTATTGTGGAGTCACAGCCCATTGCCTACAGCTGTTAAAGCTGCTTTTTCTCCAGTCATCTTCCAGGACGGCACACCTGATAGATGACTGGTCTCACCTGGCAAGAAACACAATCAACAACAGAGTTTAAAAAGCCCCACCCCTACCTCTGATCCTCAGTTATTGATTCTGTTTCCCACACACTAATGGCTGCGAAACCATTTGTTATTTTTAAGAAGACCTAAGGTCTGGGACCATGGTCGCCCCCTTAGGAACAGACTCAGAGCAGTCAGTGGTGACTGCAGGGTCGGTTGAGGCTTTGCCTTCTCTCTAAGGGGTTTTTCCCTCTCTTTCTCCTCCAGAGAAAGCTCTCATGAGATTCTGGGGCACTAGGACAGGTGAGGTGTCAATAACCCCAGGGGCCATTGCATTCCCTCTCTCTTCCACCTCCTACCTGACAGTGGCAAACGGTTCAGAGGGGCAGCCAGAATACCCCACATAGGCCAGGGAAGCTGTGCTCCGATGGCCGACATGTTTTCTCCCTGTAGGGAGCTGTGCTCTTCATTTTCGCCGCTCTGCACGAGCGGGGCGTGGCGGCCGCTACTGCGCATGTCCGGATGCCTCCGGGCGCCTTCGTGAGATCATTTCCGGTGTGCCGGGGCTTCAACAAAATGGCGGCGAGCGGTGCGGTGAGAAGCACAAGGCGGTGTTTGAGTGAGGGGGCCCGAGGTCTACTGTCCCTCAGAGCAATCCTGTCTACCAGAATAGCGGCAGAGGATGGAGGGCGGACCAAAGCTTACAGCACCAGAGGTCGCCACAGGGGCTGAGTGACTCGGCTGGAGTGGAGGGGGAGCAGGCATTTTGGGTGGCCCTATTTTCCTGTCCCCCACATAGATACCTAGTGATGGTGGCTAATGGGGTGTTTCTTTTGGATTCACAGAGACTGAATGCCCTGCCCAGTGGACGGCCAGTAGATCTAAGAAAGCCACATCAAAGTCCAAGCACTGTGGGTTTTGTAATGACAAACTCCCACAAGACCACAGCAAACCTTTTTGCTACAAATGCATCTATAAATTGGCAGGCAAAGAGACAACATAAGTTGCTAAGGAATGCCGGGCACTGCAGTCAGAGATGCTAGCTACCCTTCATTTCTTTAAAGCTACACTTATAAAGCGCCAGGGAGATGGCCCGTCAGGAAGGGAAAACTCTCCCTCGCAGGAAGACAGATCCACCTATACGGCTGGATCCCAGGAACCTGCCCCCTGCTATTCTGAGGAGGAGAAGGTTTGTAGTTCAGAGCTGAGCTTCCGTGAGGAAGGGGAGGACTCAGATCAGGATAGCCAAGTTGAGGCTAGGCCTGGGGGACATCTTTTTTCAGCAGAGTATATGGAGGGTCTCCTCCGGGCTGTTTATGCGTTGGAGGACATTCAGTGGCTGGGTAAGCTGCAAGCTAGATCCTTCCCGGTGCATCAATCCCTTAAGGATATAATTCTAAGGGAGTGGATAGAGCCTGAGCGTAAGCTCCTAAAGCTTAAAACGTGGAGGTGTCCCTTTAAAGAGGAGAAGGAAGAGAAATTCTTTAAGGTCCCACGCCTAGATGCATACCCTGGTGCAGGTGTCTAAGTGGTCGGACCTTTCCTTCGAGGACGCAGGCAACATTCAGGACCAGATGGATAAGAAGTCCGAGACCTTGTTACGTAGAGCCTGGGAGGCCAATGCGGCGGCTATGGGTCCTGCATTGGCCTCTGCATGTGTGGCCAGAAATGCGGACGCATGGCTCAACAAGTTGATGATGGACCATGTCACGCATAAGAAGGAGTCCAAGGAAGTGGTAGAATCCCTGGCAGTCATTGGGAGAGCAATGGCCTTTTTGGCAGATGCGGCAGTGGAGACAGTAAGAACGACTGCTAAGTCAGCGGCATTACTGAACTTAGCCAGGAGGGCCCTCTGGGCCAAAACATGGGATGGAGACTTTACATCTAAACCCTGACTCTGCGGTATCCCCTTTGAGGGCTCCCTGCTCTTTGGTTCGGGACTGGAACAGGTCTTTTCCCGATCCACGGAAAAAGGTAGAAAATTTCCCACAAAGCCCAAGAGGGAGAAGGGGAGGACATTTTTTTCGTGCCCCCCCCTGCAAAAAGCAAGTTTAAAAACAAGAGTGGTCAGAGGAAGAAGTGGGGGCTTGGGAAGGGCAAGGAAAAAAGTGGAATCCTTTTTTCCGGGTCCGGACCGTCCAATAAGGATACAAAATTACGCCAACATAGGAGTGGGCGCAAGGCTCTCGTGGTTTCTTCCCCAGTGGGAAAAGATCTCAGAGTCCCTACATCCTAAATCTCATAAAAGAAGGATACAAGTTGGAATTTTGGTCAACCCCCCCTCAGAATTTTCTGGTTACTCACCTTCCCAAGGACCCACTAAAAGCAAGGGGTCTGTCAGACAGTGTCTGCGAACTCGCAGAACAGGAGGTGATTATCCCTGTTCCAGTGAGTCAGATGGCTCTAGGTTTCTATTCCCACATTTTCGTGGTCCCAAAGCCATCGGGCAAGTTTCGGTTGATTATAAATCTACGGAAACTAAAATCGGTACTTGCTGTACAAAAAGTTCAGGATGGAAAGCATCTATACGGTCAGGAAACACCTTCAGAAAGGAGTTTTTCATGATAACGTTAGACCTGAAGGATACTTACCTGCATGTACCCATTGCCCCGGAACATCAAAGATACTTGCATTTTGCAGTATGGACAGAGCAGGGAGTGCAGCATTGGCAGTTCAGGGCACTCCCCTTCGGCCTTGCGGCCAGTCCAAGAATCTTCACCAAGGTTCTCGCGGAGGTGGTATCATTCCTACACCTTCAGGGTGTGGCACCGATACCATATCTGGACGATCTCTTGATTTACAGTCCATCCCGAGAGCAACTCCAGAAGAACTGAGATTTAGTTTTGTCCACTCTGGATTCACTGGTTTGGATGGTCAGTCGGGATGGACCCATCGCAATCAAAAGTGTACTTAGGGTACCAGCTAGACTTTCTTCCTCCGGAAAAGATCATAAAGATTCAAGGTGCAGTGACAGCGTGCCTCGAGGCCAGACAGGTTTCACTGAGAAACATTATGAGAGTGCTGGGACTTATGGCCTCCTGCATCCCAGCTGTTCCCTGGGCTCAACTGCATTCCCCTGGTCTTCAGGGCTTCCTTCTCTCCTCCTGGGACGGGAGAAGAGAATCCCTGGAAGAAAGGGTTCCTCTGGTAGAGGAGGTAAGAAGCTCCCTAGATTGGTGGCTCAATCCAATTAACCTATTGGGAGGACGGAGATTGACACAGCTAGATCCGATAGGCATAACGACGGACGCAAGTGCCTGGGGATGGGGGGCTCATTTAGGAGACCACTACGTCCAAGGTCCCTGGGACCGGAGTCAAAGCAGAGCTTCCTCAAATTTCAGGGAGCTTCTGGCAGTCGGGAAGGCGTTAAGCGTTTTCCAGGACCTGGTCCGAGGGAGAGAGGTACAAATCTTCTCGGACAATCGGGTAGCGGTGTCCTATCTGAATTGCCAAGGAGGGACAAGGTCAGACAGATTAAGGGCACTGACTCAAGAGTTCCTAGGGGAGGCAGAGAGGAATATTCTCTCGCTCTCAGCAGTTCATATAAAGGGATCTCTCAATCTCCAAGCAGACTTCCTCAGCAGGCAGCCCATTCATCAGGGAGAATGGGAGCTGAACAGGGAAGTTTTCGCTCTGGTAAGCTGTCATTTTGGCAGACCAGAGATAGATTTGTTTGCCTGTCAGAAGAACACAAAGGTCCTGAGATTCTTCTCTCTCACCAGGGAACAGGGATCCTCTGGGGTAGACGCTCTCGCTCAGAGCTGGGATTTCAGTCTTGCGTACGCTTTTTCCCCCTAGTGCTCGGGTGTTGCAAAAACTGTCCCAGTTGGGCGGAGATCTCATCCTGATTGTACCCTGGTGGCCGAAGCGGGTCTGGTTCCCCACCATGTGGAGGGGGTCAGTTGCTCCCCCGTTGCATCTCCCGGTCCGGCGAGATCTTCTCTGCCAGGATCCAGTAGTTCATCCCAACCTGGGGTTTCTGTCCCCGATGGCCTGACTCTTGAGAGGGAGATCCTCAGAAGTAGGGGATGCTCGGAGAAGGTAATCGACACACTCCTCCTTAGTAGAAAGAAGGTCACCAGACAAATCTATGCAAAATCTGGAAGGTCTTCTCCCGATGGGTTCAGTCTAAGCAAGGAGCTCTCCAAACGATCCCGACCGTTTTAGATTTTCTCTAAGAGGGGGTAGACCAGAGATTAGTGGTCAGCACCCTTAGGGTTCAGGTGGCGGCCCTGTCAGTTTTCTTCGACAGTAAGCTAGCTTGGGACCCCCTGGTAAAGAGGTTTTTGTTGGCCAGGGAAAGGTTAACCCCGGTAAGGACAATCAGGCTTCCATCATGGGATTTGTCCCTGGTTTTAGATGCCCTAACGAAAGGGCCCTTTGAGCCGGTGGCTCAAATTTCATTAAAATTTCTTTCTCTTAAGATGGCCTTCCTTCTGGCCATTACTACAGCCAGAAGGATCGGTAACCTACAGGCCCTGACAATAAAAGAGCCTTTTTTGTTGCTCCTGGAGGATAGGATAATCCTTAGACAGGATCCACTTTATTTACCAATGGTGACCTCTGGTTTCCACAGGTCACAGGAAATCATTCTTCCATCATTCTGCCAGAACCCCAAGAATGATATAGAAGAAAAATTGCACCTTTTTTAGATGTTAGACGTTGTCTTTTAGTATATTTAGAAAGGGTGAGAGAATTTAGGGGATCGAACCATCTACTAATTACTTTTTGTGGCCAAAGAAGGGGTCTTCAGGCTTCAAAACCAACAATAGCCATGTGGATTAAGCCGGCGATAGCAATAGCTTATAAGCACCTGGGTAAACCGGTCCCATCCCACCCTAAGGCTCACTCAACCAGATCTCTGGCGACCTCCTGGGCAGAGACGGCAGGCGCTTTGATAGATCAGATCTGCAAGGCAGCAACATGGACGAGCCATAATAACTTCCTGAGGCATTACAGAGTGGAACTGTTGTCCCCTCAGGACTACAGGCGGTAGTCCCACCCTAATGTAGGCCTGAACTTCTTGCTTATCTTCTCCGGTGTGCCGTCCTGGAAGATGACTGGAGAAAATTACCAGTAACAGGTTTTCTAGGAAATCTTCCAGGATGGCAGGCCTACTTCCCTACCCTTAACTGTTGGTTGAAAAGAAATCAGTCGGTAGATCGACTTCTGTTCAACCGCAGTGGCCACACATTGCTCAAACTTCGGCCAGTCCCTGCTGACCCATGTATTGCCAGCTCATGACCCACTGCTCTCAGTGATGTAACAAACTAGTGAGACACATCCCCTTCCCTCTACCTCTCAGCAATGCAAATCTGTGTGAGGACATGTGATGAGGGGTGTGGCCATTACTCAGCTCTGGCAGCACAGACCACTATAGCATTTGAAAGCAAAAATCTGTCACAACTACTACCATGGATACTGGACTATAAAGACCCGTGGCAGCCACTCATGCAGGGTGCCGGGGTGTCGCCCCCCCATCCATGCGTCTGGCCCCCTAATCTACATGCAGGGCACCAGACACATGGATTTCAATGTGGGTTTTTTTTTTTAAGAACGTGATTAGAGCCTGAGGCTCTAATTGGCTTCAAAAAAGGGTGGACTCAGGGTGCAAGCCCATCCATTTGTGTTACAATAGCGAATTAATATTCACTATTGACTTCCTGATTCTCATCCCGGCCAATCAGGAGGAGGGGGGGTTGCGATCGCCGCTTTTCCAGTTGTCTCCCGTGGGGGGGGGGGGGGGGGGGGGGTTGGTGTTAGTTTCTAGTAGCTGAGACTCTGCTAGTAGCTGAGTCCAACAGTAATCACTGTGATGAGGAACAGTGTTAATATGAGTAAAAATATCATCAGCCAAAAGATATTGCTACTAACGAAGGTGGATTGCTGCTAACGAAGGTGACCAAAGGCACAGAACCCAGAAGAAAGACCAAGTGAAGATGGAAGCACCCGGGACCCCCCGGATTGATCACATGACAGCGCTGGAGGGCTCAGTCTGACAGGTAAGTGTACTCAAATGTGCTAATATGTTGTGCATACTTGTACATTATGGCATAACCTACCTCAGGGCCTCTAAAAAGTAGTAATGTTAGCAAAGTTTACTACCGCTTTATTATCACAGGATCCCAGGAGCCTCTCATGGGCCCCCCTACTGACCCAGTGGCCCTTGGGAAGTGCCCAAGTGCATAGTTGCCAACATTTCAAAAATATTTTCATGGACACTCTTTTTTTACCAGTGGTATATTTAGAGTAGCTGACATCCCCTATGTTCCTCTATACATCACAATAGTAATCACAAAATGTAAATGAGTACTAATAATGGGCAGAACAAATATGAGGACTGAGAAGATTTCCTTGAGTTGAACTAACAAAAAGTGTGCCCATTCTAGAGCTGGTAACATTAAGGATATTCAATATAATTTTAAAGAACTGTTTTTGTGGGTAAGAGGCGTATGGATGGTAAAAACGTGGGAAGTATGTGCAGATGAGGGAAAGGAATGTTGAGGGTATAACAGTGGGCAGTATGTACAGGAGAGGGGTATGGAGGGTATGATGGGGCAGTATGTACAGGAGAGGAGTGTGGAGGGTATGATAGGGGCAGTATGTACAGGAGAGGACTGTGGAAGGTATTATGGGGGAAGTATGTAGAGGAGAGGAGTGTGGAGGGTATGATGGGGCAGTATGTACAGGGAAGGAGGGTATCACAGTGAGTATGTACAATAGAGGAGTGTGGATAGTATGATAGTGGATAGTATGCACAGGAGAGAAGTGTGGAGGGTATGACAGCCGGCTCTATGTACAGTAGAGAAATTTATGAAAGTGGACAGGAGAGAAGTGTGAAGGGCATGACAGTGGACAGTATGTACAGGAGAGGAGTGTGGACGGTATGATACTGAGCAGTGTGTACAGGAGAGGAGTGTGGAGCATATGACAGAGGGTAGTATGTACAGGAGAGGAGTGTGGAGGGTATGACAGTGGGAAGTATGTCCAGGAGAGGAGTGTGGGGGGTATGACAGTGGGCACTATGTACAGGAAAGAAGTGTATTACAATGGGCAGTATGTACAGGAGAGGAATTTGGAGGGTATGACAGTGAGCAGTACGTACAGGAGAGGAATGTGGAGGTTATGGCAGTAGGCACTATGTACAGGAGAGAAGTGTGGAGGATATGACAGAGGGTAGTATGTACAGGAGAGGAGTGTGGAGGGTATGACAGTGGGAAGTATGTCCAGGAGAGGAGTGTGGGGGGTATGACAGTGGGCACTATGTACAGGAAAGAAGTGTATTACAATGGGCAGTATGTACAGGAGAGGAATTTGGAGGGTATGACAGTGAGCAGTACATACAGGAGAGGAATGTGGAGGTTATGGCAGTAGGCACTATGTACAGGAGAGGATTGTGGGGGGTATGACAGGGGGCACTATGTATAGGAGAGAAGTGTGGAGGGCATGACAGCAGGCACTATGTACAAGGGAGGAAGATGAAGGAATCTGGGAAGGAAAAATGGTTTGTAGAAGGATGTTTAGGGACTGCGTAGTGGTTAAGCGGTCTATACATGGATTGAAATTAAGCCAATTAAGCAGAGATTAGTCATAGTCGATCTATGCATGGGCTAGATGGGCAATCTAATAATCGACTTTAGTACAACCAGCCTGTCAGGTTTTTCCCAAAACAATCAGTGCTACCAGCTATAGTTAGCAACACTGATCATTGTATTCTGTGGGTAGGGAAGGCTCCCCACTGGCAAAACACAATAACACTGCAGGAGTGATTCCCCCCTCCACAGGTCAGCAGGTGCTGACAGCCTAGGTGCTTTTTTACCTGTGAATCTCACTAGTTGTACCAGTAAATTTAGAGCCCAAAATGGCAAATCGAAGGTACACTAGTGAAGAGGCCTACACGTTTCTGAGCATGACAGATAGTGAAGAGGTGGTCACTCATCTGTCAGATTCCGGCTCAGAATACGATCCTGTAGAGGACAGCGGCTCCATGACAGATAGCTTTGGTGACGAAGGTGTGGTCCCTGCTAAGGTCAGGCGTACCCAATCCCCATCTTCTGATGTTGTTGAGGTGCAAGAACCGCAGGTCCCTCGTAGGGAGCAGAGAGCCAGTACTAGCGCCTCTATTCCTTCTGGTGAACTGGCAAGCACCAGCGGCCTAGTACACCCTGGACGTACATCCAGCACTGCAGTATCACGTGGTGACGTGGCGAGTCCCATAAGTGCAGTTCAACCTGGCGAGGTGGCAAGCACGAGTAGTGTCCCGCTGCCACCAAGAAGAAAACAAAGGCAGGCCATCGTGCCCATAGTGTCCTTCCTGTAGAATTCACTAATCCTGATTGGGTGCCCACCCATACTTCCCCCATTCACTGGCCAACCAGGTATTCAGGTGGAAACAGCTGATTTTACGCCACTTGATTTTTATTCGCTGTTTTTCACTGAAGATCTCTATAGAGCTATTGTGGACCAAACAAATTTTTATGCTGGTGAACACATCGCTGCTAATCCGCAGTTGCCTTCCCTTGCCAGAATTTGGAAACCAATTATGGTTTCCGAATTTAAGACCTTTCTGGGCCTTTCCCTCAACATGGGCATACATAAATTCACGATGTTGCAGACGTATTGGTCCACGCGCCCAATTGACCATATGCCCGTGTTCTCTGCCTCCATGTCCAGGAAATGATATGAACAGATCTTGCGGTTCATGCACTTCAACGACAATGAACTTTGTCGTCCTCGTGGAGACCCGTGAATACGATCGGCTCTACAAAATTCGGCCACTCATAAACCACTTCAACCAATGTTTTGCAGCCTTGTTTACTCCCAATCAAGTTGTCTGCGTTGATGAGTCCCTGATTAAATTTTCTGGCCACTTGTGTTTTACCTTCCCAGCAAGCGTGCCAGATATGGGGTCAAGCTCTATAAGTTCTGTGACAGGGCAACAGGCTATGTATGGAGCTTTACGGTTTATGAGGGAAAAGATAGTTACGTAGAGCCGGAGAACTGCCCAGATTACATAAGGAGCGCTGGCAAGATAGTGTGGAACTTGGCGTCACCCTTATTCGGATAAATAAAAAAGCAAAAATAAATAATAAAAAAAAAGCACCCTGTCCCCCCCCTGCTCTTGCGCAAAGGCGTACACAAGCGTCGGTCTGGCAACATATGTAAACAGCAATTGCACCATGCATGTGAGGTATCACCGCGGAGGTCAAATCGAGGGCAGTCATTTTAGCAGTAGACCTCCTCTGTAAATCTAAAGTGGTAACCAGTAAAGGCTTTTAAAAATGTATGTAGTTTGTCGCCACTGCGCATTTGTGCGCAATTTTAAAGCATGTCGTGTTTGGTATCCATGTACTCGGCCTAAGATCATCTTTTTCTTATTTCATCAACAATTTGGGCAATATAGTGTGTTTTAGTGCATTAAAATTAAAAAAAGTGTATTTTTCCCAAAAAAAATGCATTTGAAAAATCGCTGCGCAAATACTGTGTGGGAAAAAAAATGCAACACCCACCATTTTAATCTGTAGGGCCTTTGCTTTAAAAAAATATATAGTGGTTGGGGGTTCAACGTCATTTTCTTGCAAAAAGAAAATATGTTTTCATGTAAACAAAAAGTGTCAGAAAGGGCTTTGTCTTCAAGTGGTTAGAAGAGGGGGTGATGTGTGACATAAGCTTCTAAATGTTTTGCATAAAATGGCAGGACAGTTTAAAACCCCCCAAATGACCCCATTTTGGAAAGTAGACACCCCAAGCTATTTGCTGAGAGGCATGTCGTGTACATGGAATATTTAATATTTTGACACAAGTTGCGGGAAAAATATATATTTTTTATTTTGCACAAAGTTGTCACTAAATAATATATTGCTTAAACATGCCATGGGCATATGTGGAATTACACCCCAAAATACATTCTGTTGCTTCTCCTGAGTATGGGGATACCACATGTGGGACTTTTTGGGAGCTTAGCCACGTACGAGACCCCAAAAACCAAGCACCGCCTTCAGGCTTTCTAAGGGTGTAAAATTTTTATTTCACTCCTCACTGCCAATCACAGTTTCGGAGGCCATGGAATGCCCAGATTGCTCAACCCCCCCCCCCAAATGACCCCATTTTGGAAAGTAGACACCCCAAGCTATTTGCTGAGAGGTATGGTGAGTATGAGCTGTAAAATACTCACCATGACTCTCAGCAAATAGCTTGGGTGTCTACTTTTCAAAATGGGGTCATTTGAGGGAGTTTTGTGCTATCTTGGCATTTTATGGCCTTCAAAACTGTGATAGGTAGTGAGGAGTGAAATCAAAGGCAGTCATAAATGAAAATCTGTGTAAATTCCAGAAAATGTACTCTAGTTTTTGGATGCTATAACTTTTGCGCAAACCAATATACGCTTATTGACATTTTTTTTTTTACTAAAGACATGTGGCTGAATACATTTTGCCCTAAATGTATGACTAAAATTGAGTTTATTAAATTTATCTTATAACAAAAAGTAGAAAATATCTTTTTTTTTTCAAAATTTTTTCCGTTTAGATAGCAAAAAATAAAAATCGCAGAGGCAATCAGATACCATCAAAAGAAAGCTCTATTTGTGGGGAAAAAAGGACGCAAATTTTGTTTGGGTACAACATTGCATGACCGCGCAACTACCAGTTAAAGCAGTGCAGGTCCTTAGGCTGACAGTTGGTCTGGGGCTTAAGTGGTTAAGGTAAGGGGCCTGGAGCTGCAGCTCCAATAGCCCCTATGTTAATCTGGCCCTGCCCCCTGGAAGAGTTCACTACACAAAAATTAGGCACAGCAAATAGCAGTGAAGGTGAGAAAAACAAAGGTGTGGTTTATTTATACTATATACAATGGTCAAAATCAACAAAACAAAAAGAAACATGAAAATAAACCCTTGCCAACTTGGCCACTTACTACATACATAGGTTTCATGGCTATCAGCTAGGTGCAGCCTTGTGCTGCCCCCAGCACCTATATCATTCTGTTAAAGAGGTTTGCCACACAGGTGTTGTCTCACCGCACAGACAGGTATCATGCTCCCAGTCTAAACAGGCACAAAAACCAGTTCCAGGATGGAGCACCTTCCTAAGCATTCTGGAAGTTTTTGTAGAGGTCTTAATGAGCCAACTTACTTAAGCTGGGCTCATTAACTCTACCACTGTAGGACTCTCAGCACTTCCCCCTAGTGGTACAAACCTGCATAAAGCCTAAATCTAATGCCCCGTACACACGATCGGACTTTCGGCGGAGGTTCCGACGGACTTTCCAAATAAACGGACTTGCCCACACACGGAGTAAAGTCTGTTCATTTTTAACGTGACTCGAGGTACGACGGGACTAGAGAAGGACGTCAATCTCGCCGCTTTGATCAGTGAGATTGACACCTTGCGAGCCCCGTTGCCTCGTATGGATTTTGAGGGTAACCCCTATGCCGAAAAAACGGCGTGGGGGTCCCCCCAAAGTCCATACCAGACCCTTATGCGAGCACGCAGCCCGGGCGGTCACGAAAGGGGGTGGGGACCAGCGAGCACCCTCCCCTCGTACCAGGCGGCATGCCCTCAACATGGGAGGGGGGCACCCCTCAGGGCACATTATGGGGCACATAGCACATTATGGGGCACATAGCACATCAGGGCACATTATGGGGCACATAGCACATCAGGGCACATGGCACATCAGGGCACATTAGGGCACAGAGCATGGGGCACATAGCACATCAGGGCATGGGGCACATTATAGGGCACATCGGGGGGGGGGCACATTATAGGGCACATCATCGGATCTTACTAGCCAGTATGCAGAGTAGTGCAGGAAGCGCATGTCTGTGATAAGTTCTCTCTCTCTCATGTCACGTTGCTCCCCGTCGGCCCCTCCTCTCTTCTTGTCTATCCCAGATGATCTTACAAGCCAATGGGGATAGACGAGAAGAGAGGAGGGGCCGCCGGGGAGCAGGGTGACATGAGAGAGAGAGAACTTATCACAGACACGCGCTTCCTGCGCTACTCTGCATATTAAATCTCGATCTACCCGTCAGGCGCCAGCTGTCGGCGATTGACGGGTAGATCGCCGCGGACCGCAGATGTGGCTGACAGTGGCCCACACAGCCATCGTCCCACCGGGAATCTCCCAGTAGTCCCGATGGCCAGTCCATCCCTGGCATACTCAATATTTAACCCTACGGACTAAGACTGGAATGCCACTAAAGTTCATGTGCATGTAAAGGCAGGTGTCCCAATACTTTTAGTAATATAGTGTATATCAGGCAGCTGCTGCAGTAGCAACTGTTAGTCTAATACCTACTATACCGATACCCTCTAAAGCCCCATACACACGGTCGGATTTTCCGATGGATTCTGTCCTATCAGACAATGTTGTCGGAAATTCCGACCGTGTGTAGGCACCATCGGACAGTTTCCATCGGATTGTCCGACGGACAAAATCCTATCTCCTGCTGGATAGATTTTTTGACAACAAAGTCCGATCACACCAAATCCGATCGTGTGTAGCGAATTCCGACGGACAAAGTGCTACGCATGCTCAGATCACATTACAAGACCAAAGCTATTGGCTACTAGCCTCTACGTAGTCCCGTCGTAGGCAACAAACGTCACCACGTTCAGAATGATCGGATTTTCCGACAACTTTGTCCGACCGTGTGTACGCAAAACCAACATCGGACAAAGTATGACAGACATGATCCGACGGACCTGGTCCTCGGATAATCCGCGCGTGTGTATGGGGCTTTAGAATGGAGGAAAATCCTCCCTGATTCTGGGGTGTAAATATACTGTGAACAGGCAAATTTAAGTCCTGCTAATCCAGTTCATCAGCAGCCAGCTCCAGGAGTTGCAATCAAATGACGCCAAACCCCAGTCCCCATTGCCATTGATCTCTCCACATCAACACCCCCAGTATACCCTCCTTCTTTCCCAATATAGGAATGCTGGTATAAACCTTTGTGAAAAAATCTGTCTATTAAATATGGGTACAAGAAACAGTTTTTTTCATGAAGGAAGCCTGTTCTGTCTGGGGAAGAGGACTTTGAGACCTGGATAGATCATGCAGCACAAGTGGGAGATCTCTGACAGCATTAAAAGGATAGTGGAGAGCCTTTGAGCAATGGCTTCAGACATTATCCAGAATTTGAAAAGGGACAAGTCAGATTGCACTGCCACAGTATGTTTGGAGGCACTCTAAGGCCCCTTTCACACTGAGGCGCTTTGCAGGCGCTAAAGTTCTAAAAATAGCCCCTGCAAAGCGCCTTTAAACAGCCGCTGCTGTGTCTCCAGTGTGAAAGCCCAAGGGCTGCAGCGGCGCTTTGGGGGCTGTTTTAACCCTTTTTCGGTCGCTCGCGGGTGGTAAAACTGCCCCGCTAGTGGCCGAAAAGCGCCGCTAAAACTACGGTAAAGCGGCGCTAAATATAGCACCACTTTACCGCCAGCGCGCCCAGCGCCTCAGTCTGCAAGTAGCCTAAGGCACTGTGCTGAGCTGACTGATCTGTTTGAGCACACTTACCAGGATAAAAGGGAGATGTCAACTTTCATCAACTGCTTGGACAAAATTCTCCACCAAGCCAATCCTAAAGGTGGCATAGGGCCAGATGATGAGAATTTGATGCAATGGTCTTTGGACGACTAGGAACTTTTGACAGCCTAGCCCTTGTAAGTTCCCAACCCCCAGGGTCTGCGAGAAGTTCCTTTATCATGGGAACCATTAAAATTAAGAGGGCTCTTTCTCTTTACTGTCCGTGAGGAGTCTTGCCTCAAATGCACTGGTTAAATTGAGCAAGCAATAATAAAGCAATAAATATAACCAAATGTCTTTAATCTGGAATAAAAGAGATTCAACTCATTTTTGGGATCCTTCTACAATCAGATAGACCCTATCTAATCACTGGCCAGTGGGTAACTCTGTCACAAAGTCTGCCAGCGGTCCCAAGTAGGGATGAGCCGAACACCCCCGGGTTCGGTTCGAACCAGAACCTTCGAACGGACCGAAAGTTTGCGCGAATTTTCGAACCCTATACGTTATAATGGACGCGAACGTTCGAAATCAAAAGTGCTAATTACAACGGCCAATATGCATGTTAATGTCATAAAACAGGTTTGGGGACCCGGGTCCTGCCCCAGGGGACATATATCAATGCAAAAAGAACTTTTAAAAACTAACGTTTTTTCGGGAGCAGTCATTTTAACCACTTCGCATCCGGCCGTAGCCGAATGACGGCCACAGCGCGGATGCCAAATCCCGGGAGGCCGTCATATGACGGCCTCCCCTTTCCTCGTTCCCTGTGCACGCTCACGAGCGCGCAGCAGGGAAATTCTGTGTTGGCCGTGTCCCTCGGACACGGCCAATCACAGATCGCTGTAAACGGCCAATAACAGCGGCCGTTTACAGTGCGATCGCCCTGGCCAATGAGAGATGATCTCATATGTAAACATATGAGATCATCTCTCAGCGCCGCTCCTCCTCCTCACACAGAGACAGCGTGTGAGGAGGGGGAGATGAACGGCTGCAGCGCCGTAAGTTTTTTTAAAAAATAAATAAATAAATAAAGTGACATCCCCAGTGCCATCCCCAGTGCCATCTGCCAGATCCATCCCCAGTGCCATCTGCCAGATCCATCCCCAGTGCCATCTGCCAGTGCCATCCCCAGTGCCATCTGCCAGTGCCATCCCCAGTGCCATCTGCCAGTGCCATCTGCCAGATCCATCCCCAGTGCCATCTGCCAGTGCCATCCCCAGTGCCATCTGCCAGTGCCATCCCCAGTGCCATCTGCCAGATCCATCCCCAGTGCCATCCCCAGTGCCATCTACCAGTGCCATCCCCAGTGCCATCTGCCAGTGCCATCTGTCATCAGTGCCATCTGTCATCAGTGCCACATATTAGTGCCATCTGTCATCAGTGCCACCTGTCAGTGTCACGTGCCATCTGTTATCAGTGTCACCTGTCATCAATGCCACGTATCAGTGCCATCTGTCATCAGTGTCATCAGTGCCACGTATTAGTGCCGTCTGTCATCAGTGCCACGTATTAGTGCCATCTCGCATCAGTGCCACGTATTAGTGCCATCTCGCATCAGTGCCACATATTAGTGCCACGTGATATCAGTGCCATGTATGAGTGCCATCTCTCATCAGTGCCACATATTAGTGCCATCTGTCATCAGTGTCACGTGTCATCAGTGCCCCGTATTAGTACCATCTGTCATCAGTGCCACGTCAGTGTCACGTGTCATCAGTGCCACGTCAGTGTCACGTGTCATCAGTGCCACGTCAGTGTCACGTGTCATCAGTGCCACGTCAGTGTCACGTGTCATTGTCCTGGTGCTCCAGGGCCTTCAAAAGTGTAATAGGTAGTCAACAATTTAGATGTGTAATTTATGCTCCCAGAACACGTGATGGCGCTCCCTGCATGTTGGGCCTCTCTATGTGGCCAGGCTGTGGAAAAGTCCCACATATGTGGTATCGTAATAATCAGGAGGAGTAGCAGAATTTATTTTGGGGTGTCATTTGTGGTATACACATGCCATGTGAGAGAAATAACCTATTACAATGACAATTTTGTAGAAAAAAAATAAAAAAATAATTCATTTTGCAAAGAATTGTGGGAAAAAATGACAACATCAAAAAGCTCACCACGCCTCTTACTAAATACCTTGGAATGTCTACTTTCAAAAAAGGGGTCATTTGGGGGGTATTTGTACTTTCCTGGCTTGTTCGGGTCACAAGAAATGAGATTGGTCACCAGTGTATCAGGTGTGATCAATTTTGTATGATTCGCACCACAGCTTGTAGAGTCTGTAACTTTCACAAAGGCCAAATAATATCCGCTAATTTGGGTTATTTTTAACAAAGATATGTGGCAGTATAAATTGTGGCCAAAATTTATGAAGAAAAATTAATAATTTGCTAAATTTTATCACAGAAACAAAGAAAAATGCGTTTTTTTTCAAAATTTTCGGTCTTTTTTCAATTATAGCGCAAAAAATAAAAAAACCCAGAGGTGATCAAATACCACCAAAAGAAAGCTCTATTTGTGGGAAAAAAAGGACAAAAAATTCATTTGGGTACAGTGTTGCATGACTGAGTAATTGTCAGTCAAAGCGTGAGAGCACCGAAAGCTGAAAATTGGTCTGGATGGGAGGGGGGTGTTGGTGCCTGGTAGGCAAGTGGTTAATGATGCATAAAGTGAAAAAAAAAAAGTGAAATTTTCCTTTAAATATGGTACCTGGGGGGTGTCTAAAGTATGCCTGTGAAGTGGCATGTGTTTCCCGTGTTTAGAACTGTCCTTGCACAAAATGACATTTGTAAAGGAAAAAAAGAATCCATTTAAAACCACTTGCGGCTTTAATGTCATGTCTTGTCCTGGCCGCCATATGGCTGAAAATCCTTGAGAAAAATGGCATGGCTACCCCATCACCCCCCCCCCCCCACCCCAGCCCCTTTGGGTCTTGTATGGATATTAAGGGGGACCCCGCACCCAAAATAAAACCCTATACCTACAACCCTATATACTCTGAACAGCAGTATATAGGTGGTGCAAACAAGACACGGACTGTAGGTTTGATCTTAAATAGAATCTGAACAGGTACATTATGAAGTGTAGCTCCATCCCAAAAAAATCTATTTTTAAGCTTTTTGGAGAACATAGGGAGGGGTTATCACCCCTGTAACATTTGCTGTCTTTGCACATCTGTTCAGAACATGTCACCTCACTTTCCGTCCCAATGACAAATGTTTTTGGAAAAGTGGGGTTTTAATTGAAACAAGGATTGGTGATAAAGTATCAGTAGAGAGGAGATACCTTTTTCCCAAATTAAATCTAACAGGATAGAATTTCCCTTCCTAGGGGTAGATTTCCTCTCACTTCCTGTTTTCTCTTTCCATTTGCAAGTAGGAGTCGTTTGGAAGTTGGATGTTTGAAAGTAGGGGCCTGGCGTATATACTCTGCAGAAATTTGCCCTATTAGATGTTGGTGTAGCCACAAGACTGGTGGGCACAGGAATGGGCCCTGCTGTGAGTTAATAGATCAAGATTTGTACTTGCATGCACCTGTTGAACCGGGCAGAAAAATTGGGCCTTTGGCGGTGGTGGTGGTGGGACGGTGTTGCCACAAGACTGTAAGCTCTCACAGTTACTCTTGGTGGGCGCAGGAATGGGCCCTGCTGTGAGTTATTAGAGCAAGATTTGTAATTGCAAGCACCTGATGAACAGGGCAGAAAAATTGGGCCTTTGGCGTGGTGGTGGTGGGTGGTGGTGGTGGTGGTGGTGGACGGTGTTGCCACAAGACTGTAGGCCCTCATAGTTACTCTTGGTGGGCGCAGGAATGGGCCCTGCTGTGAACTATTAGATCAAGATTTGTAATTACACTCCCCTGTTAAACAGGGGCTGAAAAATTGTGCCTTAGACATTGGTGCTGGTGCCACAACACTGCAACCCCTCACAGATACTGTACTCTTAGCACAGCAATGAGACCTGTTGCAAAGCATTGCCTAAAAATTGTAATTACACGCCCCTGTTAAACAGGGCTGAAAAATTGTGCCTTAGGCACTGGTGCTGGTGCCACAACACTGCAACCCCTCACAGATACTGTACTTGGAGCACAGCAGTCACACGTGTTGCGAAGCATTTTTTAAAAAAAATTGTAATTACACGCCCCTGTTAAACAGGGGCTGAAAAATTGTGCCTTAGGCACTGGTGCTGGTGCCACAACACTGCAACCCCTCACAGATACTGTACTTGGAGCACAGCAGTCACACGTGTTGCGAAGCATTTTTTAAAAAAATTGTAATTACACGCCCCTGTTAAACAGGGGCTGAAAAATTGTGCCTTAGGCACTGGTGCTGGTGCCACAACACTGCAACCCCTCACAGATACTGTACTTGGAGCACAGCAGTCACACGTGTTGCGAAGCATTTTTTAAAAAAATTGTAATTACACGCCCCTGTTAAACAGGGGCTGAAAAAATTGTGCCTTAGGCACTGGTGCTGGTGCCACAAAACTGCAACCCCTCACAGATACTGTACTTGGAGCACAGCAGTCACACGTGTTGCGAAGCATTTTTTTAAAAAATTGTAAGTACACGCCCCTGTTATACAGGGGCTGAAAAATTGTGCCTTAGGCACTGGTGTGGTGGCATGGATCATTGAGGAGGAGGAAGAGGATAGTCAGTGAACATAACAGGACAGTCACTCAGCATCAGCATAGGCAGTCTTGAAGGGATGTGACATTATAAATGATTCCGTTATATCCGCTTCAGGTGCCTGGTAGCTGGTGGTGATCCAAGACTGATTCATTTTGATGAAGGTCAGTCGATCAACCGAGTCGGTGGACAGGCGCACCCTATGATCGGTGACAAATCCTCCAGCAGCACTGAATGTGCGTTCGGAAAGAACGCTGGAGGCAAGACAGGCCAGTAGCTCAATTGCATACTGTGCAAGCTCTGGCCAGTGATCCATCCTCAGGACCCAGTAAGCCAGAGGATTTTCGGTGGGAAAGGTGTCCAAGTCTGACCTTGCCCCAAGGTATTCCTGCACCATGTATATCAGACGCTGGCGATGGTTGCTGGAACCGATCATACCTTGGGGCTGCGGACTAAAAAATTGTCTGAACGCATCGGTCAGACGTCCACCTTCCCCACCGCTCCTTCTGCTACTGACCGAAGCCAGCAACTCGTCGCCCAGGACCAGGAGTTTGTAACCTCCCAGTTTCTGGGAACGCGTTGCACAGACCTTTCTGCAAGGCCTCCCTGAGATGTCTCATCCTCTGCTCCCTCTGCGACGGCAAGATAAGGTCCGCAACCTTACCCTTGTACCGTGGATCGAGGAGAGTGGCCAGCCAGTAATGGTCCCTCTCCTTGATCCGAAGAATACGAGGATCCTTCCGCAGGCTTTGCAGGATCAGGGAGGCCATGCAGCGTAGGTTAGCTGAGGCATTCGGTCCGGAGTCTTCTGGGTCACTGAGGATGACATGATCGCCAGCCACCTCCTCCCAGCCACGTACAAGTCCACTGGTTTGTTGGGACTGTACATCATCCCTAAAAGACTGCTGCTGATGCTGAGTGCCAGGCTCCACCTCCATGCTCACACAATCCTCCTCCTCCTCCTCCTCCTCCTCATCCTCTTCCTGTGTGATGGGTGGGACAGAAGGAACACTGTCCGGATAAAGGGGGCCTTGAGAGGCAAGGAAGTCCTCCTCTTCCTGCCTCTGTTCTGCCTCAAGTGCCCTGTCCATTATCCCACGCAGCGTATGCTCCAACAGGTGGACAAGAGGTACAGTGTCACTGATGCATGCACTGTCACTGCTCACCATCCTCGTGGCCTCCTCAAATGGTGAGAGGACAGTGCATGCATCCCTGATCATGCTCCACTGACGTGGGGAAAAAAAACAAGCTCCCCTGACCCTGTCCTGGTGCCGTAGTCGCAAAGGTACTCATTGATGGCCCTCTGCTGCGTGTGCAGTCGCTGCAGCATGGCCAACGTTGAGTTCCACCTGGTGGGCATGTCACATATTAGGCGGTTCTTGGGCAGGTTCAGCTCCTTTTGCAGCTCAGTCAGCCGAGCACTGGCATTATAAGATCGGCGGAAATGCACACAGACTTTCCTGGCCTGCCTCAGGACATCCTGTAAGCCTGGGAACCTGCCCAAGAACCGCTGCACCACCAGGTTGAGGACGTGAGCCATACAGGGCACATGGGTGAGCTGCCCCTGTCGCAGGGCAGAGAGGAGGTTGGTGCCATTGTCAGAAACGACCATTCCTGGCTTAAGCTGACGTGGCGTCAACCACCTCTCGGCCTGCCCCTGCAGAGCTGCCAGAACCTCTGGCCCAGTGTGGCTCCTGTCCCCCAAACACACCAGCGCAAGCACGGCATGGCATCTTTTTGCCTGCGCACTTGCGTAGCCCCTTGTACGCCTACGGAGCACCGCTGGTTCCGAGGACAGAGCACTGGAGGAAGAAGAAGAGGAGGGGGTGGAGGAGAGAGGTGTGTCACAACCAGTAGCAGTAGTAGCGTTTTGGAGGCGTGGTGGCGGAACAACCTCCAACACTACTGCACCTTGTCCTGCATCCCTCCCAGCTGCCAATAGAGTGACCCAATGGGCCGTGAAAGAAAGGTAACGTCCCTGTCCATGCCTGCTGGACCATGAGTCAGCAGTAATATGCACCTTACCGCTGACCGCCCTGTCCAGCGAGGCATAGACATTGCCTTCCACATGCCGGTAGAGAGACGGAATCGCCTTCCGTGAGAAAAAGTGGCGTTTGGGAACCTGCCACTGAGGAACCGCACATTGAACAAACTCACGGAAGGGGGCCGAGTCTACCAACTGAAAAGGCAGCAGTTGAAGTGCTAGCAATTTAGCCAAGCTAGCATTCAACCGCTGGGCATGTGGATGGCTGGGAGTGTACTTCTTTCGACGGTCCAGCAGCTGGGGCAGGGAAATTTGCCTGCTACTATCAGACGTCGGTGTACTGCAAGTACTTGGTTGTGACACACCTAATTCTACACCTTCAGTCCTCTCACAGCAGCTTTCAGAGAGGACTGAAGATGTAGTGGGGATGGAGATCCCAGCTGATGAGGAGCAAGGAGAGGTCCGCTTAGTTCTTTGGTGTGGGTCTTTTATGTGTGCCTGCCAACGAGCTGCATGGCAGGTCGACATATGTCTGCTCATGCTTGTGGTGCCCAAGCGGCTGATGTTTTGGCCACGCGAGATACGCTTGAGACAAATATTGCAAATAGCAGTGGTGCGATCTGATGCACTCGTCTCAAAAAAGGCCCACACCAAAGAACTTTTCTGATAACGTGCAGAGGCAGCGCCCTGCACAGGCGGAGCTCTGCGGTGTTGTACAGTTGCTGTGTTGGCCTCTAGCTGACCTCCAGGGGGCATCCTGCCTCGTTGGACATGTGACGCCGCATCATCCTCCTCCTCCTCCTCCTCCTCCTCCTCATCCTCTCTCCCTCCAGGCACCCACGTGGCGTCAGTGACCTCATCATCCCCTCCCTCTTCACCACTAGAGCAAACCTGGCAGTAAGCTGCAGCTGGTGGAACAGTACTGCCAGATTGCTGTCCTTCAGCATCCCCTCTCTCTGCGCACACACTACTGACTTTCTCAAGCTGGGTATCATCATCCGAGCCTTCGAATCGTTGGGCATCCTCCTGGAGCATGTACCCAACACTGTGCTCAAAGAGTTCGGGGGACTCCTCAGGAGGACATGGTGGGTCTAGGGAAGGGGTGGCTGATGATGCCATTGAGTACGCGTTGGCAGCTGCTCTGCCAGTACCCTGAGCCTGGGTGAGAGAGGATGAGGAGGATGAGGAGGGCTTGGTCATCCATTCTACCAAGCCTTCAGCATGATGCGGCTCCACATGTCCAGCTGCCGAAAACAAAGACGCGCGTGTCCCATGGCCACGTGCTGATGACGATGCACGACCACGTCCACGGCCACGGCCACGTCCACTAGAAACAGAGCCTGCCTGCCCTGTGTTCTTGGCTCTGCACGCTCTGCCTCCCCTTGGCGGTCTTCCAGCCATTGTAGTCGGTAGTCCTGTGGGTGCTGCTGAGAAGAAAATATAGGAGCTCTGTGTGATGCCACTAACACACTAGAAGTCCTATGGGTGCTTCTGCAAAGAAAATATAGGAGCTCTGTGTGATGCCACTAACACACTAGAAGTCCTGTGGGTGCTGCTGAGAAGAAAATATAGGAGCTCTGTGTGATGCCACTAACACACTAGAAGTCCTATGGGTGCTTCTGCAAAGAAAATATAGGAGCTCTGAATGCCACTAACACACTAGAATCCTGTGGGTGCTGCTGGGAAGAAAATATAGGAGCTCTGTGTGAAGTCCTGTGGGTGCTGCTGGAAGAAAATATAGGAGCTCTGTGTGATGCCACTAACACACTAGAAGTCCTGTGGGTGCTTCTGGAAAGAAAATAGGAGCTCTGTGTGATGGGACTAACACACTATAGGAGCTCTGTGTGATGCCACTAACACACTAACCTACACTAGAAGTCCTAACACACTGGGTGCTTATAGCTGCTCTGTGTGAACTAGAAGAAAATAAATATAGGAGCTCTGTGTGATGCCACTAACTAACACACTACAAGTCTAGAACAAAATATAGTCTGTGTGATGGGACTGTGGGTGCTCTGCCACTAACACACTAGAAAGAAAATATAGGAGCTCTGTGTGATGGAGCTCTGGGTGATGCCACTAACACACTAGAAGTCCTGGGATGGGTGCTTCTGAAGAAAATATAGGTGTGAAGAAAATATAGGATGGGACTAACACACTACAAGTCCTATAGGTGCTTCTGGGAAGAAAATATAGCTCTGTGTGATGGGACTCTTCTGGGAACAAAATATAGGAGCTGTGATGGAGCTCTGTGTGACTAACACACTACAAGTCCTATAGGTGCTTCTGGGAGTCCTGTTTGATGGGACTAACACACTACAAGTGGGTAGGAGCTCTTAGGGCTCTGTGTCTGGTGAAAGAAAATATAGGAGCTCTGTGTGGGATATAGCTCTGTGTGATGGGGACTAACACACTAGAAGTCCTACAAGTCCTATGTTCTGGTGCTTCTGCAAAGAAAACAAAATATAGGATAGGAGCTCTGTGTGATGCCACTAACACACTACTAGGTCCAAGTCCTATGGGTGCTTCTGTCTGAGAAGAAAATATAGGAGCTCTGTGTGATGGGACTAACACACTACAAGTCCTATAGGTGGGAAGAAAATATAGCTCTGTGTGATAGGACTAACACACTTACAAGTCCTATAGGTGCTTCTGGGAAGAAAATAAAGCTCTTGTGATGAGATAACTAACACACTACTTCTGGAAATGGGGACTAACACACTACAAGAAAATATAGGAGCTCTGTGTGATGGGTGAAAATATAGAGCTCTGTGTGATGGACTAACACACTACAAGTCCTATAGGTGCTAACACACTATGGGACTAACAGTCCTATAGGTGCTTGGGAAGAAAATATAGGAGCTCTGTGTGATGCCTAACACACTAGAAGTCCTATGGTGCTTCTGCAAAGAAAATATTGGAGCTCTGTGTGATGCCACTAACACACTACACTGCTTCTGCAAAGAAAAATATAGGATATCCTGTAGGTGCTTCTGGGAAGAAAATATAGCTCTGTGTGATAGGACTAAACACACTACAAGTCCTATAGGTGCTTCTGGGACTTTTAGGTGCTTACTGGGGAGAAAAATATTAGCTAACACACTACTCCTGTGGATGGGTGATGGGACTAACACACTACAAGTTCCTATAGGTGCTTCTGGGAACCAAAATATAGGAGCTCTGTGTGATGGGGGACTAACACACTACAAGTTCCTATGGGTGCTTCTGCAAAACAAGAAAATAAGGAGCTCTGTGTGATGGGACTAACACACTACAAGGAAGAAAATGCTCTGTGTGATGGGACTAACACACTACAAGTCCTATAGGTGCTTCTTGCTGGGAAGAAAATATAGGAGCTCTGTGTGATGGGACTAACACACTACAAGTCCTATAGGTGCTTATGGGAAGAAAATATAGCTCTATGTGTGCTAACAACTCAAGTCCTATAGGTGCTTCTGGGAAGAAAATATAGGAGCACTGTGTGATGGGACTAACACACTACAAGTCCTATAGGTGCTTCTGGGAAGAAAATATAGGAGCTCTGTGTGATGGGACTAACACACTACAAGTCCTATAGGTGCTTCTGGGAAGAAAATATAGGAACTCTGTGTGATGGGACTAACACACTACAAAGTCCTATAGGTGCTTCTGGAAGAAAATATAGCTCTGTGTGATGGGACAAACACTACAAGTCCTATAGGAGCTCTGTGTGATGGGACTAACACACTACAAGTCCTATAGGTGCTTCTGGGAAGAAAATATAGGAGCTCTGTGTGATGGGACTAACACACTACAAGTCCTATAGGTGCTTCTGGGAAGAAAATATAGCTCTGAGTGATAGGACTAACACACTACAAGTCCTATACGTGCTTCTGGGAAGAAAATATAGGAGCTCTGTGTGATGGGACTAACACACTACAAGTCCTATAGGTGCTTCTGGGAACTAAAATATAGGAGCTCTGTGTGATGGCACTAACACACTACAAGTCCTGTGGGTGCTTCTGGGAAGAAAATATAGGAGCTCTGTGTGATGGGACTAACACACTACAAGTCCTATGGGTGCTGCTGGGAAGAAAATATAGGAGCTCTGTGTGATGCCACTAACACACTACAAGTCCTATGGGTGCTTCTGCAAAGAAAATATAGGAGCTCTGTGTGATGCCACTAACACACTAGAAGTCTTATGGGTGCTTCTTAGAAGAAAATATAGGAACTCTGTGTGATGGGACTAACACACTACAAGTCCTATGGGTGCTTCTGGGAAGAAAATATAGGAGCTCTGTGTGATGGGACTAACACACTACAAGTCCTATAGGTGCTTCTGGGAAGAAAATATTAGGAGCTCTGTGTGATGGGACTAACACACTACAAGTCCTATAGGTGCTTCTGGGAAGAAAATATAGGGAGCTCTGTGTGATGGGACTAACACACTACAAGTCCTATAGGTGCTTCTGGGAACAAAATATAGGAGCTCTGTGTGATGGGACTAACACACTACAAGTCCTATAGGTGCTTCTGGGAACAAAATATAGGAGCTCTGTGTGATGGGACTAACACACTACAAGTCCTATAGGTGCTTCTGGGAAGAAAATATAGCTCTGTTTGATGGGACTAACACACTACAAGTCCTATACGTGCTTCTGGGAAGAAAATATAGGAGCTCTGTGTGATGGGACTAACACACTACAAGTCCTATGGGTGCTTCTGGGAAGAAAATATAGGAGCTCTGTGTGATGCCACTAACACACTACAAGTCCTATGGGTGCTTCTGCAAAGAAAATATAGGAGCTCTGTGTGATGCCACTAACACACTAGAAGTCCTATGGGTGCTGCTTAGAAGAAAATATAGGAGCTCTGTGTGATGCCACTAACACACTACAAGTCCTATGGGTGCTTCTGCAAAGAAAATATAGGAGCTCTGTGTGATGCCACTAAAACACTACAAGTCTTATGGGTGCTTCTGGGAAGAAAATATAGGAACTCTGTGTGATGGGACTAACACACTACAAGTCCTATAGGGGGTGCTTCTGGGAAAAAATATAGGAGCTCTCTGTGTGATGGGACTAACACACTACAAGTCCTATAGGTGCTTCTGTGAATAAAATATAGCTCTGTTTGATGGGACTAACACACTACAAGTCCTATAGGTGCTTCTGGGAACAAAATATAGGAGCTCTGTGTGATGGGACTAACACACTACAAGTCCTATAGGTGCTTCTGGGAAGAAAATATAGCTCTGTGTGATGGGACTAACACACTACAAGTCCTATACGTGCTTCTGGGAACAAAATATAGGAGCTCTGTGTGATGCGACTAACACACTACAAGTCCTATAGGTGCTTCTGGGAAAGAAAATATAGGAGCTCTGTGTGATGGGACTAACACACTACAAGTCCTATAGGTGCTTCTGGGAAGAAAATATATAGGAGCTCTGTGTGATGGGACTAACACACTACAAGTCCTATAGGTGCTTCTGGGAAGAAAATATATAGGAGCTCTGTGTGATGGGACTAACACACTACAAGTCCTATAGGTCTTCTGGGAACAAAATATAGGTGCTCTGTGTGATGGGACTAACAAACAAGTCCTATAGGTGCTTCTGGGAACAAAATAGGAGCTCTGTGTGATAGGACTAACACACTACAAGTCCTATAGGTGCTTCTGGGAAGAAAATATAGCTCTGTGTGATGGGACTAACACACTACAAGTCCTATAGGTGCTTCTGGGAACAAAATATAGGAGCTCTGTGTGATGGGACTAACACACTACAAAATATAGGTGCTTCTGGGAAGAAAATATAGGAGCTCTGTGTGATGGGACTAACACACTACAAGTCCTATAGGTGCTTCTGGGAAGAAAATATAGGAGCTCTGTGTGATGGGACTAACACACTACAAGTCCTATAGGTGCTTCTGGGAAGAAAATATAGCTCTGTGTGATGGGACTAACACACTACAAGTCCTATACGTGCTTCTGGGAACAAAATATAGGAGCTCTGTGTGATGGGACTAACACACTACAAGTCCTATAGGTGCTTCTGGGAAGAAAATATAGCTCTCTGTGTGATGGGACTAACACACTACAAGTCCTATAGGTGCTTCTGGGAAGAAAATATAGGAGCTCTGTGTGATGGGACTAACACACTACAAGTCCTATAGGTGCTTCTGGGAAGAAAATATAGCTCTGTGTGATGGGACTAACACACTACAAGTCCTATAGGTGCTTCTGGGAAGAAAATATAGGAGCTCTGTGTGATGGGACTAACACACTACAAGTCCTATAGGTGCTTCTGGGAAGAAAATATAGCTCTGTGTGATGGGACTAACACACTACAAGTCCTATACGTGCTTCTGGGAACAAAATATAGGAGCTCTGTGTGATGGGACTAACACACTACAAGTCCTATAGGTGCTTCTGGGAACAAAATATAGGAGCTCTGTGTGATGGGACTAACACACTACAAGTCCTATAGGTGCTTCTGGGAAGAAAATATAGCTCTGTGTGATGGGACTAACACACTACAAGTCCTATAGGTGCTTCTGGGAACAAAATATAGCTATGTGTGATGGGACTAACACACTACAAGTCCTATAGGTGCTTCTGGGAAGAAAATATAGCTCTGTGTGATGGGACTAACACACTACAAGTCCTATAGGTGCTTCTGGGAACAAAATATAGGAGCTCTGTGTGATGGGACTAACACACTACAAGTCCTATAGGTGCTTCTGGGAAGAAAATATAGCTCTGTGTGATGGGACTAACACACTACAAGTCCTATAGGTGCTTCTGGGAACAAAATATAGGAGCTCTGTGTGATGGGACTAACACACTACAAGTCCTATAGGTGCTTCTGGGAACAAAATAGGAGCTCTGTGTGATGGGACTAACACACTACAAGTCCTATAGGTGCTTCTGGGAACAAAATATAGGAGCTCTATGTGATGGGACTAACACACTACAAGTCCTATAGGTGCTTCTGGGAAGAAAATATAGGAGCTCTGTGTGATGGGACTAACACACTACAAGTCCTATAGGTGCTTCTGGGAACAAAATATAGGAGCTCTGTGTGATGGGACTAACACACTACAAGTCCTATAGGTGCTTCTGGGAACAAAATATAGCTCTGTGTGATGGGACTAACACACTACAAGTCCTATAGGTGCTTCTGGGAACAAAATATAGGAGCTCTGTGTGATGGGACTAACACACTACAAGTCCTATAGGTGCTTCTGGGAACAAAATATAGGAGCTCTGTGTGATGGGACTAACACACTACAAGTCCTATAGGTGCTTCTGGGAACAAAATATAGCTCTGTGTGATGGGACTAACACACTACAAGTCCTATAGGTGCTTCTGGGAACAAAATATAGGAACTCTGTGTGATGGGACTAACACACTACAAGTCCTATAGGTGCTTCTGGGAAGAAAATATAGGAGCTCTGTGTGATGGGACTAACACACTACAAGTCCTATAGGTGCTTCTGGGAACAAAATATAGGAGCTCTGTGTGATGGGACTAACACACTACAAGTCCTATAGGTGCTTCTGGGAAGAAAATATAGGAGCTCTGTGTGATGGGACTAACACACTACAAGTCCTATAGGTGCTTCTGGGAAGAAAATATAGCTCTGTGTGATGGGACTAACACACTACAAGTCCTATAGGTGCTTCTGGGAACAAAATATAGGAGCTCTGTGTGATGGGACTAACACACTACAAGTCCTATAGGTGCTTCTGGGAAGAAAATATAGCTCTGTGTGATGGGACTAACACACTACAAGTCCTATAGGTGCTTCTGGGAACAAAATATAGGAGCTCTGTGTGATGGGACTAACACACACTACAAGTCCTATAGGTGCTTCTGGGAAGAAAATATAGCTCTGTGTGATGGGACTAACACACTACAAGTCCTATAGGTGCTTCTGGGAACAAAATATAGGAGCTCTGTGTGATGGGACTAACACACTACAAGTCCTATAGGTGCTTCTGGGAAGAAAATATAGCTCTGTGTGATGGGACTAACACACTACAAGTCCTATAGGTGCTTCTGGGAACAAAATATAGGAGCTCTGTGTGATGGGACTAACACACTACAAGTCCTATAGGTGCTTCTGGGAAGAAAATATAGCTCTGTGTGATGGGACTAACACACTACAAGTCCTATAGGTGCTTCTGGGAACAAAATATAGGAGCTCTGTGTGATGGGGACTAACACACTACAAGTCCTAGGTGCTTCTGGGAAGAAAATATAGCTCTGTGTGATGGGACTAACACACTACAACTAACACACTACAAGTCCTATAGGTGCTTCTGGGAACAAAATATAGGAGCTCTGTGTGATGGGACTAACACACTACAAGTCCTATAGGTGCTTCTGGGAAGAAAATATAGCTCTGTGTGATGGGACTAACACACTACAAGTCCTATACGTGCTTCTGGGAAGAAAATATAGCTCTGTGTGATGGGACTAACACACTACAAGTCCTATAGGTGCTTCTGGGAACAAAATATAGGAGCTCTGTGTGATGGGACTAACACACTACAAGTCCTATAGGTGCTTCTGGTAAGAAAATATAGGAGCTCTGTTTGCTGCCAGTGCCTGCCACTAACACACTACAAGTCCTATAGGTGCTTCTGGGAACAAAATATAGGAGCTCTGTTTGCTGCCAGTGCCTGCCACTAACACACTACAAGTCCTATGGGTGCTTCTGGGAAGAAAATATAGGAGCTCTGTTTGCTGCCAGTGCCTGCCACTAACACACTACAAGTCCTATGGGTGCTTCTGGGAAGAAAATATAGGAGCTCTGTTTGCTGCCAGTGCCTGCCACTAACACACTACAAGTCCTATGGGTGCTTCTGGAAAGAAAATATAGGAGCTCTGTTTGCTGCCAGTGCCTGCCACTAACACACTACAAGTCCTATGGGTGCTTCTGGGAAGAAAATATAGGAGCTCTGTTTGCTGCCAGTGCCTGCCACTAACACACTACAAGTCCTATGGGTGCTTTTGGGGTGCAGTGCTGTACTAACAGCACTGCGGTTGGTACTACTGAAATACTGTACTAACAGTAAGACATGCACCAGACTAACCCCCAGCAGCAGCTAAAACACACTAACCAGCAGCAGCAATGGACGATCAATGACAGGTAGCAATGGTTTAGCAAAGTAGAGCAAATCTTTCTAAATGAATCTAGCAAAGAGTGACACAGAATCAGCCTGCTCTCTCCTAAAGCCGGAACTCATGTGACCGGCGCCGACGGCGTGGCAGCCTTTTAAATGAGGGGGCGTGTACTAAAGCCCCTGAGCTGTAATTGGCTACAGGCGTCCTGCCTGTAGCCAATTATGGCTCTCCGAGTTTCTGGCGCTGTGATTGGCCAAGCATGCGGGGTCACAGTGCATGCTTGGCCAATCATCAGCCAGCAATGCTCTGCGCCGGCCGCGCCGGCCGCAATGCATTGCGGGGCCGCTCGCATCACACGAATGTGATGCGAGCGGCCAAAATAGTTCTGGGCTCGCCGAGCGAGCGAACACCCGGGGGTCGTTGCGAACATGGGTTCGCATCGAGCACCGGGCCCATCCCTAGTCCCAAGGCAGCTGACAGTTAAAGGGTGAGGTGGTTCCCTTTCAATAATGCTTCACCAGATGTAGTAGGTGTCCTCAAACCAGTGTAGGCATAGTTCAGCACACAAAAAGGTGGTCAAGAGCCACCCACCACTCGGATGCCTGACAAATGCCCTACTAGGTAATGTATATCTTTTGAAGGCTGCCCCTGCTGCACGAAGGCGCATGAGAGGTAGGCCAAACTGCCATGGCTGGATGGAGAGTAAGACATACTGTCCCTGTGGCACAACAGAGGGGCCAGTGCCTGGCTTCTCAATAGGTCACCTTACTGTGTAGATCACCAGCTCCTATAGTTCCAATGCTGTATCTCTCTCTGGCAAATTGTGTCCTCTCTTCCTGCTGACCAAGTTCCTTAATACCCCGGTCACTGATGCCACCAGTAATGTCCCTCTTTTCCCTTGGGCCAGTCAATCACTGATGGAAAGGAAAGCAACCTGCAGTGTGACCATGGGATTTACTGGGCTTTGTGGCTCCTGAACCTTAGAGAGGCTACTAGCTACAGGGCCACAATAGCATTTTTCAGAAAGAAATTCAGGCATTTGATCCTTAAAGGGCAGGATTACTTAACATGATTTATCAATGTATTATGCAGCTTTGTCTGTGGGTGCATTTGGAAAGTATTTGTTACATTCAATAGATCATATTTTAAGCCTGAAGGGTAAACAAAAAAAACCTTTTCTTCTTTATAGTGTCACAATTAACCAATGCCAAATCTGTGTGACAGCTGTGTAATTACAGTTCATTCTCTATGCAACACATCAATTAAGTAGTAAAAATTACGGCTGGCATATTTGTTGTATCCTATAGGCAAGGATCTATATTATGTGATCTTTCTTTTTATACTCTCAATTTAAACCATAGGAATTTGTACACGTGTAGTGTAAATGCATGTGTTTTTCATACTTGTGTAGCGCCCACATTTTTACAGTGTGCGCTATCAATGTAAATTTAACTGTAACGGAGTTCTGGGGGTAATTGTACAGGATTTGCTTTGGCATCAGTCTGACTGGGCTGTACTGAAGTTCCGCCTGGTCATAGGTGCAGTGAGGCACCTGTGACAGGCTGAGAACCAGGCCTGGTTGGACATGTTGGGTACCAATCTTTCCCGGAGCCAATCAGTGGGCGCGTCTGGCCTCACTGGGTAGTCTGGGAAGGGGTATTTAAGGTGCTGAAATCACGTGTTGCTTTGATTCCTGGTTCCGGTCCGGGGCAGCCCCGCGAGGGGTCCCGGGCCCAGGAGTGTCTGCCGCCCCCGCAAGCATGGTCGCTCTGACTGACCCCAGAGGCCCTCATGGCCTGGGGTGGGGATCCGTCCGGAACTGGTTAGTTCGAGGCCCAGTAACTGAAGGAGGATTCAAAGGCGTCCCGGTGTGCTCTCGGTATTGGAGGGACACAGCAACTCATACAAGTGACCAGGGGAGAACTCTTCGGAGGCGGGCCAACAAGCTGGCTGCTCAGTCAAAGCCTGGGAGCTGAGTTGTATGGACACTAAAGAATCCACACTTCCCACAGTATCGCCAAGAAGGCTGAGAGATCCAGGTACTGTGAGAAAGGTTCCTACTTAACTTCAGTTACAATCTTGTCTGTGGCAGAGGCTTTGCAAAGTTTCCGGATCACATGTTGGCTGCTAGATGGTATATCCAGCAGTGAAGCGCCCAGCTGCGAGTGGCTACTCGCTGGGCTAACTAGAGACATTCAGTGGATGTCAGCAGTTCAAGGTGCCTGAGTTTTGTCACCCGTGCCCTCTATTCCCACCTGAGACTGTTACTGTTGGATGTTATCCCTGCAAAATAAAAATCCTAAAAAGGACTTTTGTGTGTCAGCTCTTAAGTTATTGGGTATTAACCCTGGGAACCTCCTAGACAACAACCGACGAGTCACGAGGAGGTAATTGGTAAGCCCAGAAAAGTCAAGGCCGCCCCTGGGGGTTATGGCCACTACACTTGTATAAAAATATAATGGTTATAGCCAATGGCAAGACACGGTCCTTTAGCACCCAAGGCAAAAGGGTCACAGTACACCCCTTAGAGCTGAGAACGACTTCAACATCATATGCTGTAGCTCCTGCCCTTCTTGCACCTCTCTCCTGCTGAAGAGCCCAATCCCTCTTCTGTGTACTCCCTGGCCCAGCCCTGGTCATAGCCTAATTCTGTTGACTAATGTGGCATATCAGTCAGCAGCAAGCAAGATTCTGGCAAGTATAAGCTGTGTTGGATTTTTCAGATGATGGCTGTTGTCCCTAAGATAACAGCAGTGCCTAGGGTGTTTGAGCAGTGTTGGTCATCTTACTTTAAAAAAGTAATTAGTTAAGTTACAAATTACTTCTCCCAAAAAGTAATTGCGTTAGTAACTCAGTTACTACATTGGAAAAGTAATTAGTTACGCAGCAAAGTAACTGACTTTTTTTTTTTAAATATTCTATACGTGTAACTAAGGGGCGGGTCTAGTATTACTGTAACCAAGGGGCGCATTTATTATTGTGGAATCTGCAATTCAACTTAAAAATGCAACATAGATAAGGTGAATCAGTAGCGCTAATATAAACAATGAAAAATAAAATATAAAATGCTGAGTAAATACTATGCAAATAAATACTGTGCAAATATATAAACAGTGCTATATAAATATCAAAGTACAAAAATAGTAGTGTATAATTGACTCAACGTATAACTTAATAGCAGCGGTGTGTCTATTTCTCTTAGTGACAAGTGAAAAAGTTCATAAATATGTAAAGTCCAGATTGTGAATAAATAAATAAATAAATGGGTAAGTGATTTTCCAAGTGTCTTCAGTCACAGTTTCAAAGTGGAGTCTTCTGACTGACTTGAATCTACCACCACACCACGTGATCGTGACCACACTCCCTCTGAAAGGCCCACTCACCAGCTCACTCGGCCTCACACTCTCGTGTTTGGCAGATGCGTGTTTTACCCACTCCAGGGGTTAATGAAGGATGGCTTGTTTGATCCGTTTAACTCTCAATGCGATTCCATATGTAAAACAATGAGTAAAACACTCCACATAGTGTAAAAACGTATGATAAAATTTATTCACGTAAAAACACTCCAATGGTCAAACTCACATTTCAAAGGTTAAAATCAAGCATCAAATCCAAAGCCACGGCAAGCCAAACAACGCTGATGTATAAAAATATAAAGTATATATATATACTGCGGTCTCGGCGGACCAAGAGGAAGACCCTGGTGGTGGTATAGTTATAGTCCACAGTGGCGTAATATATAAATAAATAAATACAATCTTTACTTTTTGCTCTGTAGCCTCATTCCCGACATGTTTCGTCGCTTGGACTTATTCATGGGTATCTGCGCATTTATTATTATTGTTATATATCGTGTAACCAAGGGGCTGCTCTATTAGTACTCTAACCAAGGGGCAGATCTGTTATAGCGTGTAAGCAAGTGGCGGGTCTATTATTATTATATCGTGTAAGGGGCGGATGGCTACAGAAGAGGGCGAATGTTAAATTAATAGGCAGAGCTCGATATATAACAATAATAATAAATGTGCCCCTTGGTTACAGTAATACTAGACCCGCCCCTTAGTTACACGATAGACGCCCCTTGCAGAGTAGCATGAGCATCAGGAGTGTGCGGCATCGCCTCGTACAATTACATGTTAACTGCACCTGCGCGGTGTAGAGTTCACTCAGAGCTGTTTAGGTTCGGCAATTTTCGGAAGCTCCGTAGTCCTTCGTACTGTGCAAGCCCTGCGCCTGCGCAGTACAGGGGGTCCTTATCCGGCGGGGGAACTTTTTCGGCAGGACACCGGAATTACACTACTGCCATCTAGTGGCGGTAGATGTAATTGGGGTAACTAAGCCAAAGTAATGGGAACTGAGTTACCATGAGGGGAAAAGTAATCAGTTAGATTACTCGTTACCCTCTAAAGTAACTGCGTTAGGTAACTCAGTTTATTTTAACTCAGTTACTTACATCACTGTGTTTGAGAGAGCATAGATGTACAGTATGTGCTCATGCAATACAAGTCTGTACAGCTGCATTCCCATCTAAATGAGATGCAAAGAACGCATTTGGCCTACATCCACCAAGGTAGGGGCAACCAACAGGCTTGCAAATACAATAAATCAAGCCGGGGTAGAAGATATAATATGCTAGGAAGTTTAGAGACCTCATCTTAAAAAGAAAAAAAATCAATTACCGTATTTTGTGTTATCAGATTATTAGAGCAATCAATATCACAATATAATGCAATTTATTAAAGCTGATGTTTATTCTGTTTCTATTTCCCTCTGTGGCTCCTCCATCCCCCATCATCAACATACTAATGACATTTTTTAAATAAAACCATTCTGTTACAAATTTTATTTACAAATCTTGTTACAAATCTTATTTTAAACTTAGGCCCCTTTCACACCGGGGCGTTTTTCATGCGGTGCAGCGCTAAAAATAGCGCCTGTTCACCGCATGAAAAAATCCGGCCCCTTTAACTCCAGTGTGAAAGCCGGCGGGCTTTCACACTGGAGCGGTGCGCTAGCAGGACGGCAAAAAAAGTCCTGCTAGCAGCATCTTTGGAGCGGGATAGGAGCGGTGTGTTCACCGCTCCTATACCGCTCCTTCCCATTGATTACAATGGGAGACCGCGGTAAAACCGCGGCAATACCGCGGCTACGGCGGCGCTCTGCGGGGGGTGTTTAACCCTTTTTCGGCCGCTCGCGGGGGGTAAAACCGCACCGCGAGCGGCCGAAAACCGCGGTGAAAACGACAGTAAAGCAGCGCTAAATATAGCGCTGCTTTACCGTCACCGCGGCTCACCGCCCCAGTGTGAAAGGGGCCTTAGTGTCATCATTGGTTCTCTGCGCTTATCATTGAAATGCAGGCAGATCAGAACTAGTGAGAGGAGCTAGCAGGGAAAATATCACAGCATTCTTCCCCAGTATTCCTCTATATATATATATACACACACATTAAATATATTTCTAAAGGTGCTATTGACATGAAATGTTAACCACATGTCGGTAACAACCCATGCAATCCATACATACAAAGAAACCAAAACAAATAAGTTCTGAAATTAAGTTAGGTGTAATAAAATGTGTAAAAAACTGAAAATTGTATACTCACCTTTCCGTAATTTTCCTTTCCTGGTGCATCTTCATGGCAGCATACATATGGGTTGTGACTCCGCCCCCACAACCTGATAGGACTGGTTAACTATAAATCAAAGACAGACCGGCTCACAGCATTCTCTGTAACTCTCACCATTTGGGTGGGCATCGGTATGATGCCATGAAGATGCACCGGGAAAGAAAAATTACGGAAAGGTGAGTATACAATTTTCTGTTTTCCTTGGCATCATGGCAGCATACATATGGGGACTAACTCGGCATACGGGAGGGTGCAAGAAAATTTTATAAATCATCAGTAGCGCAAAGAATGCACCATGAATTTTCCAATTTTACTGTTGCGAGCCGAGTTCACCTATTAAAGTGTAACGAAGGTTTTCCTGGGAGGACCATATTGCTCACTTGCAAATACCTTAGGAGACTCAGCACTGAGCTGTCCACAGCGCTGGCACTGCCCTAGTTTAATGTGCTCTGAAGACCTCTGAAAAGGGAAGGCCTTGAAGAGTAGGCTCTTTTAATTGTCTTAACAATCTAGGAGGTGACTGAGCATGTTGATGCTGACTGACCCTGCCTTAGGCCATGCTGGAACCAAGAACATATTTCAGCTTTCCTGAATGAAAGGGTAGCTGCCATGCAGGCCACCAGCATTAGCTCAACATCCAGGGGATTTGGTTCTCTCATTCAACCAAGAAAGATGGCAAATTTATTTCCTGGTTAAATTGGGAGGAGAAAAACACCCCATGGATAAAAGCAGTCTGGAGTTTTAGGACTATTCTGTTCTGTGCGGGTATAATGTTAAGTGAGGCTCCTTGAGTACAAAGCCTGCAGTTCTGACATCCTTCACAGAGGTTGTTTCAACCAGAAATACGGTCTTTAGGGTTTGCAGAGTGTAGTCAATTCTGTAGGATAGAAATGAGGCCTTGATAGAAATGGGGACCATGAGCAAGTTCCACATAGGGAACAATGGTTTCCTGTGAGGCCTATAACTCCATGCAAGCCTTTTAAGAATTGCATCACTAAAGGGTTAAGGACTCCTTAGACCTCTGCAAGTGCAGACAAAGCTGAACTTTGAGCTTTAAACATATTTGAACCTAGGCCCCTGTTCAGCCCCAGTTGTAAGAACTGTGGAACCTTGGCTGGTTTAGGTGATAAAAGACTCCACGCTTTGCTGTGTGAGATCTGCATAATTTTCCCATATTCTTAGGTAAATCTTATTCATGAAGACCTTTCTGGATTGACACAAGGTAGGCACTACCTTCACTGAGCATAATTGACCTGGTAGCCACTGCCTCTAAACTTCCATGCCATCAAAAGTAGTCTCTTGGAGCTGGATGGCAAAACTGTCCATGAGAGAGCGAATCTGTCATCACTGGAAGCAGTGGCGATTCAATGCTTAAGAGCAGGAGAGAGAGACACTAGAGCCTCCTAAGCCAAAAATGGTATATTTGCAATTATTGATAAAGGAAGCTCCACTGACAGAATAAGGATTCTACCCTTCCACTGTTGTCTAGGCATAATACAAATCTTGCTCCTCTTGCTAAAAGGAGTAAATGACAGAAGTGCTTTGAACACTACTCTCGGTTCAAGAAAATTCAATACTATTCCTCATAAGCTTAACATCCCATGACCTTAAGCAGCCTGGTCTTTGAAATGAGTGCCCCAACCTTTCTAGCTGGGGTCTGATGTGATAATGTCCCATCTGAAAACAATTGGTCAGTTACGAAGAACCAAGCATACTCTGGCACTGTTCTGCTGGAAGAGACTTTACTCCCAATGCACCTTTGGCTTTCTCTGTCAGAGGATGGAAATTCCCTTGTGTAAGTTCTACTGAATTTTTCCAGTCACTATTGCAGACAGTAAGACCTTTGTGAATGCCCTGGGGGAGATGTACAGACCGAAGGGGAGGAACTCAACTGGCAGAGGAATTGAGGATGAATTGGGACAAGTAGGTGTCTCATAAACCTACAGGAGAATCCAGCCTCCCAGATTTATGAATAATATAATTGATTGGAGGTTTTCCATCTTGCACAACTCTAACTTCCTGTGCTGCTTGTCAAATTTTTATTTTTTTGAAACTTTCGCACTGGGCACAGGATTACCTGGTTTTAATTTTTTGCTAGGAACAGAGGGGAACCAAATCCTCATCTCCTCTGGGTATCCATAACCTTAACGATTGCTTGTTTTTTTTTTTTGTTTTTTTTTTAACCAGCTACAAACTGGAACAGAATTTTTTACTTTTCCATCAACTCTGGTAGCCTGGCTGACTGGAAGAGATTGAAAGGTGGACTTCCCACCTGTCAATGATATATGATCGTTATGCTCATTGAATTATGCCCCTGCATAGGTGAGTTTGTCATGTTATACTTTTTTGAAAAAAAAATGATTGTACCAGAAAGGCGGAGCTCCCTTAAAACTTCAACCAATGTCACGCCAATATAGCTGATGTGGCCCACTGATCCTGAAGGTTTTCCCTCCAGGTGTGTGTGTAAAGCTTCGCACAGGCACTCCCTGGATTAGTGCACCCTTAAAAGGGACTTCCGTTGTACTCCTAGGACAGGAGCCTCAGATCTTTAAGGCTTCAATAATGAAGATTGGGTACTTCTCCAGTTAGTTTACTAATCTTTTCCCTGCCCGTAGGATTGTGCCTCCTAGTGTCTACTTGGGATTCGCCACCTTTATGCTGGATCTTTGAGTTTTCTGTTTTTTGTCAGATGATATTCGCCCTGACCCTCTAATGCAGGGGTGCCCAACCAGTGGCCCGGGGGGCCACATGTTGCCCTCGGAGCCCTCTGATGTGGCCCATGACCTCCTGCTCTGGGATGGTGGGTTGGCAAGCCCAGATTGCAGGTTGCCTACCCCCCATTCCAGAGAATCAGTGTTGTGAATGAAGCCAGTGATAGAGAAAGCAAGCAGCTGTGGAACAGTGCTGCATAAGCCAATGTTTCCTGTATAGCACTGGCTCCTGTCATAGGCGGAGTGATACGAAATGCACTCTGCCTGGGACAGCAAGTTTTTTTACTAAAATCACAGTGTATGTAGGAACATATCTGTTCTGCAGTGGTTACTGGGCTGCTTTCAAGCTTATCTGCAGGTGTAGTGCAGAGCACCTGTGGCTTACCTGCACTGAGCCATAGACTTCTGGTTTTACCTGTGGGTTTGGGGCACTTTCAGAAAGTGCACCACACCTGCAGGATATAATAGAATTCTATGGCAAAGTACAGCTAACCCGGTGTGGGTAGACCGCAGAACCTTAAGGTGAAAGAGCAGCCTTAGGCCCCTTTAACATGATCGGTCTGACCCGATTGGACCCTCCATTCACCTCCTCTAGAGCGGCAGATGTAAACAGACTTGTGTTCGTTTATACCCGCCTACCTCCAATCGGATATGCTAAAAAAACAGAAGTGGATCCGTCCCCTTCCATTTGATCAGATCAGAGGGCCCAAAGAGAAGAGTGGGCTGTGTCTGTGTCCGCTTTGCATAGGCAGAGTGGACACAGAGCTGTCAACTGCCCACTCTGCTCATTGTGGCCCGCAACATGATTACGAAGTCGCTTAAGTAGCCATCGCTCTTCAAAAGGTTGGGCACCCCTGCTCTAATGGTCACCCCTGAGATGGCTGTATCCTATCTACTCCCGAATAGATTGGATCTGTGTTCTGGTGTCTTGCACCATTTTTTTTTTGCGCCATCCACCAACCATGGCTTTAGCCATAATGCACTCCTTGCCATGACCGCGGGAAACACCGCTCTTGAAAAACATCAATTAACGTCTGACACATCCACCACAGGGTATGCCACCAATTTCAACTCTTACAAAGCTGTTACCACCTTGTCTCTTCACTTTTTCCAGACGGCTTATTTAAAGGGTTACTCCACTTTTTTAATCTGCAGGGCTGCAATTTTCCTGTCTGTATGACTGGTTCACTGATTTTCCCAGAAGTCTGCGTCAAGATAAAAGTCAGATTTTTTGGCATCCACTGCAATAAAAAAATTCATTTTTGATAAAATACTCCCAATAGGGAATCACATCTAAAGGGATGCAGACCCTGCCACTTTCCCAGCTGGTTGACAATTATGAAACCACATCCATTGGTCTCATTCAGCACATGGGCTGGTTATTGCTGATGTGCCAGTACCTGCAGATGCTACAGTATGTAGGATCACTTCAGATCTAGATCAAATTTTCAGACTAGAGCCTCCTTGAATGTGACATGTCTTGCCAGCTACATTCATGATGCATCCATCATCAGAGGAGACTGAAGCAGGTTGACCTCTAGCTTTTTTCTGGGTATACAGTTTTGACAGCCTGTTTATGAGGGCATTTTTCTCTGACCCCTTCAATTGTTCCTGGATTAACTCTTCCAGTTGTTCAGTGAAGGAAATTGGTACTTTTTAACCCTGTGGAGTGTTTCCTCCACTTCAACCCAGGCAATTGCGTCCTTAGCTGCCCTTGCAAAAAAAGTCTCTATTGGGCAATCTTCAAAGCTTGTGCAAGCTTTCCTATTTGGACACCACGTACTGGTTCTGGTTGGAAGCGCTAGGCAATTTATGCACTGTAGCTTGTCAAGCAATGACTTTCCACCACGAATGCAGCAACCATTAGGGCTGGTTATCTGTGGTGTTTGTAAAAGGGGAGCAAACAAAATGAGAGGTGAGGTGATGACATTGATCAATGTTGCCTGTATGTCTGCGCTTTGAACGGTGACTGTTCTGGCTTTAGCAGGCTCTCTTCATCTTGAGGTCCTTGCAGGGCTGTATAGTGCTTGTTCATTTGACACACTAGCTTGGCAGGCAATGATTTTCCACAACAAATGCAGCGACTATTAGGGCTGGTAATTTGTTATGTTTGTAAAACGGGGAGCAATGATAATGAGGGGTGAGGTGATGAGATTTAATCAACATTGCCTCGATGTCTGTTCTTAGATGGTGACTTGTCTTGACCGTCAGAAGGCTCCCTCCATCTTGTAGTCCTTACAGGACTATAGATATTGTCTCTCTTCTCAATCTTCACTACTTACCTAATCCCTATACCTTAAAGGCAATGGATGGTCTGACTGCACAGCGTTTCCCATAGAAACAGAGTAAAGCAGCAGATTAAAATGAAGAACAGAATAAAGCTAAGGCTCCACTATTGTGACCTTAAAGTCGCATGATTTTGCCGCAAATTCGATGCGACTTGGAGCAATGCCTGTTATATTCTTAAGGTCTATGAACACAGATATGAACGGTACTCATTGGAAATCATGGTGTACAGCTTGTCATGCTACTTTGCAGTAACAAGTCGCACTAGTGGAAACCAAGCCCTAACACAGTGATCCTAGAGCAAGCATTGAAAAGGAGATCAGGAAAAACGCAGGTGAAAGCCATAAAAAGGGAAACATACCTGCAAACAATGACCACATAAGCATCCAGCATGCATGAGTAGAGAGCTCCACCATTTGTTGTCCAAAAAATGCCATAAAAACATTTAGAACTCACATTTGCCACTAGTGATGATATCAGTGCCTGAGCCTGTTCAGATCACCAACCTGGAAAGCTCTAGCCAGGAAACACAGAGGCCGCATCACTTCCTGCCTCTCATGCTCATAGTATACTGGCACTGTGGCAGCCATCTTGGAAATGGCAAACGTCCATAACACAGAGAAAGAAGTAAAAGGCATATGGAAAGCAAAAGGAAACGCTGTCACTTACGACAAAGATTGTTTAAAGCTTTCTTTGAGAAGCCTGCACCACCAGAATGGGGCTCCAACCATATAGCTCATTTAAAGACTGTAGAGGAAGGACTTCCACCCAGGAGAGGCTGAAATATGCCCCCCAGACCACCAGAATGGGGCTCCAACCATATAGCTCATTTAGAGGCTGTACAGGAAGGACTTCCACACAGAAGAGGCTTAACCTGGCTGGGGCGACAAACTTTTATTTATAAAAAAATAAGTAAAAAACTGAAATTGCACTTTAAAAGATAAAAAAAATACCGTAAAGCAAAAACAAGCAAAAGAAGTCCAATCTGTGATAAATAGTGTTGATAGATGAATAGAGATGTATCAATCTTGCTGAACCAAACTTAAATTTTCAAACCACCATTTAAAGTGCATGAAAGGTGAAACAGAAAACCACCACCGATACCACTGAGGCTTACCGGAGTGTGTGGATTCAGTAGGACATATGCCCCATGAATCGTTCAGACTTGTCGGTGATTACACACCAATAATCAAAGCACCTCAACACATATGGACGGTAGGACACATGAATATGTATTAATCCCACTCTCCTCCAAATAGCCACAATCAACAGGGAATAAAACCCTCCAAAGGTATATGACGTGGTATGGATTCACACATAAATGGCCAAAAAGGAATAAGAAATGCACATAGTCCACATAACAGGAAGATTTATTTATAAAAATGGATAATGACACATATTTTTGAGAAATAAAACAAGCGCTTGTAAATCCAATATGGTGACGCAATGGGAACAGTAGGCTCGAGTTGACGCGTTTCATCTACAAAGATATCATCTGGGGTGTCGTCCCACTAATCCCACTGCGTATATATATATATATACAAAATGTCACATAAGTCTAGGAAACAAACCTGCAGATAGTTAGCCTAATTGTTGCTGCATGTCTGAGCAGAAAAAGATGGCGGCGGCGCGTGCCCTGCAATCCTCACTTTGGCAACGTGCAGGTGCAGTACATCGAAAAGCCGGAAGTGAGCCTTGCTATGAATAGCTGAGACTACGACCCCTTTCACACTGGGACGCTTTGCAGGCTCTACAGCGCTAAAAATAGCGCCTGCAAAGCGCCCTGAAACAGCCGCTGCTGTCTCTATAGTGTAACAGCCTGAAACAGCCGCTGCTTTCACACTGGAGCGGTGCGCTTGCAGGACAGTCAAAAAAATCCTGCAAGCCGCATCTTTGGGGCGCTGTAGGAGCGGTGTATTTACCGGTCCTAAAGCGCCCCTTCCCATAGAAAACAATGGGGCAGCGATGCAAACCCGCCTGCAGCGACGCTTTGCAGGCGGTTTTAACCCTTTTTCGGCCGCTAGCGGGGGATAAAACTGCTAGTGGCCGAATAGCGATGCTAAAATGACGGTAAAGTGACGCTACATATAGCGCCGCTTTACCGCCGGCGCGATCAACGCCCCAGTGTGAAAGTAGCCTTAAGCGGAACAAATTACATATTGTGGTAAAATCCGGAAACTACAGTATACGAAGTGGAGCGCACCACTTCAAGCCTCGCTATAGCTAGCCAAAATTCCAGCGGAAAAGCACAAAGACCGGAATGTGACCTAGTGTAGTGAAACTCGAAGCAGGATGTAGTAGATATTCTCAGCAGGACCAAAAGGTCTAGTAAATCAATACAGGGCTGATTCCGAAAATTATAATATCTAATGAAAAAACTAAAAAACGCTGAATCATTTATTAAAAATAGATGATTAGTAAAAACATTGTTTGAGACAAATTGGTAAGGAGCCCCAACAACAAATTTCAAGCCACCGGTCCAAAAACTATGCCTATAAATAAAAAATATAAAAAAAATATATCAAATTTCCAAAAATATTTTTTATTTATTTTGCCAAAAGGATATATTATTGTGATCCATAAAATCCAAATATGGAATGAATGGATATATATGAAAAAGTATGTGTGATTTTATACATAAAGAAATCACAATAATGATTTATTAATGAAAAATATTAAAATATAATATTAAAATTTGAACACACCGGGTTGAATCCTAGCAGGGATATATGAATGACAGACAAAAACCCTGAATGATTGAACATATAAAACTAAAAAGAAATCCAAACCAGATATATATTAACCCAACAAAATGAAATTTTACAGTCATCCAAGGAGATATAAAGTGAATGAAAAGTAAAAATAACTGTATTAAAAGATTGGTGCACTCCTGTGGACAAAAACTCTATTAAGGTTGTAGAGTATATTGATAAATGTCTAAGCTTTCTTTATAAAGGTGTTGATGTCCCATTCCACATTAATTCCCTTGGGGGGAGTGGGTCTGTAATTCGTAAATCCAGTAAGTCTCAAGATAAGAGACACCCCTACTAATAGCTCCACCTCTCCGGGGGGGATATATCTATCTATAATCAAAAACTCTATGCCACTAGGGTGTTTATTGTGGAATTGGCGATAGTGTCGAGGGACCGTATGTGTAATATTACCCTCCTTGATTTTAGTTATATGTTCACTGACTCTAGTAGTGAAAAACCTGATAATACGGCCTACATACTGCTTGCCACAAGGACAAGTAAGTAGATACACTACAAATTTTGTAGAGCAAGCACAAAATCGTTTGATGGAATAAGACTGATTGGTTATCGTAAACCTCATCTCTGTAGTTTTAGTTCTGCCACGAATATTGTATTTACAAACTTTACATCTTTTGCAGGGAAAATAACCAACTAAATTGCTAAAAAAAAAGGTCTAACAGGTGAATTTATAATATTGGGTGCTACCTTATTCTGGGGATTAGACACTCCTTTATATACCACTTTAGCATGTTTGGGCAATAGAGGGCCTAAGATGCGGTCATTCTTCAATATACCCCAATGCTTGTCTATTCTAGACTTTACTTGTTTATACTGTACAGAGTACGTCGTAACTAATGACCATTTAAAAGAACCATTGGACTCAGGAGGAGGTTTTTCAATTAGCAATGGTCCGCTATCCATTTCCATGATGCTGTTAAGCTGTAAATCCACCTCGGCTTGTTTATAACCCTTCTCAAGAAACCTCTCGCATAATACTGCGGCTTGTGATTTAAAAGTTCTGAGGTCCGTGCAATTCCCACGTAACTTCAAAAATTGGCCACGTGGAATTCATAGTAGCCATGAATGATGATGGCAACTGTCAATAGGTGTTAAACCATTACGGTCAGTGGAATTAAATTACGTTTTATACTTAAAATGGTGATCAAAAATCTCTATCTCCAAATCCAAGAAATGGATCTTCTGCCTTCTATACTCATAGGTCAGGGATATGCCACGATCATTTTGGTTGAGTAATGAAAAGAAATCTGTCAAAGATTCTGAACAACCATCCCATAGGAGGAGGATGTCGTCGATATACCTGACCCATAGGATCAATTTGGATCCACCTTGGGCATAGACGACATCCTCCTCCCATTTGTTCATGAAGAGTTTGGCGAGGCTAGGGGCGAATTTAGCACCCATTGCCACGCCTCTCTGTTGTAGATAGTAGCGACTATTGAACCATAAATAGTTGTGCTGAGTAGAAAACTCCAATAATTCAATAATGTATCTACCTTGAGTTTGGGTAATAGTCGCCTCTTGGTTTAAAAAGTGGCTGACAGATTCTATACCCTGGCTATGCGGAATGCATGTATACAAGGAGGCAACATCAGCCGTGGCAATGATGTAATCTCCTCGTACTGTTATAGTGTCTAACATTTTAATAGTATCTCTAGTGTCTTTGAGGTCTGAGAGCGTCTTCTTCACTAGGGGCTGTAGGTAAAAGTCCACATAACGTCCAATTCTCAAGGTGACAGAGTCTATGCCACTCACGATAGGGTGTCCAGGAGGACATAAAGGATTTTTGTGAACCTTGGGCAAATAAAAAATGGTTGTGATTCGAGGTGTGTTGGGAATTAAAAATTCTTTCTCTTTTCTGTTGAGAATAAAATTCTCAAAACCTTTATTGATAAGTTCCACTAGTTTATTTTTATATATAGTCGTGGGATTGTTCGCTAATTCCTTATATAATTCAGAATCACTTAAAATGTTATACATTTCCTTTTTGTAGTTAACATTGTCTAACATCACTATACCACCTCCTTTATCCGCTGGGCAGATAACCAGGTCCTGTCTCTGACTTCAGACCTGCCTTTTAGGGGGAAGTGTGGCGAGATCTCGAGATCTTGAGATTTCTAGATCCCTAAAAATTTTAATGGCAGGGGCCATTTGGGCTGGGGGGTTGAACAGAGAGGGATTTGAAAGTCCCGAATGTATGGTGGCTCTCAATGGATTACGATAAGGATTAGTAATTAGGTATATTTGTATATTTATATTCCTAATATACTTGTGAACGTCTATAAAAGTACGGAATTTATCCAGTTTCTTATTTTAAATTTAATTTTAAGCCCTTATCTAAAACCTTCAATTCTTCTGGGGTCAATGTATTTTTGCTAAGATTAAAAACTCCATGTGCTGTTATTTTCTTTTCCTTTTTTCCTTTTGTTTCGTCTCCCTCCACGGCTACCTCTCTTGGTTTTAGGACCCTCTTTTGTGTGCGGTGGTCCTCGTAAAAAACCTGGTTAGTCTGTGAATTGGGATTAGGCTGATTGTATTGATATGGAGATTGGTCATAACCCCTTTCACCATATGTGTATTGACCATCAGCGTAAGAATCACGGAGGGGGGAATATCGGTTATAAGTGGTCACTGAGGGTTGACCATGATACTGAGAAGAGTAATCATCATATCTTACAGGAGAACCCCTCTGATGGTACTCTGTATGACTCTGAGGGTTTTGTTGATTATATGGTCTAGAGTTATGTCGATTGCCACTAGTACCCCTTCTATTAGAGTTATTTCCTCTACTTCTGTGTGGTCCCGTAGGGGTGTGAACTCTGGAACGCCTTTTCCTATAATGGGGATATTGTTCTTTGTGGTCCTCTCAATGTAGGCCTATAGACAGATCCTGCAACCTGTCCCAAATTAGCTGGTCCATTTCTGGAGCCGGGCTGAACTGTTGAAGTGTCAACTGCACTGTCTGAAGCAGTAGGCTTCTGCCATGAAAAAACGGCTCCAGACCTGTAGTCTCCCACATCTCTGGAGTATTTTTTGTGTTTCTTCTTACGTTGGTCTCTATCCTCCTTTTCCAAATGACTCTGGAGACTGGAGGAGTGTGAATTATATTCAATGGAATTCTTGAAGGACAGAAGCTTGTCTTTAATCTCCCTGTCAAAGACCGACAATCTATTCTTCTTCCATGCAATCAGGAAACTGAGAAATGTATTCCCCGCCTCATTAAAGTAATTGAACCAAAGTTTGAGATCTGTATCGCCTTGTTGGGAATGAACATTCCAACGAAGGCTTGGGGGAACCATTTTTTCTGATACATATTGTTCAACAAACAATAGATCCCATTAAAGGTGTAACTCAGACACCATGATGTTTTTCAGTCTCATGAACAAAGCACCTATTTCAGTGTCGCTCCCTGTGGTAATAAAAACTACCTCTGTGTTAACAGTGTGGGATGCTCTGTAATCAAAAACATCCATGGTGTGTGAGTGTTTGAAAGTGCAGACTGCAGTGGTAAAAAAAAGTCAACAGGTAAACAGTGTAAAAAGTGTGGTAAATACTGCGCTGTCAGGGACAGCTGCTAGCACCGCAATGACAATTGCAAATGGTGTAAATATAAATATATGTGTAATAAAATGGAACGACGCAGGGAAAAAGTATTGAACACATGAAGAAAGGGAGGTGCAAAAAGGCATGGAAAGACAAAACACCAGCTTAAATTTATCAATAATTAGAAAGCAATTCTGCCGCTTGTCAGTGCAAATTAATATCAGCTGGTTCAGTCTCAACTGATGACCTATAGAAAGGTGTCTCATTACCAAGGTGTCACACAAGAAACATTTCATGATGGGTAAAAGTAAAGAGCTCTCTCAAGACCTTTGCAACCTTATTGTTGCAAAAAAAAATACTGATGGCATTAGTTGCAGAAGGATTTCAAAACCTCTGAATGTTCCAGTGAGCACTGTTGGGGTCATAATCTGGAAGTGGAAACAACATAATTTCACCATAAACCAGCTACGGCCAGGTGTTTCTTGCAAGATTTCTGACAGAGGAGTGAAAACAATTATAGTTGTTTTCTTCTTGCCATCCATCGCTTCCGGTTCTCCTTCCCTCGGATATGAGCGGGGATATTGCGGCTATTTCGTAATATCCCCTAGCCCGCACTGTCTCCTGGGAGCTTGTGTCATAGCTCCCAGGAGTCAGTGTGGCGGCCAGGCCCGAGATAGCGCGAGACTTGAAACCGAACGTGACGTCATCACAACAGTCACGTTCGGTCTCTGCTATCACAACGGGGCGGGACTTTCGACGCCGCCGCCTTTGTGATGGCAACAGGAGCTGCTGACGGCGCTCCTATGCAGTTTGTACTGCGCATCCGTGAGATTACAATGAGACGCGTCAATGAAATACAGGAATAGAATGCCTGGATGTCTCAAATGCCCACAGGCAAGATGGAGAACGAACCGGAATTTTTTATAAAGGAGATAAAAAAACGAAAGGCACAAGAGATAGAAACAGGACAGGTGAGTCACTAAATTACAAATTAATTTATTTATTAATCACCATTGAAAAAAAAAACGTCAGGGGCAGTGTAGCTCCGCTTTAATTTCTGAACTTATTTGTTTTGTTTTGTATGTATGGATTGCGTGGTTTATTACCGATATGTGGTGAAAATTTCATGTCAATAGCACCTTTAGAAATATATTTACCTGGAAAAATGGTGACATGTTCAATACTTATTTTACCTGCTGTACTGTATACTGTATATATAAAATGTATATATAAAATGAAGGGGTACAAAGTTGTGATCTCCCTGGAAATGCTTGTATCCAGTGCAAGTCATTGTGGTATCATTCAAGTATTGGCAGGCACAGCATAAGCTGGCTTTGATTATCCTGACTGTTGGGGGTTCCTGACGGAAAAATATATAAATTAATATATTTTTCCTTGTAGATTGTGATTTTCCTAGCTGTACCTTGAATTTTAAGAACAAAAAAATTCTGGCCATTTTATATATTATAATACACTTTCAACAGTTTATGGTTGCCAGTTTATAGGTGGTGGGGGACACTACTGCTACCTTTCTCCTAATCTGTTCATGTCTTCAAGAACCCCTATTATAATCAATGAAAAATATCTATGGCTCAGTGGCGTAATTGGAATCAATTTTCTCTTGATTCTTCTCTCAAAAGTCTGCAATTTGATATCTTCACTCTTCACAATTTTTGTTTGGATAAAAATCCAGATAAAAAGCCTGGCAACTGCTCTTGCAACAATACATCATATTAGCATAAACTATTCAAGTTCGGTGACTGCAGTATAACACAAAGTGTCTGCAATGGAATTATTTAAAACCACTATAGAGATTTTGTTTGCTTATGTTGTCAAACTTTTCCAGCATGAAAGTTTACAAACTATACAAATGAAGAATAAGTGAATCCAAGTGCTGGACTAGCTGGTCTTGCTTCAAATTAGAGATACTGTGTAGACTTCCTAAGTGACTTCATTAAAACGATGTGCTTCAGTGAACATACCTGTGGGCAGGTCAGGGTAACAGGGTGTTTATCACATCTTCCATGTTTCTCTCCTCTCCCGGGGTGGGTTTTTCTGGGCTACACTAGGAACTTTGTACAGGGTCACTTTGTTCACATGGGGTACTTTTACCTTGTGCCCTCTTCATAAATGCTCTGGGACAAGGCTGAGGCTGCTGTGGGGAAAACTCAACCTTAAAGTGGTTGTAAACCCTTACAAACCACTTTGGCCTACATGTAAGCCTAAATTAAGGCTTACCTGTAGGTCCAATAAATATCTCCTAAACCTACATGGTTTAGGAGATATTTAGAAAAAAAGAGGCATCACTGTCTACGGCGCATGCGCTGTAGACAGCAGCGCGCAGGCGCACTGCGCATGCCGAGATCACAGCGATATGCCGCTTTCGTGCGCATGCGCGGGAGTGACATCATCGCCGATTCCGCGAATGACAGCGCTGGAGCGGCGAGACCCGGAAGTCACTCCGGGCTTGATGGCGGCGGAGAAGGTCGTGGATGAGGACCGCTTCGGGGCTTCGTTCTCAAGTAAGTTCTTCATAATGAGCTAGTATGCTATGCATACTAGCTCATTATGCCTTTGCCTTGCAGGTTCCGTTTTTTTTTTTTGGAGGAGGCTTTACTTCCTCTTTAAGGCGAGTCTCTACTCTGTAGAGATGAAAGTACACAGGGGTCAAGTCCTGGGGAAAAAAGCATGGGAACTCCCACCCAAGATCCACTCCCCCAGCAAAAAAAAAATGATACACTCATATGCACGAATGCTTCAAAAGTGGTATTTTTCAACCAATTTTCGTATTGTGTTTATGAAGCTTAACTGTTAGTACATAAAAAAAAACAATCCTCAATAAACATAAGTACGGTAATTCTCTGAATAATCAGCATTCATTCAATTGTGCTTCCATGCAAATGTGAACATTGTGTTCTGATCTTTATTGGGGAATGTTATTTTGTATATAGTGTTTATGTGGTGAGTTTACACTTTTCATTGAACAGAGTTTGGATAACACAGGGTTAAACAGAAAGGTCATAAATTAACTGCACATTATCTGGACAGAATGCTTGGTGAGATAGCGATGTGTTCCTGCTTCCTCGCTGCTATTCCAATCCTTCACATATTTCCACATAAACTTCCCTCCTGGCATTAAACTTTGCCAGGTATTGTGCTCAGCTTATCACCCCAAACTGATGTTCCTCCCTCAGCTCACCTCTCTCCCTGCATGTCCTGTGAGCAGAATAGCTGTGCTCCTCCTCTGAGTTCTCTCATCATATGGCACTGGAGATAGAGGAGGGGGGATTCAGCGGGACACACAGAGCAAGTATGCAGGAGACTGGGGGGGATGAGGAGACAGAAAATCAGGAGGGGCCGGCAGGGAGGAGCACATCACGAGAGGTCTGACTAAATACAATCTCTTAGCAGCAGGGACCTGATCTACCTGTCAGCTAGCTGTGATTGACAAGTAGATCGAAGCAGAAGCTGTCAAGGGGCCCCCTACTGGCAATGCCTGAATGGTCAGTCCACCCCTGGTGTGCGGCACTTACTATTGTGAGCTGTGTCAGCGGCTGCTGGTGTAGCACCTGCCACATAGCTTGCATACTTCAAAGTCTTGCAGGACACGGCTGCTAATGGGAACTGAGTTCCTGTTATGGAAAAAGTACAAGAACTCCGTTCCCATGCGTTCCCGCAGGACTTGAGCCCTAAAAGTACACCATGTACACTTGCACTGCAACTGTTCTCCAGTTAAGTCTCAGGTACCCGTGACAATGTACATCTTCTCTGTAATCTGTATTTAGGAAGGACACGCTGAGCCAATGTCCACATTCCCCTGCCCAGCATTTTCCACTACTACTACCCAGTAGCGGAGTGGGCTCTGTTGTGCACTCCGTGCGGGGTCCACACATGCACTTAACTCTTCAGCTTCCGTACCTCTGTACAAGATGGGAACCTCTGCGGTGCAAATCCACTCCCATTGCTCTAGGAGATAGACTGCTGGTGGAAGGAGAGCCAACAACAACTGCTAAAGGCTGTTTTCACATTTAACATGTACACGCTACTGACAGGCTACTTGTTAAACTTCCGTTACCGTAGGTAACCACTTGTGTCTACACACTACTCCACTCCACACCGATGTCTTCATACCCCAGTGTGTTAAGACCCACTTGGTGAACTATGTGTGTGCCATTTACTTGCAATACACCTCTATTAGTAAGTTCATACCAAGCAAGGACAACGTTTCAATAATTTACTTAAAGAGAAGCTCCACCCAAAAGGGGAAGTTCTGCTTTAAGGACTCGTTCCCTGCTCCTCTTGAACAATTGGCACTTTTGAGGAGGAGTAGGTACCCGATTTTGACAGGTACCCACTTCCCACTTCCATTCTGACTGCTGCGGCGTTTGTAAACTGAAGTTCTCCTCCGTCCCTCCCCCTGCAGTCTTCTGGGATACTGACAGGTCCCAGAAGACTGCATCCAGCATTCATGATGCTCAGCGAGACTCGCACATGTGGGCTGTGAAGTCGCAAGCTGTCACAGCCGGGTGCCTATAGTGAGGATGCCGGCATCGGGGACTGAAGACAGCGTGTGAGACCAACTGGGGTGAGCACACCACTGGATCATGGGACAGGTGAGTGGCTGTTTTTAAAAGTGAGCAGCTACAGTTTTTTGTAGCTGCTGATTTTTATTTTTTCCACTGGTGACTGGAACTCCGCTTTAAGAAAAGTGCAAAATTAACATTCCAAAGTCCAACATACAAGTACAGTATCTTTCCTACGTCCCTACCCCTAACTACAGGCTTGTGATGCCCCGCCATACCTGCAAAGGTGAAGTCCAAGCAATTATAGTCCTTCAGAGGCACTCTCATGCAGATGTAAGTCCTTTAGAGGCATACACCTGTGCTGGTGTCTCCGGGGCAAACTCCAGGTTTAGATGACATTACATCCCGATGGTGATATACAACATTCTTCTGCTCCTCATGGGTATCATTCTCTGTCTCTCTCCCTTATGGGCACTGGTCTCTGCTTACTTTCTCTTAGGCTCTAACGGGAGGAAAAATCCTCAAACTCCCCCGAAAATACCTCTCTAACACCAGACCACTGTCCCTCTTATTTAATACTGGACCAGTATGCCGGACCTAGAGATGAACTTGGCAAAGACCAAAGAACCAGAAAAAGCATTAACTTCTACCCCCCGGGCCAGGACAGCACCTATCTGGCTATTTCAACCTGATTACATACCCTTCCCCGATTAGATGTAGAAATGATATCATTGTAACAATACAGCAATTATTCATCATGTTATTATCATTATTATTTCATGCACCTTAGGAATGTACACATATTTTCATATACAGTATAAGGGAAGTTTAAAATGATCTTCTCTATCAGAAACCTTCTCTATCAGACATTTGGCACTATATAAATTGTGTATAATAATAATAATAATAATAATAATAATAATAATAATTTTGAAATGCCCCAACTGTCACTCAGCAGGAAAGGAATGCAAACACTGCATTACAGGCCTGTGTTAGGTTATTGCCGTACAGACTGAATTCCTAACATGAATATGTGCTATGTATGTTTGACTGAAACCAACTGGATGTGGTTAAAAATTAGATAGTGATAAGGAGTGAGAAGAATTTATTAAGTCTGTAGCAGCCAGAATCTGGAGCAGCTATGAATGGCAACCAACCCGTTTTAAAACCTTCATTTCCAAGCTTATTGGACAAGCTGAAGATAGAAGCTGATTGGTTGCCTACTCCAGATTTCAGTTGCTTTGGTTTTAATAAATTTCCCCCAAAGAGTCTTGCACAACAGGTGGCTCCCTTTAGGGAAGGTAATGATAATGATTCTTGATCCTTGAAACCTGGTCACAGAATGCCTCCTGTCTCCATGTAGTTAATTGGTAGTTAGTTGCGATGCAAATAATAAAAATCAGTGCTACTACCCATCAGTGTTGGTCATCTTACTTTAAAAAAGTAATTAGTTAAGTTACAAATTACTTTCCCAAAAAGTCCTCAGCAAAGTAACTGTGACTTTTTTTTAAATATTCTAAGGGGCGGGTCTATTATTACTGTAAGCAAAGGGCACGTTCCCCCCTGCACATCTATTTCCCCTCTGTACCCCCGTGCACGTCTGTTCCCCCCCACACATATATCTGTTCCCCCTCTGTACCCCACTACACGTCTGTCATCCCCCCCACACACATATATATGTTCCCCCTCTGTACATCTGTCCCCCGCAAACTCACGGATCGGATCGTTCCTCGGATCAGAGTCACGGATCATTTTTCGGGTCAGCAAATAATTGAATTTGCAAAAACCTGTGAAAATTCCACCACCATATAGTCCCCACTGTAATATCCATGTCATCTCCCCCACTGTAATATCCATGTCATCTCCCCCACTGTAATATTGGCTGAGTATAGCTGGGTACGGCTGGGTTTTGTGGAGTATGGTTGGGTATTACCGAGTATGGCTGAGTATGGCTGGGTATTACCGAGTATTGCAGAGTATGGCTGGGTATTACCGAGTATTGCAGAGTATGGCTGGGTATTACTGAGTATTGCAGAGTATGGCTGGGTATTACCGAGTATGGCAGGGTATGGCAGAGTATGGCTGGGTATGGCAGAGTATGGCAGAGTATGGCAGAGTATGGCTGGGTATGGCAGAGTATGGCTGGGTATGGCAGAGTTTTGGCTGGGTATGGCAGAGTATTGGCTGGGTATGGCAGAGTATTGTCAGGGTATTGCAGAGTATTGGCAGGGTATTGGAGTATTGGCAGGGTATTGCAGTGTATTGGCAGGGTATTGCAGTGTATTGGCAGGGTATTGCAGAGCATTGTCAGGGTATTGCAGAGTATTGGCAGGGTATTGCAGAATATTGGCAGGGTATTGCAGAGTATTGTCAGGGTATTGTCAGGGTATTGTCAGGGTATTGCAGAGTATTGGCAGAGTATTGGCAGGGTATTGCAGGGTATTGTAGAGTATTGTCAGGGTATTGTCAGGGTATTGTCAGGGTATTGCAGAGTATTGGCAGGGTATTGCAGAGTATTGCAGAGTAATGGCAGGGTATTGCAGAGTATTGCAGGGTATTGAAGAGTATTGGCAGGGTATTGAAGAGTATTGGCAGGGTATTGCAGAGTATTGGCAGGGTATTGGCAGGGTATTGCAGAGTATTGGCAGGGTATTGCACAGTATTGTCAGGGTATTGCACAGTATTGTCAGGGTATTGCAGAGTATTGACAGGGTATTGGCAGGGTATTGGCAGGGTATTGCAGAGTATTGGAGGGTATTGCAGGGTATTTCAGAGTATTGCAGAGTATTGGCAGGGTATTGCAGAGTATTGCAGAGCATTGGCAGGGTATAGCATAGTATTGGCAGGGTATTGGCAGGGTATTGGCAGGGTATTGCAGAGCATTGGCAGGGTATTGCAGAGTATTGGCAAGAGTATTGTCAGGGTATTGCAGAGTTTTGTCAGGGTATTGCAGAGTATTGTCAGGGTATTGGCAGGGTATTGGCAGGGTATTGGCAGGGTATTGCAGAGTATTGGCAGGGTATGGCAGGGTATTGCAGAGTATTGCAGGGGTATGGAGGGATGGCTGTGACTGCAATTGTCACAGAGCAGCACTGTGGGCACTACAGATCCAGCCCACAGTGCTGTTGCCATCCGATCTCTACCTTCCACTGCACAGATCTGTACACAGAGGGGAGAGAGGAACCGGCATTTACAAGTGATCGCTCCGTCACTTGACGGAGCAATCACACTGTAAACGTCCGACTGGTGCACCAAGGTGGCCGCCGCTCCGGAGCTAGGCCGAAGCTGCGACCTTTCCTAAGGCCGAGGCCGCGAAGCGCTACGCGGATTATCACCCGCCGCGATCCGCAGAGCGCTCCGCTGCCTCGGCCTTAGGAAAGGCCGCGGCTTCGGCCTAGGTCTGGAGCGGCGGCCATCTTGGTGCACCCGTCGGCGGTAGATGTAATTGCGGTAACGCCGCCCAAGTAATGGGAACGGCGTTACCATGAGGGGGAGAGTAATCAGTTAGATTACTTGTTACCCTCTAAAGTAAGGGCGTTAAGTAACGTTGTTTACTTTAACTAAGTTAGTTACATCACTGCTACCCATACAACACATTGATGGCAGAGCTCCGGGGTGCTCCTTTCACAGTCGCTGGCTGAGTAGAATGATGTAGGAAGGATGATCCACACACTGGTTGTGACTCTTAAAGGATCTTAATTTTATTGAAAAGCCACAGTGTACAAACACAGATAAAATCAGTTGATGCGTTTCAGCCTATGATACCTTAGTCATAACCACATTACAGACATAAAACTTTGAAATAAATAGTAGCTCTAAAGAGTACAGGCTCTGCCCCTTAATTGTCTTGATTGACCGAAGGCAATTATCAAAATGAGAATAAGCTGCAATCCATACTAGGTGCTCCATGTGTATGCCACTAATTTTCAGAGACCTTGTGGTAATAATATACACATGTATGTACACATATATATACACACACACATGCATACATACAGTATCTCACGAAAGTGAGTACACCCCTCACATTTTTGTAAATATTTTTTTATACATTTTCATGTGACAACACTGAAGAAATAAAACTTTGCTATAATGTAAAGTAGTGAGTGTACGGCTTTTCTAACAGTGTACATTTGCTGTCCCCTCAAAATAACTTAACACACAGCCATTAATATCTAAACCACTGGCAACAAAAGTGAGTACACCCCTAACTGAAAATGTTCAAATTGGGGCCATTTTCCCTCCTCTGTGTCATGTGACTCGTTAGCAGGTGCAGGTGTGTAAAATTTGGTGTTATCGCTCGCACTCTGGTCACTGGAAGTTCAACATGGCACCTCATGAAGAACTCTCTGAGGATCTGAAAAAAAATAAAGATGGCCTAGGCTATAAGAAGATTGCCAAGACCTTGAAACTGAGCTGCAGCACGGTGGCCAAGACCATACAGCAGGTTAACAGGACAGGTTCCACTCAGAACAGGCCTTGCCATGGTTGACCAAAGAAGTTCACTGCACGTGCTCAGCGTCATATCCAGGGGTTGTCTTTGGGAAATAGACGTATGAGTGCTGCCAGCATTGCTGCAAAGGTTGAAGGGGTGGGGGGTCAGCCTGTCAGTGCTCAGACCAGACGCCGCACACTGCATCAAATTGGTCTGCATGGCTGTCATCCCAGAAGGAAGCCTCTTCTAAGATGATGCACAAGAAAGCCTGCAAACAGTTTGCTGAAGACAAGCAGACTAAGGACATGGATTACTGGAACCATGTCCTGGGGTCTGATGAGACCAAGATAAACATATTTGGTTCAGATGGTGTCAAGCGTGTGTGGCGGCAACCATGTAAGGAGTACAAAGACAAGTGTTTGTCTTGCTTACAGTCAAACACGGTGGTGGGAGTGTCATGGTCTGGGGCTGCATGAGTGCTGCTGGCACTGGGGAGTTACAGTTCATTGAGGGAACCATGAATGCCAACATGTACTATGACATATTGAAGCAGAGCATGATCCCCTCCCTTCGGAGACTGGGCCGCAGAGCAGTATTACAACATGATAACGACCCCAAACACACCTCCAAGGCGACCACTGCCTTGCTAAAGAAGCTGAGGGTAAAGGTGATGGACTGACCAAGCATGTCTCCAGACCTAAACCATATTGAGCATCATTGGGGCATCCTCAAACGGAAGGTGGAGGAGCGCAAGGTGTCCAACATCCACCAGCTCTGTGATGTCGTCATGGAGGAGTGAAAGAGGACTCCAGTGGCAACCTGTAAAGCTCTGGTGAACTCCATGCCCAAGAGAGTTAAGGCAGTGCTGGAAAATAATGGTGGCCACACAAAATATTGACACTTTGGGCCCAATTTGGACATTTTCACTTAGGGGTGTACTCACTTTTGTTGCCAGCAGTTTAGACATCAATGGCTGTGTGTTGAGTTATTTTGAGGGGACAGCAAATTGACACTGTTATACAAGCTGTACACTCACTACTTTACATTGTAGCAATGTGTAATTTCTTCAGTGTTGTCACATGAAAAGATATAATAAAATATTTCCAAAAACGTGACAGGTGTACTCACTTTTGTGAGATACTGTACATGCACATATACATATACACATATACATAAGAAAAAACACCATAAAAAAAAAAAAAAAAAAAAAGGAAAAAATTTAAATAACAACCCAAGCATGTGAGAAAGACCCCAGAATGGAGGAAAGGCACTGGGGAGAGGCATTCTAATGTAGATGCAGATCCAGATCCCACCTCAGGTCTAACGCCTGTGACAATCTAGTTTTTATTCTGAAAATCCACCATGCCTCTCTCCCCAGTAGAATTATTTTCCTATCACCTCTCCTGGGTGAGTGAGACAACCGTTCTATTCCTCTGAAGCGGAATGAGAAGAGATCGCCCTGATGGCGTTCCCAAGTGACCTGTTGGATTAGAAATATTTCTAGAATTCGGATTATTTGTGTCACAATAATGTTCCCCTATGTGGGTTCTCAAAGGATGTGTGGTACAACCTACATATTGTAGGCTGCATGAAATACAGGTGATCAGATAAATGTGCCACCGTTAATATATTGCTGTATAGTGAATTCTCCATCTGTAGCTGTGGCAACAAACGTTTTACCCAATACACTCAAGTGACAGTACCTACAGGTTTTTGTGTTACAAGGGTAACTCCCAGGGTAGGAGAGCCAGGTGGACTGGCATTGTTTAGATGAAAAAAAAACAGGTGAAAGTGAAGTCCCTAGTGTGGGTTCACGTCGGCTATAAAAACGGCAACCTGCCAGTTAGTTGGGATGACACTGCAGAAACACACAATGTACGCAACTAAATATCTTCCATACTGTCCATACTGTCAGCATATGTAACCACAGTAATTATTGGGTGTTTAAAAAAATGCTATTTACATTACGGATGTGATGGGCAGAAGCCCTGGAGGACTTTTGTAGCCATTCCTATAAAGGATATACATGAAATAATTGAAAGTCAGTTATGCTACACAGGGCACCAGGGGTCCATTCACAATACACAACTTCTGTTCACTCTTTTTCTATTTCACAAGTGACTGGTCACACTTAAAATTACTTTGGTAGTAGTGACCTACTCAATATCTAACACTGTCTTTGGACCATCTATTTTAGCATGTAAGAGCTCATAGATTATGTACAGAACAGCATTATCCAAAAGGAAGACTTCAGACACTAATGGTTATTACTCTTGCCCTGTCTTCCATATACATACTGTTGGTGTCAGACCCCAAAACGACTCTGTCCCTTAAAAAACCTTGGCAATAGTTCCCATGCTGCCTTCTACACACTAAGTTAGTCTTCTAGCTTTAGGAAAATGTCAGCACTTAATGAAGCACATACTAGGATTTTTTTTTTTATTTTTTATAGCCAATGATGTTACTATCATTATGTATCAAACTAACTGTATCTTAGTACGGTACCCATTATACCACTTTTCATGCTTTACCCGATCAAACTCCAAACAAAAAATGTACATTAAAACCAAGAACATATTACCACATCAGCTTACATAAACAATTATCACCGAAAGCCATTCTGCATTGCTATAACTTCTATCTTCTATCTATCTAAAATCATCTAGCACCCTACTCCTAGTACTTCATGCTCCTTCCCTTGTTAGTAGATAATAATAACTTGTAATGAGCACTTATGCCGGTGATCTCATAGTCTGTGTTTTATTCTCCTTTACTACATCCAGCTATCCAACTTCTACCCAACTAACATTAAAGCCCAACTCTAGGTTTTTAAAGTATTTAAACATTAAATCCCTCAGGTCTTGTAAGCATTAAAAAAGAAGCTTTCACTGGAATACTAACCTTCTGTCCAGTGCTGTCTTCCACAGATACTCCATGCCAATATCTTGCTCCTGGTCCTCTATTGTGTTGAATGACACCTACTTTCTGTGAGCTAAGGCCATCATGGACACAAACCTAGTTGTGAGTCATTACGTCATCCTAGGCTCACAGTACAATGGTACAGAGAATGGTATGGCACTGAAGTTGTCATGAGAGTGCTGTTCTCTACAACTTTGGGGACTGCCCAGAGTAAACTCTGGAGGAAATAAGAAAGGATCCTGAGATGTCAAGTGACCGGCAAGAAGACACCTGGAACCACAGATGAACATTGCGCAGGCATGGTTCACTGTAATCACCATTAGGCAACAAGCCCAGAGCAATTATGTGCACCCGAGGCAGGAGCAAGTGCATGTAGTTGTAGACACAAGTGTCTGAAAGAGACTGGAGAAGATCAGCAGAACTCAAACCCCTAAAAAAATGATTAACAGATTGTAATGTAGAGCATGGTTATTCGTCTGCATTCAAAGTGGTCCTCATCAATGTGGTCTATATTGTGGATCTTGGTAGTTAGATATTTATAAATAGACCTATTTTATTTTGCAATTTAGGATATAAATACATAGTTACATAGTAGGTAAGGTTGAAAAAAGACACAAGTCCATCAAGTCCAACCTATGTGTGTGATTATATGTCAGTATTACATTGTATATCCCTGTATGTTGTGGTCGTTCAGGCGCTTATCTAATAGTTTCTTGAAACTATCGATGCCCTCCCCCACTGAGACCACCGCCTATGGAGGGGAATTCCACATCCTTGCCGCTAAAACTACACTTGGTTTACTTTATAACAGTAGATAACAGAAAAACATAAGTAATATGTTTTTGTAAAATATTACACATTTCAGCCAAAAAACTAACATCTGTCCAATAAAATCATAAGCCAAAAAATGTTGATATTATTTTGAAATGTAACTGGGTAATCTCATGGGTAATGTAATGTCTTAATCCTATTGTCTATTTCTATTCTGGATCTCCCTTGTGCACAAGGAAGATCCACATCCTAGACTTGTAAAGTAAAACAAACTGTTGAAGACCTTCTGTCGTTAAGGTCTTTTGATGACTGTGAAACACTAAATTCAGATCAAAATTCAAAGACTCACCAGGAAGTTCTCTTCTGACATCAGAGGATGTACAACCACAATGGAATATGTCTGATGTATTTATTAAATCAATACTCAAGGGCCATTACATGAAGTAACTAGAGAAAACTGAAGACTAATAGATTATGATTATTTCAGCTTGGGAACACAGCTGTACACTGAGTGCAGGAGGAAAAGTTCCATTCAATAAGACTACCATCTGTTAAAAAATAAACTTTCAGATCATGTAAGTATTTAAAATAAGGTGACCAGATATTTAAAATGAAATCCGGGGACATATTTATTTTTTTACTAGTAATGGCAGCAATCGGCGACTCTTTGCCCATCTCCGCCGCCCCTGCCTCACAGCCTGTCAAGTCTTACTCTCCAGGCCCCAGGTACTACTGGGTGGGGAGCAGAGGAAGATCACTCCACCAGGGAAGGCAAGGATATAAACAGGCAGGCGGCTGGCCGGGACTTGAGCCAAGGCAGAAGAACATGCGAGCGGAGCTGAATGAGCATGCGCCTGAAAATGAAGAAATTGTCCCTCCGCTCCGACCAGAACATGATCATCAGAAAGGGGCACAAATAATGTAAAAAAATAAACCCCCATAAGCTAGTAGAAGCGGCAGAGGAGGGGGGGTGCAATTCAGATTTTTTTTTTATTCTGCATGGGCTGTCTTTGAAATTGCCCCAGCCCCTGTTCAAATTCCAATCCGGGGACAAAACCGGGGACAGGCTTGGTCCGGGGACAGTCTCCTCAATCCGGGGACTGTCCCCGGAAACCAGGGATGTCTGGTCACCCTAATTTAAAATGCATATTTGCCCTGGACAAAGTGGAGATTCTGCAAGTCTTTCTGTAAACCTTCAGAGTTGCAGGGGCAGACAGCTGTGTATCTCTGCCTGTCATTTCTCTCTTTTGCATTCACTGTCTACCTCTACTGCTAAAGACCTTGAGGAACTTTTTGGTCTGAATGTTTTGTCTGGACTGGGAAAGTTGCTATGAGGTCTAATTATTACTTAGCAAACCATCCCTACAAGAAATATGTGAGCTGCCATTCCTGATTCCGTATGAAAATACTAGTTACCTGGTTGTTAGGGCTAGGTCATACGGTACTAGCGATCCTGTCATTGACAGCATATCACCTCATCAGCCATAGGATAACTAGAGGACCACTAAAGGGGGCAAATACCAGATTCAGCTGTTTTTTGCCATGTTGCTCCTTTACCCCCCCCCCCCCCAGACTAGAGAGGCATGACTTATTTACTTGCAAAGAAGATTTTGCATTATTTATTTAAAGCTGAACTCTAGAGGAATTAAAAATTAAGAATTGCAGTGAAGGCATTGAGGAATAAGGAAAAATACAATAATTAAAAATGGCAACAACCACCAACTGCATACAGTATGTGTAAGCTGCAGCAATCTCATACAATTGCTACAATATTAATTCACTCCAAAATTAAAGTGCTAATGCAAGATTTCATATACATATATCAAATTCAAGAGGAGAAGAACAGAGAGGCACCAAGCAGGCTATGGTGTAGCACAGTTTAATATAAAAAAGTAAAATGTACAACAAAATGCACAAGATATGTAAGGGCGAAAGGCAAAGGACAGTGATGTGCAGTCCAGAATGGTCCAGGGGGAGCAGCTGTCAACAAGCCTAGGGGGAAACGGCAGTCCAGGGAGAGCCGACAGTCCGAGGGACCAGACAAGGGCAAGCTGAGGCCTTAGGCTGATGAAGGAGGCATGGCTTGCCTCCGAAACGCATCCCTATTGGCTACCGCTCCACGGTTGCATACATAGGCTGTAGGATCTTTCCAGGTGTCCACCGCAGCTCTTGCACCATCTACTCAATGGACCCCTGCTTTTCCGGCATCGGCTCACCCTTGTCTGGTTTCTCTGACTTTTGGCTCTCCATGGACTACCGGTTCCCCCAGGCGTGTTGACAGCTGCTCCCCCTGGACCATTCTGGCTAGGGTAGTATATGGACAGACTAGGGTAGTATATAGACAGGCTAGGGCAGTATATGGGCAGGCTAGGGTAGTATATGGGCAGGCTAGGGTAGTATATGGGCAGACTAATGTAGTATCTAGACAGGCTAGGGTAGAATAGGGGCAGACTAGAGTAGTATATAGACAGGCTAGGGTCATATATAGACAAGCTAGTGTAGTATATGGACAGGCTAGGGTAGCATATAGACAGGCCAATCAATATACACTTATTGCAATTTCTTTTACCAAAAATATGTAGAAGAATACATATTGGTCTAAACTGAGGAAGAAATTAGTTTTTTATATATTTTTGGGGGGATATTTATTATAGCAAAAAGTAAAAAATATTAATTTTTTTTCAAAATTGTCTTTTTTTGTTTATAGTGCAAAAAATAAAGACGCAAAGGTGATCAAATACCACCAAAAGAAATTTCTATTTGTGGGAAAAAAAGGGATGTCAATTTTGTTTGGGTACAATGTCGTGCGACCGCGCAATTGTTAGTTAAAGACACACAATGCCGTATCGCAAAAAATGGCCTGGTCAGGAAGTGGGTAAATCTTTCCGAGGCTGAAGTGGTTAATGTCATTTATTTACTACTTGGTTATTACAGGCAGTTGAAGAACACTGACAATTTATGCAATGCTTTACATGCTGTACATTCACAACACTCCCTGCCATCGAGGAGCTTATAATCTATGGTACCTATCTCACATATATACAGTACATACACATACTGGGGCCATTTCAGACAGGAGTCCGAAGCATGTCTTTGGAGTGGTGTGGGAGGAAACCAGAGCACTAGGATGAAACTCACGCAAGGCCCGGAAGAACATGCATCCTCCATGCTGCAAGGCAGAAGTCAAATCTTGACAAATGATTAATTAGTAAAGCTGAGAAAAACATTCAGTTTTTCCTGTAGTAACCAATCTAGAAAATTACTGTTTACAATATGAAAGTAAATATACGCAGGGTTTCCATGGTCTATACAAATCCTTTTTCTATCTTACAGTTTTAAATATTTCCATAAGAAATCTAGACTATGCCAGCAAAGTTAGTGTGCCCATGCCATTTAGGTCTGTTTGCCCAGACCATCTCGTCAAAGTAGGGTTGTCCAGAACATGTCATCAGTTTGTGTGCCAATAAGACAATGAAGGGAGTCCATGAACACCAGTAATTTCATCAAAGTATACTCTTTTTCTGAATGAGCCCACAGAGCTTGGACCTCTAAATTCACAATGACATAAAATGAAAAATGCATACTTTCAAAAATCTTTGTGCAGTCTAGGCGATGGTAAGTATAATTAAGCAGAGCTGCACCCAAAAGGAGAAGTTCTGCTTTAAGACCTCACCGGTTTGTGAAATGGAGCTTTTGGGGAGGAGGGGGGGAGAGGATACCCAATTTTGACAGGTATTCGCTCCCACTTCCGCTCCAACCACCTGGGTGATCAGAAGCAAAAGTTCTGACCTCCCCCTCCCTCCTGCAGAATTTTGGGACACAGCAAAGGTCCCAGAAGGCTGGTGGACCATTCACATTGTGCAGTGCCACTCGCATATATGCAGTTGGCTCCCGGCTGTGAAGCCACAAGCTGTCACAGCTAGGTACCCATAGTAAAGATGCCGGTGCCGGGGAGAGAGACACACAGGGTGAAAGCGGCTGGGGTGGGGATGGCACTGGATCATGGGAAACCCACATCAAATTCGCACATATGTGAACCCGGCCTAAATGTTTTTTTTTTTTACCTATTCACAAAAATTTCTAATCAAATTCAAAAGTAATTCCTTGGCAGCAAAACTGTGTAAAAATGTAGAAAGCATCAACAGATAGAAAAACATAGGGATGTCTGCCATTCTAGAGCTCCTTTTAAAAATAGTATGACAAGTAGAAAACGTGGTTACCTAAAACAAAAGCCTCCTTGTACCTATAAAATATGCCTACATTGCTGTGCCACCAGCGAGAGTCTCACAGACATGAAACAACCTCAGCACAATCATTAATAAAAATAAAACTCTCCCAGTACATATGATTTGGTGTACACTGTAAATAGAGAACTAACATTCTATCTGAGCCTATCTTACAGAAGACCTTCACTAGGAAAAGTCAGGAACTGCTCAACTACCAGAAACTGTTGACAATGAACACTTTCATGAGAAGTATGTAATGTATAATATAGTGTATTATATATGCCCCACCACCAATCCTTAAGCTTCACAGCCGGGGTTAACAAGGTCATACACAATAAGTAGAGAATAGCCATATTGCGCGAAACATTTTCATGAATATTTGACCACCCTACTCACTTGTGGCATGCCAAAATGTGGGCAACTTATATAAGCCATCTGATCAAAAATGTTTAAATCTCTGTAATAAGGGTATATATGTTGAATAAGAACCAGACTTTAGTGAGAGACAAATTAATAAACACTTTTATTTGAGTGAATCACTTATTTGAAGCATTCCAAATTTAGAGCTCCTTCCAGTCCTTCCAGTTCTGTAAAGAAAAAGAGTACTATGTTAGTAGTCTGTACATTGTAATAAAACAATTTATGGGTACTGCATTGAAGTAAGAGGCATTGAGTTTAGACCTCCCTTGATGCCTAAAACCCCTGGCAGCAGGTTGTTGTCAGTATTTTGTGGCAACCAGAAATTGCCAGAAAGATTGTGGAGTACTGTGCAAACAAAAACAAGGTCCACTACCCTGCTTGGAGCATAGTTCGGCTCCTAACAGTGGGAAAACATGGTAAACATGATCTAAGATTATGATGCCTAATGTAAGAACACCAAAAATGTTCCATGTAATTTTGAATCCTTCTGTGTCCAACAGTTCTACTTGTCATAAAGGGTTGACCGGTGCAAGATAAAGGAGTCATGGCAACTTCTGGGAAACACCTAAGTAAGTGGAAATGCATCTGGATGCAGCCCATTTTTTCTCTCAGGTGATGATATGGGTACAGCATGAGTACAGTCAACAGCATCCAGACAATGTGGAACCCAAATACTCTGCCATACCCTGCCATACTCGGTAATACCCAGCCATACTCTGCAATACTCAGTAATACCCAGCTATACTCTGCAATACTCGGTAATACCCAGCCATACTCTGCAATACTTGGTAATACCCAGCCATACTCTGCCATACTCGGTAATACCCAACCATACTCGGCAAAACCCAGCCGTACCCAGCTATACTCAGCCAATATTACAGTGGGGGAGATGACGTGGATATTACAGTGGGGGAGATTGGGGATATTACAGTGGGGACTATATGGTGGTGGAATTTTCACAGGTTTTTGCAAATTCAATTATTTGCTGACCTGAAAAATGATCCGTGACTCTGATCCGAGGAACGATCCGATCCGTGAGTTTGCGGGGGACAGATGTACAGAGGGGGAACATATATATGTGTGTGGGGGGGATGACAGACGTGTAGTGGGGTACTGAGGGGGAACAGATATATGTGTGGAGGGGAACAGACGTGCACGGGGGTACAGAGGGGAAATAGATGTGCAGGGGGGAACGTGCCCTTTGCTTACAGTAATAATAGACCCGCCCCTTAGAATATTAAAAAAAAAGTCACAGTTACTTTGCTGAGGACTTTTTGGGAGAAGTAATTTGTAACTTAACTAATTACTTTTTTAAAGTAAGATGACCAACACTGATGGGTAGTAGCACTGATTTTTATTATTTGCATCGCAACTAACTACCAATTAACTACATGGAGACAGGAGGCATTCTGTGACCAGGTTTCAAGGATCAAGAATCATTATCATTACCTTCCCTAAAGGGAGCCACCTGTTGTGCAAGACTCTTTGGGGGAAATTTATTAAAACCAAAGCAACTGAAATCTGGATTAGGCAACCAATCAGCATCTATCTCAGCTTGTCCAATAAGCTTGGAAATGAAGGTTAAAAACGGGTTAGTTGCCATTCATAGCAGCTCCAGATTCTGGCTGCTACAGACTTAATAAATTCTTCTCACTCCTTATCACTACCTAATTTTTAACCACATCCAGTTGGTTTCAGTCAAACATACATAGCACATATTCATGTTAGGAATTCAGTCTGTACGGCAATAAGCTAACACAGGCCTGTAATGCAGTGTTTGCATTCCTTTCCTGCTGAGTGACAGTTGGGGCATTTCAAAATTGTTATTATTATTATTATTATTATTATACACAATTTATATAGTGCCAAATGTCTGATAGAGAAGGTTTCTGATAGAGAAGATCATTTTAAACTTCCTTTATACTGTATATGAAAATATGTGTACATTCCTAAGGTGCATGAAATAATAATGATAATAACATGATGAATAATTGCTGTATTGTTACAATGACATCATTTCTACATCTAATAGGGGAAGGGTATGTAATCAGGTTGAAATAGCCAGATAGGTGCTGTCCTGGCCTGGGGGGTAGAAGTTAATGCTTTTTCTGGTTCTTTGGTTTTTGCCAAGTTCATCTCTAGGTCCGGCATACTGGTCCAGTATTAAATAAGAGGGACAGTGGTCTGGTGTTAGAGAGGTATTTTCGGGGGAGTTTGAGGATTTTTCCTCCCGTTAGAGCCTAAGAGAAAGTAAGCAGAGACCAGTGCCCATAAGGGAGAGAGACAGAGAATGATACCCACGAGGAGCAGAAGAATGTTGTATATCACCATCGGGATGTAATGTCATCTAAACCTGGAGTTTGCCCCGGAGACACCAGCACAGGTGTATGCCTCTAAAGGACTTACATCTGCATGAGAGTGCCTCTGAAGGACTATAATTGCTTGGACTTCACCTTTGCAGGTATGGCGGGGCATCACAAGCCTGTAGTTAGGGGTAGGGACGTAGACAGTGATGCCTCTTTTTTTCTAAATATCTCCTAAACCATGTAGGTTTAGGAGATATTTATTGGACCTACAGGTAAGCCTTAATTTAGGCTTACCTGTAGGCCAAAGTGGTTTGTAAGGGTTTACAACCACTTTAAGGTTGAGTTTTCCCCACAGCAGCCTCAGCCTTGTCCCAGAGCATTTATGAAGAGGGCACAAGGTAAAAGTACCCCATGTGAACAAAGTGACCCTGTACAAAGTTCCTAGTGTAGCCCAGAAAAACCCACCCCGGGAGAGGAGAGAAACATGGAAGATGTGATAAACACCCTGTTACCCTGACCTGCCCACAGGTATGTTCACTGAAGCACATCGTTTTAATGAAGTCACTTAGGAAGTCTACACAGTATCTCTAATTTGAAGCAAGACCAGCTAGTCCAGCACTTGGATTCACTTATTCTTCATTTGTATAGTTTGTAAACTTTCATGCTGGAAAAGTTTGACAACATAAGCAAACAAAATCTCTATAGTGGTTTTAAATAATTCCATTGCAGACACTTTGTGTTATACTGCAGTCACCGAACTTGAATAGTTTATGCTAATATGATGTATTGTTGCAAGAGCAGTTGCCAGGCTTTTTATCTGGATTTTTATCCAAACAAAAATTGTGAAGAGTGAAGATATCAAATTGCAGACTTTTGAGAGAAGAATCAAGAGAAAATTGATTCCAATTACGCCACTGAGCCATAGATATTTTTCATTGATTATAATAGGGGTTCTTGAAGACATGAACAGATTAGGAGAAAGGTAGCAGTAGTGTCCCCCACCACCTATAAACTGGCAACCATAAACTGTTGAAAGTGTATTATAATATATAAAATGGCCAGAATTTTTTTGTTCTTAAAATTCAAGGTACAGCTAGGAAAATCACAATCTACAAGGAAAAATATATTAATTTATATATTTTTCCGTCAGGAACCCCCAACAGTCAGGATAATCAAAGCCAGCTTATGCTGTGCCTGCCAATACTTGAATGATACCACAATGACTTGCACTGGATACAAGCATTTCCAGGGAGATCACAACTTTGTACCCCTTCATTTTATATATACATTTTATATATACAGTATACAGTACAGCAGGTAAAATAAGTATTGAACATGTCACCATTTTTCCAGGTAAATATATTTCTAAAGGTGCTATTGACATGAGATTTTCACCACAAATCGGTAATAAACCACGCAATCCATACATACAAAAAAAAAACAAATAAGTTCAGAAATTAAAGCGGAGCTACACTGCCCCTGACGTTTTTTTTTCAATGGTGATTAATAAATAAATTAATTTGTAATTTAGTAACTCACCTGTCCTGTTTCTATGTCTTGTGCCTTTCGTTTTTTATCTCCTTTATAAAAAATTCTGGTTCGTTCTCCATCTTGCCTGTGGGCATTTGAGACATCCAGGCATTCTATTCCTGGATTTCATTGACGCGTCTCATTGTAATCTCACGGATGCGCAGTACAAACTGCATAGGAGCGCCGTCAGCAGCTCCTGTTGCCATCACAAAGGCGGCGGCGTCGAAAGTCCCGCTGCGTTGTGATAGCAGAGACCGAACGTGACTGTTGTGATGACGTCACGTTCGGTTTCAAGTCTCGCGCTATCTCGGGCCAGGCCGCCACACTGACTCCTGGGAGCTATGACACAAGCTCCCAGGAGACAGTGCGGGCTAGGGGATATTACGAAATAGCCGCAATATCCCCGCTCATATCCGAGGGAAGGAGAACCGGAAGCGATGGATGGCAAGAAGAAAACAACTAAAGGTAAGTAAAAAAAAAAAAAAAAAACTTTTCGGATCGAGGAAGGTGAGTATTATTTTTTAGATCTAGGTCTTAAAAACGGGTGTAGCTCCACTTTAGGTTATCTGTAATAAAATGGAATGACACAGGGAAAAAGGATTGAACACGGTGACTGAAATGTATTTCATACTTCGTTTTTGCTGGTAATGACAACTTCAAGACACCTCCTGTATGGAGAAACTAGTCGCATGCATTGCTCAGGTTGAAGGTTCCGTGGGCCTCTTCTATGAACTCTGATCTTTAGTTCTTTCCATAGATTTTCTATTCTATTCAAGTCAGGTTATTGGCTGGGCCCTTCTAGCAGCTTTATTTTCTTTCTTTAAAACCAATTGAGAGTTTCCTTGGGTTTGTGTTTGGGATCATTATCTTGCTGAAATGTCCACTCTAGTTTCATCTTCATCATCCTGGTAGATGGCAGCAGATTTTTATCAAGAATGTCTTGGTACATTTCTCCATTTATCCTTCCTTCAATTATATAAAGGTTGCCAGTACCCAATGCTAAAACCCCACACCATGGTGCTCCAACCTCCAAACTTCACTGTTGGGGTGATGTGCAGTGCCATTTGACCTCCAAACATAGTGTGTATTATGGCATCCAAAGAATTTAATTTTGGTCTCATCTGACCAAACTATATCCTCCCAGTCTTTCCCAGGCTTGTCTAAATGTTGTGCAGCAAATTTTAAACAAGCTTCAACATGCTTTTTTTTCCAGCAATGGAGTCTGGCATGGTGAGTGTGCATACAGGCCATGGCGGTTGACTACATTACTTTTTGTTTTCATTGAAACAATTGTACCTGCTAATTCCAGGTCTTTCGGAAGATCTTCACAAGTGGTCCATGGCTCTTGAACGACTTTTCTTATAATTGTTTTCACTCCTCTGTCAGAAATCTTGCAAGAAACACCTGGTCGTAGCTGGTTTATGGTGAAATTATGTTGTTTCCACTTCCAGATTATGACCCCAACAGTGCTCACTGGAACATTCAGAGGTTTTGAAATCCTTCTGCAACCAATGCCATCAGTATTTTTTGCAACAATAAGGTTGCAAAGGTCTTGAGAGAGCTCTTTACTTTTACCCATCATGAAATGTTTCTTGTGTGACACCTTGGTAATGAGACACCTTTTTATAGGTCATCAGTTGAGACTGAACCAGCTGATATTAATTTGCACTGACAAGCGGCAGAATTGCTTTCTAATTATTGATAAATTTAAGCTGGTGTTTTGTCTTTCCATGCCTTTTTGCACCTCCCTTTCTTCATGTGTTCAATACTTTTTCCCTGCGTCGTTCCATTTTATTACACATATATTTATATTTACACCATTTGCAATTGTCATTGCGGTGCTAGCAGCTGTCCCTGACAGCGCAGTATTTACCACACTTTTTACACTGTTTACCTGTTGACTTTTTTTACCACTGCAGTCTGCACTTTCAAACACTCACACACCATGGATGTTTTTGATTACAGAGCATCCCACACTGTTAACACAGAGGTAGTTTTTATTACCACAGGGAGCGACACTGAAATAGGTGCTTTGTTCATGAGACTGAAAAACATCATGGTGTCTGAGTTACACCTTTAATGGGATCTATTGTTTCTTGAACAATATGTATCAGAAAAAATGGTTCCCCCAAGCCTTCGTTGGAATGTTCATATACTCCAGAGATGTGGGAGACTACAGGTCTGGAGCCGTTTTTTCATGGCAGAAGCCTACTGCTTCAGACAGTGCAGTTGACACTTCAACAGTTCAGCCCGGCTCCAGAAATGGACCAGCTAATTTGGGACAGGTTGCAGGATCTGTCTATAGGCCTACATTGAGAGGACCACAAAGAACAATATCCCCATTATAGGAAAAGGCGTTCCAGCGTTCACACCCCTACGGGACCACACAGAAGTAGAGGAAATAACTCTAATAGAAGGGGTACTAGTGGCAATCGACATAACTCTAGACCATATAATCAACAAAACCCTCAGAGTCATACAGAGTACCATCAGAGGGGTTCTCCTGTAAGATATGATGATTACTGTCAGAGGTACTCACCCGGGCCGATATGCTGAGAGCTGCTCCCCTTGCGACTAAGCGCACGATGCCTCTGGAGTGGGTACAGAGGGCACCGGGCTCAAAGATGCACGGGTTGCCAGCAGGAGTGTAGCAGGTGGTGTGCAGTAGCGTCGTTGACCAGGAGAGGCTGAAGCTGCACTGGAGTAGACACCTGGCAGGGTTGTGATCAGGTAGAGGTTGCAGAGGTACCAACACGTATACTGGAGGGGGAACCTCGGAAGCATAGGAGAACTGCAAGTTCTGAACACAGAGCAGGAGATAGTCCAGTAAGCAGGCCGAGGGTCAAACACAGGCAACCAGGCAGTAGAGGTATCCAAAGGCAAGCCGGGGGTCAAACACAGGTAAGTAACTCAGAGAATGTCCAGGAGGCAAGCCGGGGGTCAAGCACAGGTAATCAGGCAGTAGAGGTGTCCAGAAGGCAAGCCAGGGGTCAAACACAGGTAAGTAACTCAGAGAATGTCCAGTAGGCAAGCCGGGGGTCAAGCACAGGTAATCAGGCAGTAGAGGTGTCCAGAAGGCAAGCCAGGGGTCAAACACAGGTAAGTAACTCAGAGAATGTCCAGTAGGCAAGCCGGGGGTCAAGCACAGGTAATCAGGCAGTAGAGGTGTCCAGAAGGCAAGCCAGGGATCAAACACAGGTAAGTAACTCAGAGGAAGTCCAGTAGGCAGGCCGAGGGTCAAACACAGGTAATCAGGCAGAGAGGTATCCAGGAAGTCAGCCAGAGGTCAAACACAGGTAAGTAACTCACGGAAGGACCAGTAGACAAGCCGAGGGTCAAACACAGGTAATCAAGCAGTAGGGAAATCCAGGAAGCAAGCCAGGGGTTCAAACACAGGTAAGTAGCGGTAGCGGTAGTCAGGAGGATTCCGGGTCGGCACTGGTAGTCAGGTAGATGCAGGGTACAGGATACAGGATACAGGATACAGGATACAGGATACTGGACTGGAGACAGGACTCAGAAGAGACAACAAACCAGCAATTTGGAAGTGGACAGGGAAGGCCTTTTATAGGCCTGGTAACTGGTCAGGTGGGATACCCGGACGAGTGCGCATGCGCACTCGTCTTCCGTCAGCGCCGCGCACAGTGGTGAGGCGTACTGGCTGGGTTGTGACAGATACCCGAGAGCCGCGGACCCGCGCATGCGCACGTGTTACCCGGCGTACCTGTAAACTTCGTTGCGCCGCTCTACCGCGCGTGCGCAACCCAGGAACCCGGCGGAGAGACCTGGTATTTCCCTGACAGTGCCCCCCTCCTAAGGGCAGCCTCCGGATGCCCATTTCAGCATGTCTTTGGTGATATTCCCGGATTAAGCGGGGGGCATGAATGTTTTCGGATGGCTCCCAGGAGCAGTCTTCTGGGGGATACCCCTTCCATTTAACAAGATATTGGACCTGCCCTCTTCTTCTTCGGAGATCCAGAATTTTCTCAACCTCGAATTCTTCCTCTCCTTGGATAGTGATGGGAGGAGGAAGTGGCGTTTGCCTATCAGGAAAAGAATTAGCAATAATGGGTTTCAGCAAAGAGGCATGAAAAACTGGGTGAATCCTATAGGAACTGGGGAGATCTAGTTCAAAGGCCACTGGGTTGATCACCCTCTTAACCTCAAAGGGGCCGATGAACCTGGGACCCAATTTCCGAGAAGGACAAGGGAGTTTTAAATTAGCGGTTGATAACCAAACTTTCTCACCAATCTGGAAAGGCGGACATTCCTTCCTGCCCCGGTTGTATTGTACCTCATAACCCTTCTGTGCTTCCTTCATGGCCTGTTGGATCCGGGTGAAGTTGTCTTGGATACTTTTGACTAGGTCCTGTGCAGCTGGAGTAGGAACGTCTGGAATGGAATCTGGAAGAAAAGAAGGGTGATAACCGTAGTTTGCCCAGAAGGGCGTCTGATTAATGGCAGAATGCAAAGAATTATTGTAGGCAAACTCCGCGTAGGGTAGTAAGCCTGACCAGTCATCTTGGGAGTAAGAGCAAAAACACCTCAGGTATTGCTCGAGGGTTTGATTTGTGCGTTCAGTTTGACCGTTGGATTGGGGGTGATATGCTGAAGACATGGAAGTCCTGATTTCAAGGGATTTGCATAGGTCTCTCCAGAACCTAGAGGTGAATTGTACCCCTCGGTCCGAGGTGATGTTAGCTGGAACTCCGTGTAACCTTATAATTTCCCTGATGAAGATGTCAGTAGTAGCAGAAGCCGAGGGGGTACCTTTCATGGGTAGGAAGTGAGCCATCTTTGAGAGACGGTCAATGACAACCAGAATCGTGGTGAAGGAATCTGAAGGGGGTAAATCCACGATGAAGTCCATGGAAATCTCCTTCCATGGACGTTCCGGGACAGATAAAGGACGTAACAGACCCCAGGATTTAGTGTTGGACCCCTTGTTCCTTTGACAAATGTTGCAAGAGAGAACGTATTCCTGACAGTCTTTTCTCCAGCCCGGCCACCAGTAAGATCGACCTACCAAGTCCACTGTTTTCTGTACTCCAAAATGGCCGGACATCTTGTGGTCATGAAGGGTCTGCAGAACTTGGAGTCTGACAGGAGGAGGGACAAAGATTCGGGCATGGGCCCAGAGTAAATCCTGCTTCCTTTCAAGAAAAGGTAATGTGGGAGAAGAGAACTGGTTGGAAGCCTGTTTGAGGGCTGTGGTTAAGTCAGGCTGAATGGCATGGAGGAAATTGTGGGCGGACAGGATAGTAGCAGGTTCTTTCGAGGATTCAGTGTCCAGAAACATACGGGACAAGGCATCCGCCTTGCCATTCTTGGAGCCAGGACGGTAAGTGATGTGGAAATTAAATCGGGAGAAAAACAAGGCCCAGCGGGCCTGTCTGGGTCTAAGGCGTTTTGCAGCCCTGAGGTACTCCAAATTGCGGTGGTCAGTGAAGATGAGGATGGGTTGGGAAGCTCCTTCAAGCAGGTATCTCCATTCCTCGAGAGCGAATTTAATCGCAAGTAATTCCCGGTCGCCTACATCATAATTCTTTTCAGGGGGACTTAGTTTTCGGGAGGAAAAGGCGACTGGGTGAAGGAGGGCCTTTGGGCCACTTCTCTGCGATAGAATTGCTCCTAAAGCAGAGTCTGAAGCGTCCACCTCTAGGACGTAAGGGAGTTCGGGGTCAGGGTGCTGTAGGATGGGTGCAGAGGAAAAGAGTTCCTTGAGCTTCTCAAAAGCGCTCTGCGCTTGGGGAGTCCACTGGAACTTAACTTGCTGGCGAGTCAGTTGGGTGATTGGGGACACAATGGCAGAAAATCCCTGAATGAACCGTCTATAAAAGTTGGCAAAGCCGATAAAACGTTGGACTGACCTCTTGTCCGTGGGAGCCGGCCAATCCTGGATGGCCTTCACTTTTTGGGGATCCATCAGTACTCCTCCGGTGGTTATGATGAAGCCCAGGAACTGGATGGTATCAGTCTCGAACTCGCATTTCTCTCCTTTGACGTAGAGCCCGTGTTTGCGGAGGATGAGAAGAACTTTCCGGACATGTTGACGATGGGCTTCTAGGGAATCGGAGAAAATCAAGATATCATCAAGATATACAATGAGGAAGTTATCCAAATACTCACGAAAAATGTCATTGACAAGGTGCTGGAAGGTAGCTGGGGCATTACAAAGTCCAAACGGCATGACCAGGTACTCAAAATGGCCGAATCTGGACCTAAAAGCCGTCTTCCACTCATCCCCAGAGCGTATTCTAACTAAATTGTAGGCCCCACGAAGATCCAGCTTGGTAAACACTTTGGCAGTCCTGAGCCGTTGAAAAAGTTCGGGAATGAGCGGAAGTGGGTACCTGTTCTTGATAGTAATTTTATTGAGTTCCCTGTAATCTACACAGGGTCTGAGGGAACCGTCTTTTTTTTTCAACAAAGAAGATCCCAGCCCCTGCTGGCGAAGAAGATGGTTGGATGAACCCTTTGGCAAGATTCTCGTCGATATATACCCGTAGGGCTTCAAGCTCAGTTTCAGACAAAGGGAAAATCCTTCCGAAGGGGATCTCAGCCCCTGGTAGGAGATCAATCGGACAATCGTATGAGCGATGAGGGGGAAGAACTTCGGCCTTTTTTTCATCGAAGATGTCCATAAAGTCTTGGTAGGGTGTTGGGACGTGTTGCAGGTCCTTGGCACTGGGTTGCAAGGCAAGATGGGTGAGAGGTACTGTGGGTTGATCCGGAAAGCAGTGCTGCAAGCAGTAAGAGGAGGAGAACTCCACTTCTTTGTTGACCCAGTCAATCCGAGGGTTGTGAGCCAGTAGCCAGGGGTACCCCAGGATGATGGGGAACATGGGAGAATGGATAATGTCAAAACGTAAAAGTTCCTGATGACCTGATTTGGTGCAGGTCAGGATGGGAGCGGTTTCCTGGGTAACCGGTCCCGAGCAGGGTGGAGAGCCATCAGCTAGCTGGATCTGAAGAGGTTGTTTCTTGGTAGCTAAAGGGAGGTTCAGGTGTCGTGCCAGGGTCAGGTCCATGAAGCAACTGCAGGCTCCAGAGTCAAGGATGGCTCCCAACTGGAAAGACTCTCCCGCTATCTGTAGGGAGAGTGGAACAGACAGATGAAAATGCGGCACTTTAACAGAGTGTGAACTTGAGAGGGACCCAGAAGGACACTTACTGGGTCTTATGGGGCATTTCTGTAGGTAGTGCCCCGTGCCCCCACAGTAGAGGCAGAGGTTGGCTTGACGACGACGGAGCCTCTCTTCAGCAGATAGGGGGGACCGTGCCAGGCCCAGCTGCATGGGTTCCCCATGAGGAGGGGAGCGAGAGTTCCAAGAAGGAGACGGTGCTGGAGGGACTCGGGGCATCGTCCAGGTAGGACGAGGGCTCTGTAGTCTCTCTGCTCGCCGTTCTCGTAGTCGACGGTCAAGTTTAATGACAAGCTGGCAGAGGTCTGTGAAGGTACTTGGGATCTCTCCTCGAGCCAGTTCATCCTTTAATACCTCGGATAGCCCTAAACGGAATTGATATTTTAGGGCTGATTCGTTCCAGTTAGTATCAGCTGCCCATTTGCGGAAATCTACTACATAGTCCTCTACAGGTCTTCTCCCCTGGGATAGGGTATGCAGGGTGGTTTCTGCTGTAACTGTGCGTTGGGAGTCCTCGTAGAGTGCTGCCATAGCGGAAAAGAAAGTCTCTACAGAATTCAATTGTGGGCTTTTCTGTTCCATCAAATGGTGCGCCCAGGATTGAGGGTCATCAGAAAGGAGAGAGATGATGAACCCTACTTTAGTGGATTCCAACTGGAAGGTCCTGGGTTGTAGAGCTAGGTGAAGCAAACAGGAGTTTTTAAAAGAGCGAAATTTCCTTCGGTCACCGGAAAAACGTTCTGGTGTGGGGACCCTGGGATCAGGATGGGACACATCATAGGCAGGGAGAGCACCTCCAGGTGTTGATAGAAGAGTGGAGGTGCTGGCTACCGGGGGTGACTGGTCCGCTTGGTTGGGGGATAAGGTCAGATGCTGAAGACGCCCCTCGATCTGGAAGTATCCATCCTGGAGGCGTTGTACAGCCTGGGTAAGGGTTGTCACCTGCTGGCATAAGGCCTCAAGGGGTGAACCAGCTCTGTCGGCCTCGGACATTGGCTGGTTTGTACTGTCAGAGGTACTCACCCGGGCCGATATGCTGAGAGCTGCTCCCCTTGCGACTAAGCGCACGATGCCTCTGGAGTGGGTACAGAGGGCACCGGGCTCAAAGATGCACGGGTTGCCAGCAGGAGTGTAGCAGGTGGTGTGCAGTAGCGTCGTTGACCAGGAGAGGCTGAAGCTGCACTGGGAGTAGACACCTGGCAGGGTTGTGATCAGGTAGAGGTTGCAGAGGTACCAACACGTATACTGGAGGGGGAACCTCGGAAGCATAGGAGAACTGCAAGTTCTGAACACAGAGCAGGAGATAGTCCAGTAAGCAGGCCGAGGGTCAAACACAGGCAACCAGGCAGTAGAGGTATCCAAAGGCAAGCCGAGGGTCAAACACAGGTAACTCAGAGAATGTCCAGGAGGCAAGCCGGGGGTCAAGCACAGGTAATCAGGCAGTAGAGGTGTCCAGAGGCAAGCCAGGGGTCAAACACAGGTAAGTAACTCAGAGAAAGTCCAGGAGGCAAGCCGGGGGTCAAGCACAGGTAATCAGGCAGTAGAGGTGTCCAGAAGGCAAGCCAGGGGTCAAACACAGGTAAGTAACTCAGAGAATGTCCAGTAGGCAAGCCGGGGGTCAAGCACAGGTAATCAGGCAGTAGAGGTGTCCAGAAGGCAAGCCAGGGATCAAACACAGGTAAGTAACTCAGAGGAAGTCCAGTAGGCAGGCCGAGGGTCAAACACAGGTAATCAGGCAGAGAGGTATACAGGAAGTCAGCCAGAGGTCAAACACAGGTAAGTAACTCACGGGAGGACCAGTAGACAAGCCGAGGGTCAAACACAGGTAATCAAGCAGTAGGGAAATCCAGGAAGCAAGCCAGGGGTTCAAACACAGGTAAGTAGTGGTAGCGGTAGTCAGGAGGATTCCGGGTCGGCACTGGTAGTCAGGTAGATGCAGGGTACAGGATACAGGATACAGGATACAGGATACAGGATACTGGACTGGAGACAGGACTCAGAAGAGACAACAAACCAGCAATTTGGAAGTGGACAGGGAAGGCCTTTTATAGGCCTGGTAACTGGTCAGGTGGGATACCCGGACGAGTGCACATGCGCACTCGTCTTCCGTCAGCGCCGCGCACAGTGGTGAGGCGTACTGGCTGGGTTGTGACAGATACCCGAGAGCCGCGGACCCGAGCATGCGCACGTGTTACCCGGCGTACCTGTAAACTTCGTTGCGCCGCTCTACCGCGCGTGCGCAACCCAGGAACCCGGCGGAGAGACCTGGTATTTCCCTGACAATTACTCTTCTCAGTATCATGGTCAACCCTCATTGACCACTTATAACCGATATTCCCCCCTCCGTGATTCTTACGCTGATGGTCAATACACATATGGTGAAAGGGGTTATGACCAATCTCCATATCAATACAATCAGCCTAATCCCAATTCACAGACTAACCAGGTTTTTTACGAGGACCACCGCACACAAAAGAGGGTCCTAAAACCAAGAGAGGTAGCCGTGGAGGGAGACAAAACAAAAGGAAAAAAGGAAAAGAAAATAACAGCACATGGAGTTTTTAATCTTAGCAAAAATACATTGACCCCAGAAGAATTGAAGGTTTTAGATAAGGGCTTAAAATTAAATTTAAAATAAGAAACTGGATAAATTCAGTACTTTTATAGACGTTCACAAGTATATTAGGAATATAAATATACAAAGATACCTAATTACTAATCCTTATCGTAATCCATTGAGAGCCACCATACATTCGGGACTTTCAAATCCCTCTCTGTTCAACCCCCCAGCCCAAATGGCCCCTGCCATTAAAATTTTTAGGGATCTAGAAATCTCGAGATCTCGAGATCTCGCCACACTCCCCCCTAAAAGGCAGGTCTGAAGTCAGAGACAGGACCTGGTTATCTGCCCAGCGGATAAAGGAGGTGGTATAGTGATGTTAGACAATGTTAACTACAAAAAGGAAATGTATAACATGTTAAGTGATTCTGAATTATATAAGGAATTAGCGAACAATCCCACGACTATATATAAAAATAAACTAGTGGAACTTATCAATAAAGGTTGTGAGAATTTTATTCTCAACAGAAAAGAGAAAGAATTTTTAATTCCCAACACACCTCGAATCCCAACCATTTTTTATTTGCCCAAGGTTAACAAAAATCCTTTATGTCCTCCTGGACGCCCTATCGTGAGTGGCATAGACTCTGTCACCTTGAGAATTGGACGTTATGTGGACTTTTACCTACAGCCCCTAGTGAAGAAGACGCTCTCAGACCTCAAAGACACTAGAGATACTATTAAAATGTTAGACACTATAACAGTACGAAGAGATTACATCATTGCCACGGCTGATGTTGCCTCCTTGTATACATGCATTCCGCATGGCCAGGGTATAGAATCTGTCAGCCACTTCTTAAACCAAGAGGCGACTATTACCCAAACTCAAGGTAGATACATTATTGAATTATTGGAGTTTTCTACACAGCACAACTATTTATGGTTCAATAGTCACTACTATCTACAACAGAGAGGCGTGGCAATGGGTGCTAAATTCGCCCCTAGCCTCGCCAAACTCTTCATGAACAAATGGGAGGAGGATGTCGTCTATGCCCAAGGTGGATCCAAATTGATCCTATGGGTCAGGTATATCGACGACATCCTCCTCCTATGGGATGGTTGTTCAGAATCTTTGACAGATTTCTTTTCATTACTCAACCAAAATGATCGTGGCATATCCCTGACCTATGAGTATAGAAGGCAGAAGATCCATTTCTTGGATTTGGAGATAGAGATTTTTGATCACCATTTTAAGTATAAAACGTAATTTAATTCCACTGACCGTAATGATTTAACACCTATTGACAGTTGCCATCATCATTCATGGCTACTATGAATTCCACGTGGCCAATTTTTGAAGTTACATGGGAATTGCACTGACCTCAGAACTTTTAAATCACAAGCCGCAGTATTATGCGAGAGGTTTCTTGAGAAGGGTTATAAACAAGCCGAGGTGGATTTACAGCTTCATGCATCATGGAAATGGATAGAGGACCATTGCTAATTGAAAAACCTCCTCCTGAGTCCAATGATTCTTTTAAATGGTCATTAGTTACGACGTACTCTGTACAGTATAAACAAGTAAAGTCTAGAATAGACAAGCATTGGGGTATATTGAAGAATGACCGCATCTTAGGCCCTCTATTGCCCAAACATGCTAAAGTGGTATATAAAGGAGTGTCTAATCCCCAGAATAAGGTAGCACCCAATATTATAAATTCACCTGTTAGACCTTTTTTTTTAGCAATTTAGTTGGTTATTTTCCCTGCAAAAGATGTAAAGTTTGTAAATACAATATTCGTGGCAGAACTAAAACTACAGAGATGAGGTCTACAATAACCAATCAGTCTTATTCCATCAAACGATTTTTTTTGCTTGCTCTACAAAATTTGTAGTGTATCTACTTACTTGTCCTTGTGGCAAGCAGTATGTAGGCCGTATTATCAGGTTTTTCACTACTAGAGTCAGTGAACATATAACTAAAATCAAGGGTAATATTACACATACGGTCCCTCGACACTATCGCCAATTCCACAATAAACACCCTAGTGGCATAGAGTTTTTGATTATAGATAGATATATCCCCCCCGGAGAGGTGGAGCTATTAGTAGGGGTGTCTCTTATCTTGAGACTTACTGGATTTACGAATTACAGACCCACTCCCCCCAAGGGAATTAATGTGGAATGGGACATCAACACCTTTATAAAGAAAGCTTAGACATTTATCAATATACTCTACAACCTTAATAGAGTTTTTGTCCACAGGAGTGCACCAATCTTTTAATACAGTTATTTTTACTTTTCATTCACTTTATATCTCCTTGGATGACTGTAAAATTTCATTTTGTTGGGTTAATATATATCTGGTTTGGATTTCTTTTTAGTTTTATATGTTCAATCATTCAGGGTTTTTGTCTGTCATTCATATATCCCTGCTAGGATTCAACCCGGTGTGTTCAAATTTTAATATTATATTTTAATATTTTTCATTAATAAATCATTATTGTGATTTCTTTATGTATAAAATCACACATACTTTTTCATATATATCCATTCATTCCATATTTGGATTTTATGGATCACAATAATATATCCTTTTGGCAAAATAAATAAAAAATATTTTTGGAAATTTGATATATTTTTTTATATTTTTTATTTATAGGCATAGTTATTGGACCGGTGGCTTGAAATTGGTTGTTTGGCTCCTTACCAATTTGTCTCAAACAATGTTTTTACTAATCATCTATTTTTAATAAATGATTCAGCGTTTTTTAGTTTTTTCATTAGATATTATAATTTTCGGAATCAGCCCTGTATTGATTTACTAGACCTTTTGGTCCTGCTGAGAATATCTACTACATCCTGCTTCGAGTTCTAGGTCACATTCCGGTCTTTGTGCTTTTCCGCTGGAATTTTGGCTAGCTATAGCGAGGCTTGAAGCGGTGCGCTCCACTTCGTATACTGTAGTTTCCGGATTTTACCACAATATGTAATTTGTTCCGCTTAAGGCTACTTTCACACTGGGGCGTTGATCGCGCCAGCGGTAAAGCGGCGCTATATGTATCGGCACTTTACCGTCATTTTAGCATCGCTATTCGGCCACTAGCAGTTTTATCCCCTGCTAGCGGCCGAAAAAAAGGGTTAAAACCGCCTGCAAAGCGTCGCTGCAGGCGGGTTTGCATCGCTGCCCCATTGTTTTCTATGGGAAGGGGCGCTTTAGGATCGGTAAATACACCGCTCCTACAGCGCCCCAAAGATGCGGCTTGCAGGATTTTTTTGACTGTCCTGCAAGCGCACCGCTCCAGTGTGAAAGCCCTCTGGCTTTCACACTATAGAGACAGCAGCGGCTGTTTCAGGCTGTTACACTATAGAGACAGCAGCGGCTGTTTCAGGGCGCTTTGCAGGCGCTATTTTTAGCGCTGTAGAGCCTGCAAAGTGTCCCAGTGTGAAAGGGGTCTAAGTCTCAGCTATTCATAGCAAGGCTCACTTCCGGCTTTTCGCTGTACTGCACCTGCACGTTGCCAAAGTGAGGATTGCAGGGCACGCGACGCCGCCATCTTTTTCTGCTCAGACATGCAGCAACAATTAGGCTAACCATCTGCAGGTTTGTTTCCTAGACTTATGTGACATTTTGTATATATATATACGCAGTGGGATTAGTGGGATGACACCCCAGATGATATCTTTGTAGATGAAATGCGTCAACTCGAGCCTACTGTTCCCATTGCGTCACCATATTGGATTTACAAGCGCTTGTTTTATTTCTCAAAAATATGTGTCATTATCCATTTTTATAAATAAATCTTCCTGTTATGTGGACTATGTGCATTTCTTATTCCTTTTTGGCCATTTATGTGTGAATCCATACCACGTCATATACCTTTGGAGGGTTTTATTCCCCGTTGATTGTGGCTATTTGGAGGAGAGTGGGATTAATACATATTCCTGTGTCCTACCGTCCATATGTGTTGAGGTGCTTTGATTATTGGTGTGTAATCACCGACAAGTCTGAACGATTCATGGGGCATATGTCCTACTGAATCCACACACTCCGGTAAGCCTCAGTGGTATCGGTGGTGGTTTTCTGTTTCACCTTTCATGCACTTTAAATGGTGGTTTGAAAATTTAAGTTTGGTTCAGCAAGATTGATACATCTCTATTCATCTATCAACACTATTTATCACAGATTGGACTTCTTTTGCTTGTTTTTGCTTTACGGTATTTTTTTTATCTTTTAAAGTGCAATTTCAGTTTTTTACTTATTTTTTTATAAATAAAAGTTTGTCGCCCCAGCCAGGTTAAGCCTCTTCTGTGTGGAAGTCCTTCCTGTACAGCCTCTAAATGAGCTATATGGTTGGAGCCCCATTCTGGTGGTCTGGGGGGGGCATATTTCAGCCTCTCCTGGGTGGAAGTCCTTCCTCTACAGTCTTTAAATGAGCTATATGGTTGGAGCCCCATTCTGGTGGTGCAGGCTTCTCAAAGAAAGCTTTAAACAATCTTTGTCGTAAGTGACAGCGTTTCCTTTTGCTTTCCATATGCCTTTTACTTCTTTCTCTGTGTTATGGACGTTTGCCATTTCCAAGATGGCTGCCACAGTGCCAGTATACTATGAGCATGAGAGGCAGGAAGTGATGCGGCCTCTGTGTTTCCTGGCTAGAGCTTTCCAGGTTGGTGATCTGAACAGGCTCAGGCACTGATATCATCACTAGTGGCAAATGTGAGTTCTAAATGTTTTTATGGCATTTTTTGGACAACAAATGGTGGAGCTCTCTACTCATGCATGCTGGATGCTTATGTGGTCATTGTTTGCAGGTATGTTTCCCTTTTTATGTCTTTCACCTGCGTTTTTTCCCATCTCCTTTTCAATGCTTGCTCTGGGATCACTGTGTTAGGGCTTGGTTTCCACTAGTGCGACTTGTTACTGCAAAGTAGCATGACAAGCCGTACCCCATGATTTCCAATGAGTACCGTTCATATCTGTGTTCATAGACCTTAAGAATATAACAGGCATTGCTCCAAGTCGCATCGAATTTGCGGCAAAATCATGCGACTTTAATGTCACAATAGTGGAGCCTTAGCTTTATTCTGTTCTTCATTTTAATCTGCTGCTTTACTCTGTTTCTATGGGAAACGCTGTGCAGTCAGACCATCCATTGCCTTTAAGGTATAGGGATTAGGTAAGTAGTGAAGATTGAGAAGAGAGCCAATATCTATAGTCCTGTAAGGACTACAAGATGGAGGGAGCCTTCTGACGGTCAAGACAAGTCACCATCTAAGAACAGACATCGAGGCAATGTTGATTAAATCTCATCATCTCACCCCTCATTATCATTGCTCCCCGTTTTACAAACATAACAAATTACCAGCCCTAATAGTCGCTGCATTTGTTGTGGAAAATCATTGCCTGCCAAGCTAGTGTGTCAAATGAACAAGCACTATACAGCCCTGCAAGGACCTCAAGATGAAGAGAGCCTGCTAAAGCCAGAACAGTCACCGTTCAAAGCGCAGACATACAGGCAACATTGATCAATGTCATCACCTCACCTCTCATTTTGTTTGCTCCCCTTTTACAAACACCACAGATAACCAGCCCTAATGGTTGCTGCATTCGTGGTGGAAAGTCATTGCTTGACAAGCTACAGTGCATAAATTGCCTAGCGCTTCCAACCAGAACCAGTACATGGTGTCCAAATAGGAAAGCTTGCACAAGCTTTGAAGATTGCCCAATAGAGACTTTTTTTGCAAGGGCAACTAAGGACACAATTGCCTGGGTTGAAGTGGAGGAAACACTCCACAAGGTTAAAAAGTACCAATTTCCTTCACTGAACAACTGGAAGAGTTAATCCAGGAACAATTGAAGGGGTCAGAGAAAAATGCCCTCATAAACAGGCTGTCAAAACTGTATACCCTGAAAAAGCTAGAGGTCAACCTGCTTCAGTCTCCTCTGATGATGGATGCATCATGAATGTAGCTGGCAAGACATGTCACATTCAAGGAGGCTCTAGTCTGAAAATTTGATCTAGATCTGAAGTGATCCTACATACTGTAGCATCTGCAGGTACTGGCACATCAGCAATAACCAGCCCATGTGCTGAATGAGACCAATGGATGTGGTTTCATAATTGTCAACCAGCTGGGAAAGTGGCAGGGTCTGCATCCCTTTAGATGTGATTCCCTATTGGGAGTATTTTATCAAAAATGATTTTTTTTATTGCAGTGGATGCCAAAAAATCTGACTTTTATCTTGACGCAGACTTCTGGGAAAATCAGTGAACCAGTCATACAGACAGGAAAATTGCAGCCCTGCAGATTAAAAAAGTGGAGTAACCCTTTAAATAAGCCGTCTGGAAAAAGTGAAGAGACAAGGTGGTAACAGCTTTGTAAGAGTTGAAATTGGTGGCATACCCTGTGGTGGATGTGTCAGACGTTAATTGATGTTTTTCAAGAGCGGTGTTTCCCGCGGTCACGGCAAGGAGTGCATTATGGCTAAAGCCATGGTTGGTGGATGGCGCAAAAAAAAAAATGGTGCAAGACACCAGAACACAGATCCAATCTATTCGGGAGTAGATAGGATACAGCCATCTCAAGGGTGACCATTAGAGCAGGGGTGCCCAACCTTTTGAAGAGCGATGGCTACTTAAGCGACTTCGTAATCGTGTTGCGGGCCACAATGAGCAGAGTGGGCAGTTGACAGCTCTGTGTCCACTCTGCCTATGCAAAGCGGACACAGACACAGCCCACTCTTCTCTTTGGGCCCTCTGATCTGATCAAATGGAAGGGGACGGATCCACTTCTGTTTTTTTAGCATATCCGATTGGAGGTAGGCGGGTATAAACGGACACAAGTCTGTTTACATCTGCCGCTCTAGAGGAGGTGAATGGAGGGTCCAATCGGGTCAGACCGATCATGTTAAAGGGGCCTAAGGCTGCTCTTTCACCTTAAGGTTCTGCGGTCTACCCACACCGGGTTAGCTGTACTTTGCCATAGAATTCTATTATATCCTGCAGGTGTGGTGCACTTTCTGAAAGTGCCCCAAACCCACAGGTAAAACCAGAAGTCTATGGCTCAGTGCAGGTAAGCCACAGGTGCTCTGCACTACACCTGCAGATAAGCTTGAAAGCAGCCCAGTAACCACTGCAGAACAGATATGTTCCTACATACACTGTGATTTTAGTAAAAAACTTGCTGTCCCAGGCAGAGTGCATTTCGTATCACTCCGCCTATGACAGGAGCCAGTGCTATACAGGAAACATTGGCTTATGCAGCACTGTTCCACAGCTGCTTGCTTTCTCTATCACTGGCTTCATTCACAACACTGATTCTCTGGAATGGGGGGTAGGCAACCTGCAATCTGGGCTTGCCAACCCACCATCCCAGAGCAGGAGGTCGTGGGCCACATCAGAGGGCTCCGAGGGCAACATGTGGCCCCCCGAGCCACTGGTTGGGCACCCCTGCATTAGAGGGTCAGGGCGAATATCATCTGACAAAAAACAGAAAACTCAAAGATCCAGCATAAAGGTGGCGAATCCCAAGTAGACACTAGGAGGCACAATCCTACGGGCGGGGAAAAGTTTAGTAAACTAACTGGAGAAGTACCCAATCTTCATTATCGAAGCCTTAAAGATCTGTGGCTCCTGTCCTAGGAGTACAACGGAAGTCCCTTTTAAGGGTGCACTAATCCAGGAAGTGCCTGTGCGAAGCTTTACACACACACCTGGAGGGAAAACCTTCAGGATCAGTGGGCCACATCAGCTATATTGGCGTGACATTGGTTGAAGTTTTAAGGGAGCTCCGCCTTTCTGGTACAATCATTTTTTTTCAAAAAAGTATAACATGACAAACTCACCTATGCAGGGGCATAATTCAATGAGCATAACGATCATATAACATTGACAGGTGGGAAGTCCACCTTTCAATCTCTTCCAGTCAGCCAGGCTACCAGAGTTGATGGAAAAGTAAAAAATTCTGTTCCAGTTTGTAGCTGGTTAAAAAAAAAACAAAAAAAAAAAACAAGCAATCGTTAAGGTTATGGATACCCAGAGGAGATGAGGATTTGGTTCCCCTCTGTTCCTAGCAAAAAATTAAAACCAGGTAATCCTGTGCCCAGTGCGAAAGTTTCAAAAAAAGAAATATTTGACAAGCAGCACAGGAAGTTAGAGTTGTGCAAGATGGAAAACCTCCAATCAATTATATTATTCATAAATCTGTGAGGCTGGATTCTCCTGTAGGTTTATGAGACACCTACTTGTCCCAATTCATCCTCAATTCCTCTGCCAGTTGAGTTCCTCCCCTTCGGTCTGTACATCTCCCCCAGGGCATTCACAAAGGTCTTACTGTCTGCAATAGTGACTGGAAAAATTCAGTAGAACTTACACAAGGGAATTTCCATCCTCTGACAGAGAAAGCCAAAGGTGCATTGGGAGTAAAGTCTCTTCCAGCAGAACAGTGCCAGAGTATGCTTGGTTCTTCGTAACTGACCAATTGTTTTCAGATGGGACATTATCACATCAGACCCCAGCTAGAAAGGTTGGGGCACTCATTTCAAAGACCAGGCTGCTTAAGGTCATGGGATGTTAAGCTTATGAGGAATAGTATTGAATTTTCTTGAACCGAGTAGTGTTCAAAGCACTTCTGTCATTTACTCCTTTTAGCAAGAGGAGCAAGATTTGTATTATGCCTAGACAACAGTGGAAGGGTAGAATCCTTATTCTGTCAGTGGAGCTTCCTGTATCAATAATTGCAAATATACAATTTTTGGCTTAGGAGGCTCTAGTGTCTCTCTCTCTCTCTCTCTCCTGCTCTTAAGCATTGAATCGCCACTGCTTCCAGTGAAGACAGATTCGCTCTCTCATGGACAGTTTTGCCATCCAGCTCCAAGAGACTACTTTTGATGGCATGGAAGTTGAGAGGCAGTGGCTACCAGGTCAATTATGCTCAGTGAAGGTAGTGCCTACCTTGTGTCAATCCAGAGAGGTCTTCATGAATAAGATTTACCTAAGAATATGGGAAAATTATGCAGATCTCACACAGCAAAGCGTGGAGTCCTTTATCACCTAAACCAGCCAAGGTTCCACAGTTCTTACAACTGGGGCTGAACAGAGGCCTAGGTTCAAATATGTTTAAAGCTCAAAGTTCAGCCTTGTCTGCACTTGCAGAGGTCTAAGGAGTCCTTGACCCTTTAGTGATGCAATTCTTAAAAGGCTTGCATGGAGTTATAGGCCTCACAGGAAACCATTGTTCCCTATGTGAAACTTGCTCATGGTCCCCATTTCTATCAAGGCCTCATTTCTATCCTACAGAATTGACTACACTCTGCAAACCCTAAAGACCGTATTTCTGGTTGCTACAACCTCTGTGAAGGATGTCAGAACTGCAGGCTTTGTACTCAAGGAGCCTCATTTAACATTATACCCGCACAGAACAGAATAGTCCTAAAACTCCAGACTGCTTTTATCCATGGGGTGTCTTTCTCCTCCCAATTTAACCAGGAAATTAATTTGCCGTCTTTCTTGGTTGAATGAGAGAACCAAATCCCCTGAATGTTGAGCTAATGCTGGTGGCCTGCATGGCAGCTACCTTTTCATTCAGGAAAGCTGAAATATGTTATTGGTTCCAGCGTGGCCTAAGGCAGGGTCAGTCAGCATCAACATGCTCAGTCACCTCCTAGATTGTTAAGACAATTAAAAGAGCCTACTCTTCAAGGCCTTCCCTTTTCAGAGGTCTTCAGAGCACATTAAACTAGGGCAGTGCCAGCTCTGTGGACAGCTCAGCGTTGAGTCTCCTAAGGTATTTGCAAGTCAGCAATATGGTCCTCCCAGGAAAACCTTCATTACACTTTAATAGGTGAACCCGGCTCGCAACAGTAAAATTGGAAAGTTCATGGTGCATTCTTTGCGCTACTGATGATTATAAAATTTTCTTGCACCCTCCCGTATGGCGAGTTAGTCCCCATATGTATGCTGCCATGATGCACCAGGAAAACAGAAAATTGTATACTCACCTTTCCGTAATTTTCCTTTCCTGGTGCATCTTCATGGCCTCATACCGATGCCCACCCAAATGGTGAGAGTTACAGAGAATGCTGTGAGCCGGGTCTGTCTTTGATTTATAGTTAACCAGTCCTATCAGGTTGTGGGGGCGGAGTCACAACCCATATGTATGCTGCCATGAAGATGCACCAGGAAAGGAAAATTACGGAAAGGTGAGTATACAATTTTCAGTTTTTTACACATTTTATTACACCTAACTTAATTTCAGAACTTATTTGTTTTGGTTTCTTTGTATGTATGGATTGCATGGGTTGTTACCGACATGTGGTTAACATTTCATGTCAATAGCACCTTTAGAAATATATTTAATGTGTGTGTATATATATATATAGAGGAATACTGGGGAAGAATGCTGTGATATTTTCCCTGCTAGCTCCTCTCACTAGTTCTGATCGGCCTGCATTTCAATGATAAGCGCAGAGAACCAATGATGACACTAAGTTTAAAATAAGATTTGTAACAAGATTTGTAAATAAGATTTGTAACAGAATGGTTTTATTTAAAAAAATGTCATTAGTATGTTGATGATGGGGGATGGAGGAGCCATGGAGGGAAATATAAACAGAATAAACATCAGCTTTAATAAATTACATTATATTGTGATATTGATTGCTCTAATAATCTGATAACACAAAATAATAGATTTTTTTTCTTTTTAAGATGAGGTCTCTAAACTTCCTAGCATATTATATCTTCTACCCCGGCTTGATTTATTGTATTTGCAAGCCTGTTGGTTGCCCCTACCTTGGTGGATGTAGGCCAAATGCGTTCTTTGCATCTCATTTAGATGGGAATGCAGCTGTACAGACTTGTATTGCATGAGCACATACTGTACATCTATGCTCTCTCAAACACCCTAGGCACTGCTGTTATCTTAGGGACAACAGCCATCATCTGAAAAATCCAACACAGCTTATACTTGCCAGAATCTTGCTTGCTGCTGACTGATATGCCACATTAGTCAACAGAATTAGGCTATGACCAGGGCTGGGCCAGGGAGTACACAGAAGAGGGCTTGGGCTCTTCAGCAGGAGAGAGGTGCAAGAAGGGCAGGAGCTACAGCATATGATGTTGAAGTCGTTCTCAGCTCTAAGGGGTGTACTGTGACCCTTTTGCCTTGGGTGCTAAAGGACCGTGTCTTGCCATTGGCTATAACCATTATATTTTTATACAAGTGTAGTGGCCATAACCCCCAGGGGCGGCCTTGACTTTTCTGGGCTTACCAATTACCTCCTCGTGGCTCGTCGGTTGTTGTCTAGGAGGTTCCCAGGGTTAATACCCAATAACTTAAGAGCTGACACACAAAAGTCCTTTTTAGGATTTTTATTTTGCAGGGATAACATCCAACAGTAACAGTCTCAGGTGGGAATAGAGGGCACGAGTGACAAAACTCAGGCACCTTGAACTGCTGACATCCACTGAATGTCTCTAGTTAGCCCAGCGAGTAGCCACTTGCAGCTGGGCGCTTCACTGCTGGATAAACCATCTAGCAGCCAACATGTGATCCGGAAACTTTGCAAAGCCTCTGCCACAGACAAGATTGTAACTGAAGTTAAGTAGGAACCTTTCTCACAGTACCTGGATCTCTCAGCCTTCTCGGCGATACTGTGGGAAGTGTGGATTCTTTAGTGTCCATACAACTCAGCTCCCAGGCTTTGACTTAGCAGCCAGCTTGTTGGCCCGCCTCCGAAGAGTTCTCCCCTGGTCACTTGTATGAGTTGCTGTGTCCCTCCAATACCGAGAGCACACCGGGACGCCTTTGAATCCTCCTTCAGTTACTGGGCCTCGAACTAACCAGTTCCGAGGCCCGAAACGGACGGATCCCCACCCCAGGCCATGAGGGCCTCTGGGGTCAGTCAGAGCGACCATGCTTGCGGGGGCGGCAGACACTCCTGGGCCCGGGACCCCTCGCGGGGCTGCCCCGGACCGGAACCAGGAATCAAAGCAGCAGCCAAACCCTGAACACGTGATTTCAGCACCTTAAATACCCCTTCCCAGACTACCCAGTGAGGCCTGACGCGCCCACTGATTGGCTCCGGGAAAGATTGGTACCTAACACGTCCAACCAGGCCTGGTTCTCAGCCTGTCACAGGTACCTCACTGCACCTATGACCAGGCGGAACTTCAGTACAGCCCAGTCAGACTGATGCCAAAGCAAATCCTGTACAATTAACCCCCAGAACTCCGTTACAGTTAAATTTACATTGATAGCGCACACTGTAAAAATGTGGGCGCTACACAAGTATGAAAAACACATGCATTTACACTACACGTGTACAAATTCCTATAGTTTAAATTGAGAGTATAAAAAGAAAGATCACATAATATAGATCCTTGCCTATAGGATACAACAAATATGCCAGCCGTAATTTTTACTACTTAATTGATGTGTTGCATAGAGAATGAACTGTAATTACACAGCTGTCACACAGATTTGGCATTGGCTAATTGTGACACTCTATAAAGAAGAAAAGGGTTTTTTTGTTTACCCTTCAGGCTTAAAATATGATTTATTGAATGTAACAAATACTTTCCAAATGCACCCACAGACAAAGCTGCATAATACATTGATAAATCATGTTAAGTAATCCTGCCCTTTAAGGATCAAAGGCCTGAATTTCTTTCTGAAAAATGCTATTGTGGCCCTGTAGCTGGTAGCCTCTCTAAGGTTCAGGAGCCACAAAGCCCAGTAAATCCCATGAACACACTCCAGGTTGGTTTCCTTTCCATCAGTGATTGACTGGTCCAAGGGAAAAGAGGGACATTACTGGTGGCATCAGTGACCGGGGTATTAAGGAACTTGGTCAGCAGGAAGAGAGGACACAATTTGCCAGAGAGAGATACAGCATTGGAACTATAGGAGCTGGTGATCTACACAGTAAGGTGACCTATTGAGAAGCCAGGCACTGGTCCCTCTGTTGTGCCAAATGGACAGTATGTCTTACTCTCCATCCAGCCATGACAGTTTGGCCTACCTCTCATCCGCCTTCGTGCAGTAGAGGCAGCCTTCAAAAGATATACATTACCCAGTAGGGCATTTGTCGGGCATCCGAGTGGTGGGTGGCTCTTGATCACCTTTTTGTGTGCGGAACTATGCCTACACTGGTTTGAGAACACCTACTACATCTGGTGTGGGTTTGGTGTGCACCTGTACCTTTAAGAAGGGGTGGCTCCCCTTCAGTCCACCTGCCCTCATCTACCCATTAGAATACATGTGCCTCCACTGTGGGGACACTCTTAGTTTAGTGTTAGGACCACAGATATCAGGGTGCCTTGACAAAGGCTCTGTGGCTTACGCATGCGTTTGCAAATGCGTGCGGACTAAACCCCTGTTTTTAACGCATACTGTTAGACAGGTTAATTTGGTTGTCTGCGAGCTGGTGGTAAGTAGGCTTGTTTTTTTCCTGGGCATTCCCCAGACTTTGTTGTTATCTGCTTTAGCCTTCCAATGCTACTTACTGCGATAGCCAGCTGTAGATGGGGGCGGTGGCAAGTTTTTGTTATCACATAGTGTTTGTATTGGTCCAGCAACGCACCAACACCTTTGCAGCCATTGTGCAATCTGCTGGGGGTTTGGTGTGCTCCTGTACCTTTAAGAAGGGGTGGCTCCCCTTCAGTCCACCTGCCCTCATCTACCCATTAGAATACATGTGCCTCCACTGTGGGGACACTCTTAGTTTAGTGTTAGGACCACAGATATCAGGGTGCCTTGACGAGGCTCTGTGGCTTACGCATGCGTTTGCAAATGCGTGTGGACTAAACCCCTGTTTTTAACGCATACTATTAGACAGGTTAATTTGGTTGTCTGCGAGCTGGTGGTAAGTAGGCTTGGTTTTTTCCTGGGCATTCCCCAGACTTTGTTGTTACATCTGGTGAAGCATTATTGAAAGGGAACCACCTCACCCTTTAACTGTCAGCTGCCTTGGGACCGCTGGCAGACTTTGTGACAGAGTTACCCACTGGCCAGTGATTAGATAGGGTCTATCTGATTGTAAAAGGATCCCAAAAGTTAGTTGAATCTCTTTTATTCCAGATTAAAGACATTTGGTTATATTTATTGCTTTATTATTGCTTGCTCAATTTACCCAGTGCATTTGAGGCAAGACTCCTCAAGGACAGTAAAGAGAAAGAGCCCTCTTAATTTTAATGGTTCCCATGTTAAAGGAACTTCTCGCAGACCCTGGGGGTTGGGAACTTACAAGGGCTAGGGTGTCAAAAGTTCCTAGTCGTCCAAAGCCCAATGCATCAAATTCTCATCATCTGGCCCTATGCCACCTTTAGGATTGGCTTGATGGAGAATTTTGTCCAAGCATTTGATGAAAGTTGACATCTCCCTTTTATCCTGGTAAGTGTGCTCAAACAGATCAGTCAGCTCAGCACAGTGCCTTAGGCTACTTGCAGACTGAGACACTGGGCGCGCTGACGGTAAAGCGGTGCTATAATTAGCGCCGCTTTACCGTAGTTTTAGCGGCGCTTGAGACACAGCAGCGGCTGTTTAAAGGCGCGTTGCAGGGGCTATTTTTAGAACTTTAGCGCCTGCAAAGCGCCTCAGTGTGAAAGGGGCCTTAGAGTGCCTCCAAACATACTGTGGCAGTGCAATCTGACTTGTCCCTTTTCAAATTCTGGATAATGTCTGAAGCCATTGCTCAAAGGCTCTCCACTATCCTTTTAATGCTGTCAGAGATCTCCCACTTGTGCTGCATGATCTATCCAGGTCTCAAAGTCCTCTTCCCCAGACAGAACAGGCTTCCTTCATGAAAAAAAATGTTTCTTGTACCCATATTTAATAGACAGATTTTTTCACAAAGGTTTATACCAGCCTTCCTATATTGGGAAAGAAGGAGGGTATACTGGGGGTGTTGATGTGGAGAGATCAATGGCAATGGGGACTGGGGTTTGGCGTCATTTGATTGCAACTCCTGGAGCTGGCTGCTGATGAACTGGATTAGCAGGACTTAAATTTGCCTGTTCACAGTATATTTACACCCCAGAATCAGGGAGGATTTTCCTCCATTCTAAGAGGGTATCGGTATAGTAGGTATTAGACTAACAGTTGCTACTGCAGCAGCTGCCTGATATACACTATATTACTAAAAGTATTGGGACACCTGCCTTTACACGCACATGAACTTTAGTGGCATTCCAGTCTTAGTCAGTAGGGTTAAATATTGAGTGTGCCAGGGATGGACTGGCCATCGGGACTACTGGGAGATTCCCGGTGGGACGATGGCTGTGTGGGCCGCTGTCAGCCACATCTGCGGTGCGCGGCGATTGACAGCAGGCGCCTGACGGGTAGATCGAGATTTAATATGCAGAGTAGCGCAGGAAGCGCGTGTCTGTGATAAGTTCTCTCTCTCTCTCATGTCACCCTGCTCCCCGGAGGCCCCTCCTCTCTTCTCATCTATCCCCATTGGCTTGTAAGATCATCTGGGATAGACGAGAAGAGAGGAGGGGCCGACGGGGAGCAGCGTGACATGAGAGAGAGAGAACTTATCACAGACACGCGCTTCCTGCACTACTCTGCATACTGGCTAGTAAGATCCGATGATGTGCCCTATAATGTGCTTACCCCCCGATGTGCCCTATAATGTGCCCCATGCCCTGATGTGCTATGTGCCCCATGCTCTGTGCCCTAATGTGCCCTGATGTGCCGTGTGCCCTGATGTGCTATGTGCCCCATAATGTGCCCTGATGTGCTATGTGCCCCATAATGTGCCCTGATGTGCTATGTGCCCCATAATGTGCCCTGATGTGCTATGTGCCCCATAATGTGCCCTGATGTGCTATGTGCCCCATAATGTGCCCTGATGTGCTATGTGCCCCATAATTTGCCCTGATGTGCTATGTGCCCCCATAATGTGCCCTGATGTGCTATGTGCCCCATAATGTGCTATGTGCCCCATAATGTGCCCTGAGGGGCGCCCCCCTCCCATGTTGAGGGCATTCCGCCTAGTACGAGGGGGGGGGTGCTCACTGGTCCCCACCCCCTTTTCCTGACTGGCCGGGCTGCGTGCTCGCGTAAGGGTCAGGTATGGACTTTGGGGGGACCCCCACACCGTTTTTTCAGCATAGGGGGTTACCCTCAAAATCCATACGAGGCAACGGGGCTTGCAAGGTGTCAATCTCACTGATCAAAGCGGCGAGATTGACTTCCTTCTCTAGTCCCGTCGTACCTCGAGTCACGTTCAAAATGAACGGACTTTACTCCGTGTGTGGGCAAGTCCGTTCATTTGGAAAGTCCGTCGGACCTCCGCCAAAAGTCCGATCGTGTGTACAGGGCATTAGATTTAGGCTTTATGCAGGTTTGTACCACTAGGGGGAACTGCTGAGAGTCCTACAGTGGTAGAGTTAATGAGCCCAGCTTAAGTAAGTTGGCTCATTAAGACCTCTACAAAAACTCCCAGAATGCTTAGGGAGGTGCTCCATCCTGGAACTAGTTTTTGTGCCTGTTTAGACTGGGGAGCATGATACCTGTCTGTGCGGTGAGACAACACCTGTGTGGCAAACCTCTTTAACAGAAAGATATAGGTGCTGGGGGCAGCACAAGGCTGCACCTAGCTGATAGCCAGGAAACCTATGTATGTAGTAAGCAGGCCCGGATTTACTCCCTTTGCCGCCCCAAGGCCGGGTCCTTCAATAACGCCCCCCCCCCCCACACACACACACACACACACCACCATTCTTATCCTTTATCGATGACTGCTACAATAGATCGATTAAAAACATCTCCACACACGAGAACACTGAAAATAACTGGCTTTAATTGTACAGACTGAAAAAAGGAGTGTGTAATGTACAGAATCCAGGGGACAGGAGTGTGTAATGTACAGAATCCAGGGGACAGGAGTGTGTAATGTACAGAATCCAGGGGACAGGAGTGTGTAATCTATAGAATGCAGGGGGCAGCTCCATATATTCCTTTAATCCCATCCCGACTCCATCCTTCCCTTAATCCCATTCCAGCTCCATGCTTCTTGTCCCCCTTCCTCATCCCATCCCAGCTCCATCTTTCTTGTCCCCCCTTCATCCCATCCCAGCTCCATCCTTTTTGTCCCCCCCCCCCTCATCCCATCCCAGCTCCACCTTTCTTGTCCCCCCCTTCATTCCATCCCAGCTCCATCCTTCTTGTCCCCCCCCATCCCAGCTCCTTCCTTCTTGCCCCCCCCCCCTCATCCCATCTCCACCTTTCTTGTCCCCCCCTTCATCCCATCCCATCTCCACCTTTCTTGTCCCCCCCTCATCCCATCCCAGCTTCATCCTTCTTGTGCCCCCTCATCCCATAACATCCCCCATGCCTCCATCCTCTGCAAGTCCCACGGAAATTTTCACAGACCTGGCAGAAGAGCGAGAGCACATTCAGCTGCATGAGCGGGGGAGGTGCTGCTGGCGGCACTCGGGAGAGAGGACTCAGGCTGAGAGGAGAGAGAGGACATTCAGAGTAGGAGGGGGGGGGTCTGCTGTTGTTGCTGGTGGGGGGCACACTGGCAGGACAGTCGGGAGTGAGTCTATGGCTAAAATCCTACCTCAGGTCAGCAGCGTTGTTGTGGCAGAGCGGTGTGCTGCTCCCTGCCTCCTCCTCTGTGTACAGGAAAACATAGGAGGAGGAGGGGCGGGTTCAGTGCACTCCGCTCTGTGCTGTGTCCCCCGGATGCTGTTTGCTATAAAATGTATTGTTTGCGGCGTGCGGGGGGGGGCGGCATCCACGAAAACCGAGAAGTCGCTGCGCCGCCCCTGCACCCCTGCCGCCCGAGGCCTGGCCTCGGTGGCCTTGTGGGAAATCCGACCCTGGTAGTAAGTGGCCAAGTTGGCAAGGGTTTATTTTCATGTTTCTTTTTGTTTTGTTGATTTTGACCATTGTATATAGTATAAATAAACCACACCTTTGTTTTTCTCACCTTCACTGCTATTTGCTGTGCCTAATTTTTGTGTAGTGAACTCTTCCAGGGGGCAGGGCCGGATTAACATAGGGGCTATTGGAGCTGCAGCTCCAGGCCCCTTACCTTAGCCACTTAAGCCCCAGACCAATTGTCAGCCTAAGGACCTGCACTGCTTTAACTGGTAGTTGCGCGGTCATGCAATGTTGTACCCAAACTAAATTTGCGTCCTTTTTTTCCCACAAATAGAGCTTTCTTTTCATGGTATTTGATCGCCTCTGCAATTTTTATTTTTTGCTATCTAAACGGAAAAAATTTGGAAAAAAAAAAGATATTTTCTACTTTTTGTTATAAGATAAATCTAATAAACTCAATTTTAGTCATACATTTAGGCCAAAATGTATTCAGCCACATGTCTTTAGTAAGAAAAAATGTCAATAAGCGTATATTGGTTTGCGCAAAAGTTATAGCGTCTAAAAACTAGAGTACATTTTCTGGAATTTACACAGCTTTTCATTTATGACTGCCTTTGATTTCACTCCTCACTACCTATCACAGTTTTGAAGGCCATAAAATGCCAAGATAGCACAAAACTCCCTCAAATTACCCCATTTTGAAAAGTAGACACCCAAGCTATTTGCTGAGAGTCATGGTGAGTATTTTACAGCTCATACTCACCATACCTCTCAGCAAATAGCTTGGGGTGTCTACTTTCCAAAATGGGGTCATTTGGGGGGGGGGGGTTGTGCCATCTGGGCATTCCATGGCCTCCGAAACTGTGATTGGCAGTGAGGAGTGAAATAAAAATGTTACACCCTTAGAAAGCCTGAAGACGGTGGTGACTGGTTTTTGGGGTCCCGTACGCGGCTAGGCTCCCAAAAAGTCCCACACGTGGTATCCCCATACTCAGGAGAAGCAACAGAATGTATTTTGGGGTGTAATTCCACATATGCCCATGGCATGTTTGAGCAATATATTATTTAGTGACAAAAAAATATATATATATATTTTTCCTGCAACTTGTATATTAAATATTCCATGTACACGACATGCCTCTCAGCAAATAGCTTGGGGTGTCTACTTTCCAAAATGGGGTCATTTGGGGGGTTTTAAACTGTCCTGGCATTTTATGCACAACATTTAGAAGCTTATGTCACACATCACCCACTCTTCTAACCACTTGAATACAAAGCCCTTTCTGACACTTTTTGTTTACATGAAAACATATTTTTTTTTTGCAAGAAAATTACGTTGAACCCCCAAACACTATATATTTTTTTCAAAGCAAAGGCCCTACAGATTAAAATGGTGGGTGTTGCATTTTTTTTCCACACAGTATTTGCGCAGCGATTTTTCAAACGCATTTTTTGGGGAAAAATACACTTTTTTTAATTTTAATGCACTAAAACACACTATATTGCCCAAATTTTTGATGAAATAAAAGAGATGATCTTAGGCCGAGTACATGGATACCAAACACGACATGCTTTAAAATTGCGCACAAATGCGCAGTGGCGACAAACTACATACATTTTAAAAGCCTTTACAGGTTACCACTTTAGATTTACAGAGGAGGTCTACTGCTAAAATTACTGCCCTCGATTTGACCTCCGCGGTGATACCTCACATGCATGGTGCAATTGCTGTTTACATATGTTGCCAGACCGACGCTTGTGTACGCCTTTGCGCAAGAGCAGGGGGGGACAGGGGTGCTTTTTTTTTTTTTATTATTTATTTTTGCTTTTTTATTTATCCGAATAAGGGTGACGCCAAGTTCCACACTATCTTGCCAGCGCTCCTTATGTAATCTGGCCAGTTCTCCGGCTCTACGTAACTATCTTTTCCCTCATAAACCATAAAGCTCCATACATAGCCTGTTGCCCTGTCACAGAACTTATAGAGCTTGACCCCATATCTGGCACGCTTGCTGGGAAGGTATTGTTTGAAACACAAGCGGCCAGAAAATGTAATCAGGGACTCATCAACGCAGACAACTTGATTGGGAGTAAACAAGGCTGCAAAACATTGGTTGAAGTGGTTTATGAGTGGCCGAATTTTGTAGAGCCGATCGTATTCAGGGTCTCCACAAGGACGACAAAGTTCATTGTCGTTGAAGTGCATGAACCGCAAGATCTGTTCATATCATTTCCTGGACATGGAGGCAGAGAACACGGGCATATGGTCAATTGGGCGCGTGGACCAATACGTCCGCAACATCGTGAATTTATGTATGCCCATGTTGAGAGAAAGGCCCAGAAAGGTCTTAAATTCGGAAACCGTAATTGGTTTCCAATCTCTGGCAAGGGAAGGCAACTGCGGATTAGCAGCGATGTGTTGACCAGCATAAAAATTAGTTTGGTCCACAATAGATCTATAGAGATCTTCAGTGAAAAACAGCGAATAAAAATCAAGTGGCGTAAAATCAGCTGTTTCCACCTGAATACCTGGTTGGCCAGTGAATGGGGGAAGTATGGGTGGGCACCCAATCAGGATTAGTGAATTCTGCAGGAAGGACACTATGGGCACGACGGGCCTGCCTTTGTCTTCTTCTTGGTGGCAGCGGGACACTACTTGTGCTTGCCACCTCGCCAGCTTGAACTGCACTTATGGGACTCGCCACGTCACCAAGTGTTACTGCAGTGCTGGATGTACGTCCAGGGTGTACTAGGCCGCTGGTGCTTGCCAGTTCACCAGAAGGAATAGCGGCGCTAGTACTGGCTCTCTGCTCCATACGAGGGACCTGCGGTTCTTGCACCTCAACAACATCAGAAGATGGGGATTGGGTACGCCTGACCTTAGCAGGGACCTCACCTTCGTCACCAAAGCTATCTGTCATGGAGCCGCTGTCATCCACAGGATCGTATTATGAACCCGGAATCTGACAGATGAGTGACCTCCTCTTCACTATCTGTCATGCTCAGAAACGTGTAGGCCTCTTCACTAGTGTACCTTCGATTTGCCATTTTGGGCTCTAAATTTACTGGTACAACTAGTGAGATTCACAGGTAAAAAAGCACCTAGGGTGTCAGCAACTGTATAAAATGCTACCAAAAAAAACTGTTAGCGATCGCAGGGATCAGGCCTGACTCTGCAAACGCTGCAGTTATGTGTGTATTGTACAAATCCAAAAAATTTAGCGCTATTACAAGTGCAGAAGTGAATGTGGGTCACAACACTCTAAAAATCGGTGATTAAACCAAAAAATGTAAAGATGATACTGGAAATGACCCCAGTAAAAATCAGGTTGATAAATATAAAGTTCATAGGGGTGATAACATCAACTGGTAAGTCCCTCTGATCAACTCAATAAAAAACTGGAAACAACTGGCTTGACTGCTGTCGCTGTAAGGCGTAAATACTCTTACCGGAACAGTTGGATGTGGGTACCATACGGCATCCACATCAGACAGGCTTAGAGATGGAGGGTCTTGCATCTAGGGGAGACCACCACAGGCTGGAACTCAAACGACTTCCGGGACAGGATACTGGGTCAGTCAGCAACGGCACGGTAGGCTCGGCATCCGATCATCCAATGGTCCCAAGAATGATCACAGGGACCGGGAAAATGGAATAAAAAATGGAGACCACTCCGATGGTGCGGGTCAAACGGACATAATTTTATTCACATATGCATGTGAAAAATATAAAATGAATAAAATCTTGAGAAAATATAAAAAATGATAATTCGGCAATATGAGGGGTGTGGGACAGCAGGCCCGACGCGTTTCGACTAAAAGTCTTCCACAGGGGCATGCTTCTCATTCGACAGGAGCGATCGCGAGGGGGTGGCCTCATCACGGATCGCTCCTAAAGCGAAACGGACCGCCATCATTGTCATTGTGCCGACGTATATGTACAGGAGGCAGTCCTTAACTGGTTAAGATAGGCCCATTTATAAAAAAACAAAACAAAAACTAAATCACAAAAAAATTTAAATGATCCACTTCGAGGTTCGTGGCTCGGCGACCAGGGGGTAGGTAGCTGAAGACCTACCCCACCACTAGTCAACATTTGGGGCTCCTATCATCTATGGTTCTGGAGATATGGGGCTCCTTGCACAGCCTGTTAGAAGCTACATACAGAACGGCCAGTTTAAATACAAGCTGGCACACTCTGTTTGCAGCAGACTGAGAAGATGAGCTCACAGTGCCTCTCCTCACTTTTTGTCAGAGGCACTGAGCTCAATGGACAGCTTGGAGGCTGCAGAGTTTGACAGGCAGCACAGCCTGTCAAACTCGCCTATTGATTTCAATGGGGCCACTCTGCACCTGCAAGCCAAGCCAAGCAGCATAGTCAAACAATGTAAAAATACCATTCAGCAATGTAAAAAAAAAAAACAAGGAGGTAGCAGTAGCACCTCATGAAAGCCTGTCAGCTGCTGCTATACCACTAGTTGAAAAGCAATCCACCACGGATCACTTTCCAGAGGGCGGTAAGCATTACCGCAAATGTGAAAAACTTGAAAAACATCATCCATTTCACGCTCCCCACCAACCAGGTCACTCCCCAGCCACTTCCCATGTTAGCCACCTCCCTTCAACCTATATCACAGGTGACCATTTCCCAACCTGCAGATGACAGACCCTACTCCAAAAAATATCATTGCCAGTTACTCCCCCCACCCGCTGATTGATATCCCTCCACGACCACCTCACACCACCCTGCTGACAGACCTCTCTCCCCAGCCTATCCCCACACACCCTCTCACCTGCTGACCTGTGGAGGGGGGAATCACTCCTGCAGTGTTATTGTGTTTTGCCAGTGGGGAGCCTTCCCTACCCACAGAATACAATGATCAGTGTTGCTAACTATAGCTGGTAGCACTGATTGTTTTGGGAAAAACCTGACAGGCTGGTTGTACTAAAGTCGATTATTAGATTGACTTGTGTACAACCAGCTAGCCCATGCATAGATCGACTATGACTAGTCTCTGCTTAATTGGCTTAATTTCAATCCATGTATGGACCGCTTAACCACTACGCAGTCCCTAAACATCCCTCTACAAACCATTTTTCCTTCCCAGATTCCTTCATCTTCCTCCCTTGTACATAGTGCCTGCTGTCATGCCCTCCACACTTCTCTCCTATACATAGTGCCCCCTGTCATACCCCCACAATCCTCTCCTGTACATACTGCTCACTGTCATACCCTCCACACTCATCTCCTGTACATACTGCCCTCTGTCATACCCTCCACACTTCTCTCCTGTACATAGTGCCTACTGTCATAACCTCCACATTTCTCTCCTGTACGTACTGCTCACTGTCATACCCTCCAAATTCCTCTCCTGTACATACTGCCCATTGTCATACACTTCTTTCCTGTACATAGTGCCCACTGTCATACCCCCCACACTCCTCTCCTGGACATACTTCCCACTGTCATACCATCCACACTCCTCTCCTGTACATACTACCCTCTGTCATATGCTCCACACTCCTCTCCTGTACATACTGCTCAGTATAATACCGTCCACACTCCTCTCCTGTACATACTGTCCACTGTCATGCCCTTCACACTTCTCTCCTGTACATACTGCCCACTTTCATAAATTTCTCTACTGTATATAGAGCCGGCTGTCATACCCTCCACACTTCTCTCCTGTGCATACTACCCACTATCATACTATCCACACTCCTCTATTGTACATACTCACTGTGATACCCTCCTTTCCTGTACATACTGCCCCATCATACCCTCCACACTCCTCTCCTCTACATACTGCCCCCATAATACCTTCCACAGTCCTCTCCTGTACATACTGCCCCCATCATACCCTTCACACTCCTCTCCTGTACATACTGCCCCATCATACCCTCCATACCCCTCTCCTGTACATACTGCCCACTGTTATACCCTCCACATTCCTTTCCCTCATCTGCACATACTTCCCACGTTTATACCATCCATACGCCTCTTACCCACAAAAACAGTTCTTTAAAATTATATTGAACATCCTCAATGTTACCAGCTCTAGAATTGGCACACTTTTGTTAGTTCAACTAAAGGAAATCTTCTCAGTCCTCATATTTGTTCTGCCCATTATTAGTACTCATTTACATTTTGTGATTACTATTGTGATGTATAGAGGAACATAGGGGATGTCAGCTACTCTAAATATACCACTGGTAAAAAAAGAGTGTCCATGAAAATATTTTTGAAATGTTGGCAACTATGCACTTGGGCACTTCCCAAGGGCCACTGGGTCAGTAGGGGGGCCCATGAGAGGCTCCTGGGATCCTGTGATAATAAAGCGGTAGTAAACTTTGCTAACATTACTACTTTTTAGAGGCCCTGAGGTAGGTTATGCCATAATGTACAAGTATGCACAACATATTAGCACATTTGAGTACACTTAACTGTGAGACTGAGCCCTCCAATGCTGTCATGTGATCAATCCGGGGGGTCCCGGGTGCTTCCATCTTCACTTGGTCTTTCTTCTGGGTTCTGTGCCTTCGGTCACCTTCGTTAGCAGCAATCCACCTTCGTTAGCAGCAATATCTTTTGGCTGATGATATTTTTACTCATATTAACACTGTTCCTCATCAGCTACTAGCAGAGTCTCAGCTACTAGAAACTAACACCAACCCCCCCCCCCCCCTCAGAGGAGACAACTGGAAAAGCGGCGATCGCAACCCCCCCTCCTCCTGATTGGCCGGGAGGAGAATCAGGAAGTCAATAGTGAATATTAATTCGCTATTGTAACACAAGTGGATGGGCTTGCACCCTGAGTCCACCCTTTTTTGAAGCCAATTAGAGCCTCAGGCTCTAATCATGTGCTTAAAAAAAAAAAACACATTGAAATCCATGCGTCTGGTACCCTACATGTAGATTAAGGGTCCGGACGCATGGATAGGGGGGCGGCACCCCTGCACCCTGCATGAGTGGCTGCCACGGGTCTTTATAGTCCAGTATCCATGGTAGTAGTTGTGACAGATTTTTGCTTTCAAATGCAAATGCTATAGTGGACTGTGCTGGCAGAGCTGAGTAATGGCCACACCCCTCATCACATGTCCTCACACAGATTTGCATTGCTGAGAGGTAGAGGGAAGGGGATGTGTCTCACTAGTTTGTTACATCACTGAGAGCAGTGGGTCATGAGCTGGCAATACATGGGTCAGCAGGGACTGGCCGAAGTTTGAGCAATGCGTGGCCACTGCGGTTGAACAGAAGTCGATCTACCGACTGATTTCTTTTCAACCAACAGTTAAGGGTAGGGAAGTAGGCCTGCCATCCTGGAAGATTTCCTAGAAAACCTGTTACTGGTAATTTTCTCCAGTCATCTTCCAGGATGGCACACCTGAGAAGATAAGCAAGAAGTTCAGGCCTACCTTAGGGTGGGACCACTGCCTGAAGAACCTTCCTGTCGAATGCCAAGTCCTGAGGGGACAACAGTTCCACTCTGTAATGCCTTAGGAAGTTATTATGGCTCGTCCATGTTGCTGCCTTGCAGATCTGATCTATCGAAGCGTCTGCCGTCTCTGCCCAGGAGGTCGCCAGAGATCTGGTTGAGTGAGCCTTAAGGTGGGATGGGACCGGTTTACCCAGGTGCTTATAAGCTATTGCTATCGCCGGCTTAATCCACCTGGCTATTGTTGGTTTTGAAGCCTGAAGACCCCTTCTTTGGCCACAAAAAGTAATTAGTAGATGGTTCGATCTCCTAAATTCTCTCACCCTTTCTAAATATACTAAAAGACAACGTCTAACATCTAAAAGGTGCAATTTTTCTTCCTTATCATTCTTGGGGTTCTGGCAGAATGATGGAAGAATGATTTCATGTGACCTGTGGAAACCAGAGGTCACCATTGGTAAATAAAGTGGATCCTGTCTAAGGATTATCCTATCCTCCAGGAGCAACAAAAAAGGCTCTTTTATTGTCAGGGCCTGTAGGTTACCGATCCTTCTGGCTGTAGTAATGGCCAGAAGGAAGGCCCTCTTAAGAGAAAGAAATTTAAATTAAATTTGAGCCACCGGCTCAAAGGGCCCTTTCGTTAGGGCATCTAAAACCAGGGACAAATCCCATGATGGGAGCCTGATTGTCCTTACCGGGGTTAACCTTTCCCTGGCCGACAAAAACCTCTTTACCAGGGGGTCCCGAGCTAGCTTACTGTCGAAGAAAACTGACAGGGCCGCCACCTGAACCCTAAGGGTGCTGACTGCTAATCCCTGGTCTACCCCCTCTTAGAGAAAATCTAAAACGGTCGGGATCGTTTGGAGAGCTCCTTGCTTAGACTGAACCCATCGGGAGAAGACCTTTCAGACTTTTGCATAGATTTGTCTGGTGACCTTCTTTCTACTAAGGAGGAGTGTGTCGATTACCTTCTCCGAACATCCCCTACTTCTGAGAATCTCCCTCTCAAGAGTTAGGCCATCAGGGACAGAAACCCCAGGTTGGGATGAACTACTGGATCCTGGCAGAGAAGATCTCGCCGGACCGGGAGATGCAACGGGGGAGCAACTGACCACCGCCACATGGTGGGGAACCAGACCCGCTTCGGCCACCAGGGTGCAATCAGGATGAGATCTCCGCCCAACTGGGACAGTTTTTGCAACACCCGTGGAATGAGCACTAGGGGGGAAAAGCGTACGCAAGACTGAAATCCCAGCTCTGAGCGAGAGCATCTACCCCAGAGGATCCCTGTTCCCTGGTGAGAGAGAAGAATCTCAGGACCTTTGTGTTCTTCTGACAGGCAAACAAATCTATCTCTGGTCTGCCAAAATGACGGCTTACCAGAGAGAAAACTTCCCTGTTCAGCTCCCATTCTCCCTGATGAATGGGCTGCCTGCTGAGGAAGTCTGCTTGGAGATTGAGAGATCCCTTTATATGAACTGCTGAGAGCGAGAGAATATTCCTCTCTGCCTCCCCTAGGAACTCTTGAGTCAGTGCCCTTAATCTGTCTGACCTTGTCCCTCCTTGGCAATTCAGATAGGACACCGCTACCCGATTGTCCGAGAAGATTTGTACCTCTCTCCCTCGGACCAGGTCCTGGAAAACGCTTAATGCCTTCCCGACTGCCAGAAGCTCCCTGAAATTTGAGGAAGCTCTGCTTTGACTCCGGGGCCAGGTACCTTGGGCGTAGTGGTCTCCTAAATGAGCCCCCCATCCCCAGGCACTTGCGTCCATCGTTATGCCTATCGGATCTAGCTGTGTCCATCTCCGACCTCCCAATAGGTTAATTGGATTGAGCCACCAATCTAGGGAGCTTCTTACCTCCTCTACCAGAGGAACCATTTCTTCCAGGGATTCTCTTCTCCCATCTCAGGAGGAGAGAAGGAAGCCCTGAAGACCAGGGGAATGCAGTTGAGCCCAGGGAACAGCTGGGATGCAGGAGACCATAAGCCCCAGCACTCTCATAATGTTCCTCAGTGAAACCTGTCTGGCCTCGAGGCACGCTGTCACTGCACCTTGAATCTTTATGATCTTTTCCGGAGGAAGATAACTAAGTCTAGCTGGTACCCTAAGTACACTTTTGACTGCGATGGGTCCAGCGAGGACTTCTCCCGACTGACCATCCAAACCAGTGAATCCAGAGTGGACAAAACTAAATCTCAGTCCTTCTGGAGTTGCTCCCGGGATGGACTGTAAATCAATAGATCGTCCAGATATGGTATCGGTGCCACACCCTGAAGGTGTAGGAATGATACCACCTCCGCGAGAACCTTGGTGAAGATTCTTAGACTGGCCGCAAGGCCGAAGAGGAGTGCCCTGAACTGCCAATGCTGCACCCCCTGCTCTGTCCGTACTGCAAAATGCAAGTATCTTTGATGTTCCGGGGCAATGGGTACATGCAGGTAAGTATCCTTCAGGTCTAACGTTATCATGAAAACTCCTTTCTGAAGGTGTTTCCTGACCGTATAGATGCTTTCCATCCTGAAATTTTTGTACAGCAAGTACGGATTTTAGTTTCCGCAGATTTATAATCAACCGAAACTTGCCCGACGGCTTTGGGACCACGAAAATGTGGGAATGGGAACCTAGAGCCATCTGACTCACTGGAACAGAGATAATCACCTCCTGTTCTGCGAGTTCGCGGACACTGTCTGACAGGCCCCTTGCTTTTAGTGGGTCCTTGGGAAGGTGAGTAACCAGAAAATTCTGAGGGGGTGTTGATCAAAATTCCAACTTGTATCCTTCTTTTATGAGATTTAGGATTTAGGGACTCTCTGAGATCTTTTCCCACTGGGGAAGAAACCACAAGAGCCTTGCGCCCACTCTTATGTTGGCGTCATTTTGTCTCCTTATTGGAACCCGGAAAAAAGGATTTCACTTTTTTCCTTGCCCTTCCCAAGCCCCCACTTCTTCCTCTGACCACTCTTGTTTTTAAACTTGCTTTTTGCAGGGGGGCCACAAAAAAAATGTCCTCCCCTTCTCCCTCTTGGGCTTTGTGGGAAATTTTTTACCTTTTTCCGTGGATCGGGAAAGGACCTGTTTCAGTCCCGAACCAAAGAGAAGGGAGCCCTCAAAGGGGATACCGCAGAGTCAGGGTTTAGATGTAAAGTCTCCATCCCATGTTTTGACCCAGAGGGCCCTCCTGGCTAAGTTCAGTAATGCCGCTGACTTAGCAGTCGTTCTTACTGTCGTTCTTACTGTCTCCACTGCCGCATCTGCCAAAAAGGCCATTGCTCTCCCAATGACTTCCAGGGATTCTACCACTTCCTTGGACTCCTTCTTATGCGTGACATGGTCCATCATCAACTTGTTGAGCCATGCGTCCGCATTTCTGGCCACACATGCAGAGGCCAATGCAGGACTCATAGCCTCCGCATTGGCCTCCCAGGCTCTACGCAACAAGGTCTCCGACTTCTTATCCATCTGGTCCTGAATGTTGCCTGTGTTCTCGAAGGAAAGGTCCGACCTCATAGACACCTGCACCAGGGACGCATCTAGGCGTGGGACCTTAAAGAATTTCTCTTCCTCCTCCTCTTTAAAGGGACACCTACGTTTCCACGTTTTAAGCTTTAGTAACTTACGCTTAGGCTCTTTCCACTCCCTTAGAATTATATCCTTAAGGGATTGATGCACCGGGAAGGATCTAGCTTGCAGCTTACCCATCCCTCTGTATTCCCTGTCTTGAGCTGACACCTGGGCGGAAGGCAACTGAATGTCCTCCGACGCATAAACAGCCCGGAGGAGACCCTCCATATCCTCTGCTGAAAAAAGATGTCCCCCAGGCCTAGCCTCAACTTGGCTATCCTGATCTGAGTCCTCCCCTTCCTCACGGGAGCTCAGCTCTGAACTACAAACCTTCTCCTCCTCAGAATAGTAGGGGGCAGGTTCCTGGGATCCAGCCGTATAGGTGGATCTGTCTTCCTGCGAGGGAGAGTTTTCCCTTCCTGACGGGCCATCTCCCTGGCGCTTTTCAAATGTAGCTTTAAAGAACTGAAGGGTAGCTAGCATCTCTGACTGCAGTGCCCGGCATTCCTTAGCAACTTGTGTTGTCTCTTTGCCTGCCAACTTATAGATGCATTTGTAGCAAAAAGGTTTGCTGTGGTCTTCTGGGAGTTTGTCATTACAAAACCCACAGTGCTTGGACTTTGATGTGGCTTTCTTAGATCTACTGGCTGTCCCCTGGGCAGGGCATTCAGTCTCTGTGAATCCAAAAGAAACACCCCATTAGCCACCATCACTAGGTATCTATGTGCGGGACAGGAAAATAGGGCCACCCAAAATGCCTGCCCCCCCTCCCCTCCAGCCAAGTCACTCACCCCCTGTGGCGACCTCTGGTGCTGTGAGCTCTGGTCCGCCCTCCATCCTCTGCCGCTATTCTGGTAGACAGGATCGATCTGAGGGACCGTAGACCTTGGGCCCCCTCACTCAAACACCGCCTTGTGCTTCTCACCGCACCGCTCGCCGCCATTTTGTTGAAGCCCCGGCGCACCGGAAATGATCTCACGAAGGTGCCCGGAGGCATACGGACATGCGCAGTAGCGGCCGCCGCGTGCCGCTCGTACAGAGCGGCAAAAATGAAGAGCACAGCTCCCTACAGGGAGAAAACATGTCGGCCATCGGAGCACAGCTTCCCCGGCCTATGTGGGGTATTCTGGCGGCCCCTCTGAACCGTTTGCCACTGTCAGGTAGGAGGTGGAAGAGAGAGGGAATGCAATAGCCCCTGGGGTTATTGACACCTCACCTGTCCTAGTGCCCCAGAATCTCATGAGAGCTTTCTCTGGAGGAGAAAGAGAGGGAAAAACCCCTTAGAGAAAAGGCAAAGCCTCAACCGACCCTGTAGTCACCACTGACTGCTCTGAGTCTGTTCCTAAGGGGGCGACCATGGTCCCATACCTTAGGTCTTCTTAAAAATAACAAATGGTTTTGCAGCCATTAGTGTGTGGGAAACAGAATCAATAACTGAGGATCAGAGGTAGGGGTGGAGCTTTTTAAACTCTGTTGTTGATTGTGTTTCCTGCCAGGTGAGACCAGTCATCTCTCAGGTGTGCCGTCCTGGAAGATGACTGGAGAAAAAGCAGCTTTAACAGCTGTAGGCAATGGGCTGTGACTCCACAATACAATAGTGCAGCGGGGAGGATTCCCCAATCCACCTCAAATGTGTGGATGGGGAAGTTGGTTTATTTTTTTTCATTGAGCCGTTAGCTGATTGAAAAAAATTGAACCATGTATGGCCTGCTTTACTATGGTACCTACTGTAACAGTAAAGTGGAGTTAAGTCTATGAAAATGGATATTGTTAGTACAAAATGTATCTGACTCCATATCTATTTCTGGGACTTTAAATTGGCTTCAATAGGAAAATTACCATTACTTATTACTACAAATGTTCCTGTATACAAATTGGCATAAGGCGAAACATGGGAAAATATGCTTATAACCTAGCATTCCTTTCACCTACTAATATTATCTCTAAATTATCTGTTGTGTTATGCTGACTGAGCAACCTGTCTTTATTGTGCTATAGTTACCTGTCAACTTGTAATAAGAATAATAGAGGTGTTGGTTGAGAAGAATCATAGGTGTGTACAGCATATTTTCTTACATTTGGGAACATCAGGTTTCTTTCCTCTTTGCTCTACATAAAAACATTTTCGTTACAGTCAAGGTAACTGCTAAAAAGTTAGAAGTGATTAACCACTTTAGCTTCAGAAGATTTTACCCCCTTCATGACCAGGCCATTTTTTGCTATTTAGCACTGTGCTACTTTAACTGGTAATTGCATCTTTATGCAATGCTGTACCCAAATGAAGTTTAGATATTAAATATAAAAAAAACTTAAGTGTATATTGATTGGTGTGCATGAAAGTTAGCGCGCCTACGAACTATGGTATATATATACTTGAAATTGTATTTATTTATGGTGGTGATCAGTGACTTATAATGGGACTGTGATAGTGCAGTGGGCAATCTGACACTAACTGAGGGGGGGGGGGGGGGGCGACTGACAAACTGCCACTGACATCACCAGTGACCAGGCCTGGACTGGGACAAAAAAGGCCCGGGCATTTTGGATTAAGCAGCCCATGACATGTTAACCAGCCCCCCGCTCTCCACCCTTAAGGATCCCCCAGGAGAGGGGAGAGAGGAACCCGGCAGAGATGTGAGGGGGGGTGGGTTGTGAGGGGGGACCAGGAAAGAGCATGGGGGGATGGAGAGCACAGGGAGGAACTTGGAGAACATGGGGTGGGGAAGCGGAGAGCACGGGGGGGATGGAGGAGAGCACGGGGGAGATGGCGGAGAGCACGGGGAAGATGGCGGAGAGCACTGGGGAGATGGCGGAGAGCACTGGGGAGATGGCGGAGAGCACTGGGGAGATGGTGGAGAGCACTGGGGAGATGGTGGAGAGCACTGGGGAGATGGTGGAGAGCACAGGGGGAAGGTGGAGAGCACAGGGGGGGGTGGCGGAGAGCATGGGGGAGGTTGAGAACACAGGTGGTGGCGGAGAGCATGGGAGGGAGTTGGAGAGCACAGAGGGGTGGCGGAGAGCATGGGGGAATGTGGAGAGCACAGTTGGGCAAAGAATATGGGTGGGGTGGAGAGCACAGGGGGGGCAAAGAATATGGGTGGGGTGGGGAGCACATGGGGGCAGCAGAAATAAGCATTATGGGAGGAGCAGTGGGGGTGGCTGCATCGGGTTTGCGGCAAACTTTGCTCGTTCGCGATTCGCCTAACCGGCGGACTTATGGCGCTGTTCGCGGCGGACATATTCTTTTACATTGTGAAGAACTTTGACCCATGACACATCCATCATGGGGTACAGGACAGCCAATTGAGACATTTCAGCACATGGACATACCCCCTACCTTTATAAATAGACCTGATCTGGCTGCCATTTTACATTCTGTCTTTTGTCAGTGTAGGTATAGGACGCTGTGTGGAGCAGGGACAGTCTGTACTCACTAGCTATTAGGTCCACAAAAGTCCTTTTAAGGACTGGTATAGGTGTATAGGAGAGGGAGAGAGGTGTAGGGAGAGAGTTTGCTGTTTGGAGCAGGGACAGTCTGTACTCACTAGCTACTATTAGGTTCACAAAAGTCCTTTTAAGGACTGGTATAGGTGTACTGTATGTAGCGGGGTCGTACCCCTTTTAGGGGAAGAGACTACATCCCCCATAATCCCCCAGGCTCCCGGGCTGCTTGTTTCCGCCCGAGAGGCTGCTGGGGAGGTTATAAAAAGGAAGAGCGGAGACCGCCTCTTCCTCTTGGGACACTTCCTCTTCTGAGGCCTGACAGGACTGGCCTGCCTCTGCTGACGGAGCTTGTGACGCGGAGACTGCAGCCAGCGGAGACACCTGTGCGGACCGGAGCTGAAGGCCTGAAGCCTGGGCCTTGCAGCAGATGGAGTGAGACTCTCATCCCTCAGAGTCAGCAGCAGCGGAGCGGAGACTCATCCCTACAGACGGTCGGTCGGAGCTGAGGACCGGAGCGCAGGGGCTGTGACTGAGGAGACCAGAGCCGCCATTGGAGGGACCGGAGCTGAGGACGGTACCCACGGATTGGTGAGAGAGCTGAGAGGCTCATCCTGCATTGATACACACGTTTTATGCCTATTGAACTGCCTAGGCGCAATTTACTTCAGAGCAGCAAATGTTACTTTCTGTGGATTACAAAGACACCATTTAAAGCTACATGTGCACCACCTCTACAGATTCATTGCCGGTGAAGAACACTGTACTAGTACAAGGACTGAGCTCTATTACTAGGGATCAGGCCTGGTCCGTTAGGTAGGCGCAGATAGATTTATTGCACCTCAGGGGTGCATAGCATGCGGTCGCCACACTTGGCGCTCCGTTTTCCCCATTGCTAGTTGATACATATATGTGTACATGTTTAAGTGCATATTGCAGGGACCTGCTAAAGTATTGTAAGTCATATGTTTAAATGCATGTTGCTATTCCTTTTCCTTACTGACAAAGTAAAGCCAGTTATTCTTATTTCAGCAGTCTGCTTGTGAGTTCATACCCATTACACTTAGAGTATAAGTGATGTTTATATGTGCATAGATTCATACCCCTTGACTAACTGTGCCAGAGCGGGTAGAGCCAAATTGCCGGGGGTTGGTGGAGCTGTACTCAGGGACCCAAAACAACCAGCGGCTCTCTTAACTGGGGGTAGCGCTACACGTATATAGGGGTATAATACACGTATAAAATACTTTCAAATATAGAAAGCATAGTATAGTGAGTGCATTCCTACTGTGCAGCATTGTGACTGCTGAGCAGTTCCACAGCTCTTTTGTCAATGTAGGGAGAGGTTGCTGACTGTGTGTAGCAGGGACAGATTGTAGCAAAACAAATCGCTAACGAATATAGGTCCACAAAAGTCCTTTTAAGGACTGGTATAGGTGTACTATTTGGTGTGCAGTATATAGGGTAATGTAATACACGTATAGAAGGCATAGCATAGTATAGTGCATTTCTACTGTGCAGCATTGTGACTGCTGAGCAGTTCTGCAGCGATACTACAAAGAGTGACAAACGCAATTAGAAAAAAGTATTATAACTGGTGTGATAGACCAGTGGCCCCCCAAAACAACAGATTGAAGCGGGGCGTTATATACCTTCTTGCACATATACTGCACTTCTCTAGAGACTTTTGTCACAGGGTCATTTAAAAAATGACAGGCAGAGGAAGAGGCAGGCCCTTTCGCAGGGGTGGTAGGGGTAGGGCAGGAGCAACAGGCTTGAGTCAAAGTGGGAAGTTGCAGAAGGTGCGTTCGATTACGTCAAAGGACGCACCAGACTTGGTTGAGTGGCTCACTCAGCCTTACTCTTCTGCACCCTCCTCATCCTCTCTATCTGCACCATCTTCACTCTCTGCTGTGTGCACCCCCAAAAACACTACCACCAACACCACCACCACCACATACCCTCCGCTTAAGTCACAGGCATTATTTTCCTATTCATCACAAGACATTTCCGATGCGCGGCCATTCTTGGCATTGGATCAGGAAGAGGAGGTAGCAACAACCGCCACTCAGCAGTCTGACGACAGTACCCAGATCAGCCCAAGGAGGTTGGTCCCCGCTGTTGCTGCCTACTCTGAGATCTCTAATTATAGTGGTGGGGAAGGTGACGTCGATTTTGACGTGTCTAGGGACGTCACGTGCGTGCCCACAAGAGAGGAAGAGGAGTGGAGTTCAGAGGGAGAGATGGACCAGCAGATAGGGAGGAGAAGCAGGTGGAACTTACATTGCACAGGAGGGACAAACCAGACTGCTAATGTATCAGGAGCGAGCCATCAACCATGTACGGTCACATCTGGCGCTCCCAGGACGCCGGCACATGGCTCTGCAGTGTGGGCTTTTTTTAACGTGTCCACTGCTGACAATAGTGTTGCCATCTGCAGCCTTTGCAGTCAACGCAATAAGTCGCGGTAAGCCCAGTGGGAGCAACGCTGTTAGAACTCACAAAGCCACACTTCAGGCTCTCACCGTCCAGCCTCTTCTACTTCTTCTCCTCTCTCCTCAGAATTGTCCTCCACTCCACCTTCCATCATGCCGTCCTCACGTTTTTCTGGAAAAAGGCAGGCTTCCGTGGGCCAAATGTTCAAACGTAAAAAAATGATGACGCCGGATAACCCTCTTGACCAACAGTTGACCGCTGGCTTGTCAGAACTGATAGCCCGCTAACTACTGCCATATAAACTGGTGGACTCGGAGGCCTTTCGAAAATTTGTGGCCATTGGAACACCACAATGGAAGGTCCCAGGAAGGAAGTATTTCTCACAGAAGGGCATCCCAGAGCTATATGGCCATGTTCAGCGGCAAGTGAATGTATCTCTGGCACACAGTGTCGGTGCCAAGATACGTCTGACCACAGACACGTGGTCTAGCAAACACGGGCAGGGAAGGTATATAACTTTTACTGCCCACTGGGTGAACCTTCTGACGGGCGTCAAGCATGTAACCCAGGGGGAACCGTGTAGATTTGGTTTTACCGCCACGGATTGCATGCAGACCTGCCTCTTCTCCTCCTCTTACTCCATCCTCTCTCTCCTCCTCGGCTGACTCCTCCTTTTCCGCTGCTACCGCCTCTTTCGTTGCGCCGCCCAAGATCCCCAGAACCTATTCGACATGCCAGGTGAGACGTTGCCATGCTATGCTGCATCTGTTGTGCCTGGAAGCCAAGAGCCACACTGGCCCTGCACTCCTTTCAGCTTTGCGTTCACAGGCAGATCAGCGGCTAACACCGCTCAATTTGACAGTTGGTAAAGTGGTGTGCGACAACGGTGCCAATCTGCTGAGCGCGTTGAAACAGGGAAAAATTACACATGTGCCATGCATGGCACACGTCTTAAACTTGGTCGTGCAGCGATTCGTTGTCAAATACCCTGGGGTCCAGGACATCTTGCGGCAGGCAAGGAAAATCTCGGCCGATTTCAGAAGATCTTACACGGCCATGGCTCGCCTTGCTGACATTCAGCGGCGACACAATCTGCCGTTCAGAAGTCTTATTTGTGATTGCCCGACGTGATGGAACTCAATCTTGTATATGCTTGATAGGCTGCTCCAGCAGAAACGTGCAGTTAACGACTACCTGTACGAACTCTGCGGCAGAACAGGTTCTGGGGAGCTTGGTTTTTTTTCACCAGTGGCTGCTCATGCGCGACTCATGCAGACTTCTGCGGCCATTTGATGAGATCACCAAACTGATCAGTCGCAGCCATGGCGCCATCAGTGACATCGTACCTTACGCCTTCTTTATGGAGCGTGCATTGCGGCGTGTCATTGATCAAGCCGTCGAGTAGCAGGAGCAGGAAGATGAGGAAGTCACAATGCTGGATGAATTCCCAGGGGGTCTACTCTATCTGAGACAAGTCAACAACAGGAGCCTGAAGAGGAGTCAGAGGAGGATGGTGCCGGGGTGGATGAGGAGGAGCAAGAAGAGCATGCTTTAAACCTTTCTGGGATCCCTGTTGAACGAGGGGAGGAGAACGAGGAGGACAACATTATCCTGATGAGCAGGAGCCAGGCCACCACACCGTTTTCTGTTTAGTGCAAATAGGGGCCTTCATGCTCCAGTGTTTTAAGAGGGACCCCCGTATAAAAAGCATAAAGGTCAAGGACCAGTACTGGGTGGCAACGCAGTTATAACCCCCGGTAAAAACACAAAATGGCGGAAATGTTACCACCATTACAGAGGGCTGTCAGAATGGAGCACTTCCAGGCCTTGCTTCCTTGCCTTGCCTAGCTCACGACAGTGTTGACTGCCTCACATTTATAAAAATGAATGAGGCATGGATCTCGGAGGAATTCAACACATGTGACCAGTAGACCATGTATATGCATAACTCTATAAACGATTTATATAATCTAGCACACGGACCTTTTTTCTACCTTTGGCTCACTTGCAGAAAAAAAGCACACCGTACTATATGCCCATACCCTCCTGTTTGAATAGATTGAGCGGTGTCATATTTTTGGGTCCCGCAGCGAGTTGCTGGTGTCAGTGAGGGAGATAGAAGCGGAGAAGCCAATCAGCAGGCAGTGCCAGCACCATGGCTGAGGATCAGCACTGGACTGGCACCTCCGGACCACCGCAGTGGAGCCCTGCATAGGTGGGGTAAGGGCCGGGCAGAGGGAGGGGTCTGGGGCTCAAGCACAGGTTGGCACACTGGGACACGACTGAGCTGCCCTGACTGTGTGGCACTGATCATCTCCTGCACTCCTTCATAGCCTGGCCTGACCTTGCCTCTCCTCCATGGCCTTCATGCGCTCCTGAGTCCTGAATTGACAAAATTTCACAGAGAAAAAAAAAAGGCTTGTCGTTGTCGATCCCAGATTCACTTAATACTTCTGGTATGTCAGTGTCCATGTTGTGGGACTGTGTGCACAGCTAGTAAGTATTTTGTGGCTGCAAATATGACCTGGAGGTTTTTAATGTTTGCTTGCCATTAAAATTAATGGGGCCTGCGGTTCGCGAACATTTGGACACGTTCGCGAAACTTCCCGTCAGAAGTTCGTCCATCACTACTCCCGAGAGTCATTTGGGTGGACTGGTATGAAGAGGCAGCCAGGAGGGCTGGTAAAAGAGGCAGGTGCAGCCAAAAGGGCTGGCAGGGCATGAAAAGGTGGCGCTAGGACCAGTGGCCACAAAGAAAGCAGAGGGAAAAGTTACATACTGTGTCACTCCATGTGTGCTACTGTTAACGGACTGAGTTCCTGTTTGTAATGGGTCGCTACTGAACTGACAAGGAGACTGTCAAGTTCACCCAGGAGTGTAACAGCAGAGGCTGAGCAAGAGAAAGACCAATGGCGTGCAGCAGGTGCCCATCCCCATTCAAGTTGTTAACCCCCTAATAAACCACAAAAACCAAGCTACAGACTCTGCGTGCATGTGAAAATTCGGTGTGCTTGGCTGTGCAGGAGTGGAGTAATCCTTGCTCAACTGCAGCTCCTATGTGGTGTGTGCTGCAGATGTATGTTTTATTTGCAAATGTGCTTATTTTGGAACAACTTAAAACAGCTTATCCGAGGATTTAAAAAAAATAAAAAAAGCTACGATGGCACATTTCTGGCAGCAGCTACCTTAAGAAATATCTGCACTCAATTCAAGCAAGCCAATGTCGGTAACATTACTGATAAGTGCGACAAACTCAGGTAGTTCTTACTACTGACACTTTAAGAACCTGTCCCTGTGGCAGCGACAGACTCTTAATTACTGCCAGTTCGCAGATTAGTAAACTGGCGGTAATTAAGACCAGCTCTAAGCTGGCGTATAGAGGAGGTATGCCACTACCCAGAGTGGAGTATGTCATATGTGGCAGCTTCCCGCACAGTACTGTATCCCTGGCCACAGTCAGGCTGAAATTCTCCAGCCAAAAGCCAATTGCAAACAAGGGGACCAAGGATAATGGCGATGTCATTACCCAAATATGGCAATGACCACCAGATGGGAGACTAGTTTCCCATCTGGCCTGTCTGGTTTTTGATTAACAATGCACGGCAGTTCGCACCTTCAGAACTATTGGATTTTTTTAGCCGCTATGGATCCACCCACTGCAAATAAAGCAGACCTGATGGGGAGCAAGTTTCTCCGTTACTCCATCAGGTTACATCCACCCCTAGTAAAAAAGAAAATCGGCGGTGTAAAGGGCACAATGGCTTAGGGGGAAAAGGGGGGGGGGGGTGAGAAAGGAAGCATACAAGGGAAGGAGTGTCCAATATGGACAAACTGGCCTCAGTGTGGGCACCAACAGGTTCATATGCCTGTCAGGCACATTCAGTGCTGCACACTGACAGGATTCTGAAGGGTGTCTCTGAAACACCCTTTACGAATACCCCCATATGTGTGTAGTGCCCTCCTAATAGGCTGCTAGTGTTTCGGTAAATTTCATTTTTGGCCTCCCTGTAGCTAGGGAGAGCAGTGATCATTTATTTGTGTCTGTTGCAGGCTCAGCTACTTTACTCTGCGTCCCACCAAATGTTGGGATATAGTGGGCGGAAGAGTTTGACCCTAGCATGCACATTCATGCCCTTTCACCCAATCCCTGGTCAGAAAAGGGATTAACCAGCAGGGGGTTTAGAGGTATATAAATAGACTGGGGCCTAGAACTGCACTCCCTTGTTCCTGGGGGAGTTAGACCCAGTCTGGGGGCTCAGGCACCGCTGGGTGACCAGCTACAGCAGTGAAGTAATCCTTTTGGGGTTCCAGCTCCAGTTAGAGCTCGGGACCTCCATCCAAAGTATCCTGAAGCAGTGCAGACAGCTCTACATGGGATCCACACTGCAGGCACCAATTACAGAGACTGTTTGGTACTTATGCCATTATGCCTTGTACACGGTCGGAAATTCGACAGAAAATGTCTGATTGGTCCATGTTGTCGGAAAACTCGACCGTGTGTGGGCTCCATCGGACTTTTTACGTCAGAATTTCCGACCAACAAAGTTTGAGAGCTGGATCTCAAATTTTCCGACAACAAAATCCGATCGTCAATTCCTATCGTGTGTAGCCTAGTCCGATGGACAAAGTGCCACGCATGCTCACATAAATTCTGAGACGGAAGCACTCCGTCAGGTAACACTAGCGTTCGTAATCGATAGCACATTCGTCACGCTGCAATGTTAAAAATTGTTTAATGCAGCGCATTCTCTTTTTCTTTATAATGCTAGAAGAATGAAGTTATTTTGCTGCTCATATTCACACAGACTTCTCCAAAACGTATTTCTTTATACAACACCATAGCTTTTTATTTTATTGGTTATTTTTTAATCTCTAGGGAGGTTGTTTGGCATTGGTGACCCTTGTTAATTTGACTTTGTATTTTTGAAATGTACCTGCCTACTCACAAATAAACTGTCCTTTTTGAAGTAAAACATTGGCAAGTATTTCTTGAACCAAAAAAAAAAAAAAAAAAAAAACTTTTATTAGGTGTCAAACAAATAGACAGGAAGGCAACGCTGGAGAAACTGGTCAATTTGGCCCCCAGGGCAGACATCAATTATTTAAATGCAAAATTGGTGGCCTGAGGAGTACATATCGAAAAAGGGAGAACAGTCTGGTCCAGAAGTCCAAGAGATCAGGAAGAGCAGATGACATCTATGACCCCAGGCTGTGGCCATACAATACTGAACCCAGGCCATCACTCTGGTCTTCCTTAGGCACTTCCCTCCAGGCTTCCTTCCAGGCTGTGGAGGAGGGCGATGGTCGACCTCCCCCGGCTGCCACTTGCCGCAGCCTCCTCCCAGGTGCCACTTGCCACAGCCCCCTCCCGGCTGAGGTCTTCCTGTGTATGAAAATGGGACAGTTTTAGTTCTTTGGTCATCACACAATTTTCAGCTCATGACTGTTGAAAATTGAATGTTAAAAAAAATAGAACATACTATCATTCTGAGCCCAGCATTTTTCATGACCAGTGTAGCCCAGATATCCCACTCTATTCTGTTACAGCCCCTTCATACTCCCCTCCCCCTTTTACCTTGAATGAAAGACCACACCATTCTTATGGAGTATAATGGCCATAACAGCCTTTATTAAACAAACTGAAGTAAAACTCCAAATTAACTTTAAATATAAAAAACATATATAATCCAGAGAAACAACATGTTTCAACCCAATTTATTGGTCAGTGGCGGAGCTACCTCCTTTGCCCCCGTATACATCACCAGAACACTGTGGGACTTTTACCAAACATCATAGGACTCCATCTGTACCACTCGGAGACAACCCCTTTTCCTGCAGTGCAACCAAACCAGTATTCATCAAACTTTGGGTGTACTACACCGGAGGGGCCATACTACCGATGAGCCCCCCACCCATTTTACCACATCTGTTACTACTACCGTCACTGACCAACAAACAACCACCACAGCCTGAAAGGGATGAAACCTCAACCTTGAGGGCCCCTCCACACCCACAGGGCCGCCTGAATCCCTTCCTGAAGTCCCAAGGACTAAAGGTCAATGCCCACATCTGTGAGGTGAATCCCATCCTTCCTTAAATAGAGACCAACATTCGTCTCTAGTTCTCTATGACGAATAACTATGACCCCTTCCCAGGCCAAAAACTTCCCCACCACCTTTTTATCTCTTATCCTTGCTTTAAGTCTGTATACGGACCGGGCCATGCGCCATGTCGTCCTCGCCACCATGTCTGACCATAGCAGCAATGTACTCAGGAATGCCGAACGCAAGTAAACCAGATCCGATTTTACATCCGCGATCAGATTCCTGACTGTCCTAACTCCTAAATCATTACCACCCGCATGGATGACTAACACGTTCAGTGGTCTGTCCAACCACGCATACCTTTCCACTTCCGGGACCACCCTGCCCCACATTCCCGGCCTCCCCAATCACCTTATGGACGCCTCTCTTCTGGAGATCCCTGTCTCCCGTCTGGTCTCGCATCCCCTCTCCTGGCACCCCAACACACGTATGAATGCCCAAGGATCCAGACGAGGCGTGGAAGCCCTCCATCTGAAATGACAAAGGGGATTTCAGTCAGACCCAAAAAAAAAAACTGTATCCGTCAACAAGAAATGCGCCCCCCCCCCCCAAAAAAAAAACTCTCAGCACACAAAGAAATGTTTTTTTGTTTCTTTAATTATTCCCAAATCAACTAAGGCCGAATTTAGGTGCGGAATCGCTTAGATTCCCAACCATCGCACAGACGTCTCATCCAGCCCGCATCTGGTGGCCTCTGTGACCACCCCAATGCGGAAGGAGTGAGAAGCGTATGCGGCACTATCCAAGCCTAACCTCCCCAAACATTTCCGTAACACCGCCACAAATTAAAATCTCGACAAGTGGGACCCATCTGCATGTAACAGGAAAGGCCCTCCCCCACCCAGTCTCACCCGTAAAAAAAAAAACACTGCCTGTACCGGGCATACCGCACAGCCCAGGAGCACATACAACCACACTTGCACCCCTTTACCACTTTGATCTGTTTTTGACTCTCAACCATAATTATACCCCATCATCGAACACTTACACATCCTGCACCAATAACCCACCTACCACACCCCTCGAAGGGCTAACCAGTTCCCCAATGGGGAAAGCCCCAAAAAAAGCCACAGAAAAAGCAGCTGAAAACAGTAAACCTTCATAGTATGAGGAGCAAACCGACTCCAACTGTGCACATATGGCCAACAGATTCGCAAATTTAACCGGCCGCCGCGTATCTTTACTCCTGTGCTCCTTCCGGTACCCCTTAATAGCCTGCTTAACCCAAAAATCCTTCGTCCAATCCACTTCCCCTTGCAGCTTAAACCCGCCATCTTCTTTTCTATGGACAAAATTGAGCTCCCTGCTTCCATGTTTCTGGATAAAAAGTACAGAACTAACAACCTCATCGTGGACTTGTCCTTCCTGACCCCCGCCTCCTGAACCAAAGCCGACCATTCCTTCCACACCTTTAAATATGCCGACCACGTGGACACTCACTGACCGCTGGATCCATCCCGCGGCGATGCCAACGCCAGCTCCCATATCCAGCCCGGGCAAGGGACTCCCTTCTTCGCCGCTAGCGCCAGAGCCCTGAACTTATCCCACTGGAAGCGAGACAGAATCAGCCAAGGTGTTGTCCACTCCCGGAAAATGCACAGCATAGAGAAAAACATTCAATTGCAGGCAACGCAACACCAACTGTCGCATCAGCCGTATGACAGGTTGTGAAGACGCCGACATGCTATTGATAACCTGTACTACTCCCATATTATTGCAGTTCAGCTGTAATTTCAGATTCCGGCAGGCCTGCCCCCACAATTCCAACGCCAGCACCACTGGGAAAAGTTCCAGTAGCATCAAATTCCAAAGGAATCCTGCCTCCACCCACGACTGTGGCCAAGGTTCAGCACTCCAATGCCCTTGGAAAAATGCTCCATATCCCATGGCGTCCGTAACCAATTCCACAACGAAATTGCTCACCGGGCCCAACATCCACACCGACCTGCCATTATACACCGAGAGGAATTGATACCATACCTTCAGATCCTCCCTGTGTTCCCTGTTCAGCCGAATGTAATGCATGGGAGACTTCACCCCCGCAGTAGTGTCCAACATCCGCCAACTAAAAATCCTGGGAATGATCCTGCATGCGAAGTTTCGTTTTCCCAACAATGATTGCAACGTACGCAACTGAACCTTTTTTAAACCATGGATCTCCCTAATTTCCTTCTGCAGATCCCCGAGCTTCTCCTCCGGTAACCTACACTCCATAGCCATGGAGTCGATCACGATTCCGAGGAAGCTCAGCTCTGTTCGAGGGCCCCCCGTTTTATCGGCTGCCGAGGGCACTCCGAACCTCTCTGCAATGTGTCGCAACGTTGAAAGCAGAATCACACACACAATCGAAGGCGGGGGGCCCACACAGAGAAAGTCATCCAAGTAATGGATGATGGAGTCTACTCCTGCAACGTCCCCAACAACCCACCCTAAAAAGGAACTAAACGCCTCAAACATAGCGCAGGAAATGGAACAACCCATGGGCAAACACTTGTCCATGTAAAATTGTTTTTGCCAACAACAACCCAATAAACGAAAACTCAGGGTGAACGGGAAGGAGCCTAAACGCAGACTCTATATCCGATTTTGCCATTAATGCCCCTTGGACGTATCGCCTGACCCACCTGACAGCTGCGTCAAACGATGTATACGACACCGTACAGGCCTCTGGGTCAATGGAATCATTCCCTGAGCCCCCTTTAGGTAAAGACAAGTGGTGTATCAACCAAAACTTATTCGGCTCCTTTTTGGGAACCACCCCCAACGGGAACGCCACTAAATCCGCTAAAGGTTTAAATCACAATCACAAATGGCCCTACCATGCGTCCCAAAGTCACCTCCTTAGCCAGCTTTTCCATCACCACTTCGGGGTGTTGCAACGCCGGTTTCAAATTTTTGGCCAGCGGGGGTACAACCGTCAAAGCACACGGAATCTTGAACCCATGTTTAAACCCAAAAATAATCAACCCTGCCGCAGCCCTATCCGGGTACCTACTTAGGAAAGGCTGCATCCCTTCCCACATCACCGGAGTCGTCCCTCTTGTGAGTAGGCTCCCTGGCACTCTTTCCTTTTTTGAAGCACCTGGCGACTGTGTGGGATCCCCCACACCCTGAGCACTCATGTTTAAATTTGCACGTTCCCCCGAACTTGCATGAGCCCTCGTTAAACTGCCAGCACACTCCCCATTTCTTTCTGTCCGGCAGTCCCGAGAAGTGGCTACCCCCGACCCCCCTGAAATAACTGCAGCGGGGCCAACGCCATAAGTCTCATCCAGAGGCCAATGTCTTTATGGTCCCAACGAAGAGCGGGGCGAACCGCCCTGCATTGACGGAACTGCTAGTCGTAGCGTAGCCAAGCCGAGGCTCCATACACCCTATATGCCTCCCCGATGGCATCCATATAGCAAAACGCTGTACAATGTTCAGGGTTCTTTTTACCTATGACACTAGCCATAATGGCGAACGCGTGAAGCCAATTAGCAAATGTCCACAGGATTAACCAGCATCTCCGCTTTTCCTTGTCCTCCTTAGTGTCATCAGGCTTGACACTATCCAGATTAAACTTCAAGAGGTAATAGGGAGAAAATCTCCACGTATTCCCCCTTGCAAATTTTATTCCTTACCTCCTGTTTTAAGTGAGCTCCCAATGGTCCCTAAAAGCATACGTATACCTCACATTTCACAGCATCCACGTTCCTCACGACGTCAGACCTAGCAGCCGGCTCCGTGGACCCTTTTTCACTAGGACTCTCCTTATCTGTCCCCACCGCCGCTGTAGTGGCAGGTGACCACCTCACCCCCAGAGGGCATCCCTCCAACCTCTCCGGCTGCCCCATCACTGGCGACCCCTTGCGCCCTTACCGGAGATTGACCCCGTCCTCCCCCGAAGCGGCCCACTAAAACTCGCAGACTGTCCAACTCCTGCATCTGCCCCCAGGACCCCACTCCTGTAGGCCCGCTCCCAGCTTGTGGTTGGTCAGAGGTTCCCAACAGCGGTGCGGGAGGTACCGCCCTCTCCCCCCAAGCAGACACTACCCCCAGTGCACTGGTAAAAGCAACATTATCACTTGACTTACCGGGCTGACCGGGCGCCTTCCCCACAGCCGCTGTGCTGACCTCCCGATGTATTTGGACGTCTGGACTCATTATCCTCCGATACTTCCCCCTCGGATCTGCTCTCCTCCTCCTGCTCGGATACCAACGGCAGCCCCCCAAGAGAGGGGCTACTGGATGCTGTGCGACTCTGCTTGCCAACTCTTCTGCCTGCTGTTATCCTGCAACATCCTGGGGACATAAATGTCACCTGGATCTCCTGATCGCAGGGACTGCTGGAACTTCTTGCGCTCCCTCAGATATGCGATCCTCAGGGCACCAATTTTGGCCATCACATAGATCATGTCTGCCATGGGGACCTTGATCTTCACCAAACCAAGGTGTTTCTCCAGCGCTGCCTTCCTCTTTCTTATGTCTTTATAAAACGGGTTGTTCATCTGCCACAGACAGGGCAGCTCCCTGAGCATAGCAATGATGAGCCCCCTAAAAAAAAAAAAAAAAAAAAAAAGGCATCTTGAAGGGATCCATATTCTCTGCAAGACACAACACAAGACAAACCCTAATGTCAGGCTAAACTCTCCTAATCTTGTCCCAATATTATTACTACAGGATTTATATAGCGCCAACAGTTTACGCAGTGCTTTACAATATAAAAGGGAGACAATACAGTTATAATACAATAAAATACAAGAGGATTAAGAGGGCCCTGCTCAGAAGAGCTTACAATCTAATAGGGTGGGGGAGGTGGTACAAAAGGTTGTAACTATGGGGAATGAGCTGATGGCAGTGGTAAAAGATTAGTTGGAGGAGACATGATAGGCTTCCCTGAAGAGATGAGTTTTCAGGGATCGCCTGAAGGTAGCAAGAGTAGGGGATAGCCGGACAGGTTGAGGTAGCGAGTTCCAGAGGATGGGAGAGTTTCTGGAGAAATCCTGGAGACAAGCATGGGAGGAGGAAACGAGAGAGTTTGACAGTAGGAGGTCTTGAGAAGAGCGGAGAGGACGGTTTGGGATATTTTGGAGACAAGATTGGTGCTGTAGCTCAAGGCAGAGTTGTGGATGGCTTTGTAAGTTGTGGTTAGTATTTTGATTTGAATTCGCTGGGTGATGGGGAGCCAGTGTAGGGATTGGAGGAGAGGGTTGGCAGACACTGAACGTTGGTAAGGTGGATAAGTCTGGCAGCAGCATTCATGATAGACTGAAGAGGGGATAGCCTATGGAGAGGCAAGCCAATGAGAAGGGAGTTGCAATAGTCAAGGCGAGAGATAACAAGGGAGTGAATGAGAAGTTTGGTGGTTTCATTTGTTAAAAAGGGGCGAATTTTAGAGATGTTACTGAGGTGAAGTCTACAAACTTTTGACAACAAGTGGACTTGAGGCTGAAATGACAAGTCTGAGTCTAGGATTACACTGAGTACCCTGGCATGAGGGGAGGGACTGATGGTTGCATTGTCGATTTTGATGGAAAAGTCATGGAGGGCGGCACGGCCGGGGGGGGAATATTAGTAACTCAGTTTTAGGGAGACTTAGTTTAAAGGAAGTGGTGCGACATCCATGCTGAGATGTCAGTTAGTAATGCTAGAGGAGACTGAAGGAGTGAGGTGAGGAGTAGACAGATAGATTTGGGTGTCATCGGCGTATTAATGGTATTGGAAGCTGTGGGCTGTTATCAAGTGACCAAGGGAGGAGGTGTAGATAGAGAAGAGAAGGGGTCCAAGAACAGAGCCTTGGGGGACCCCCACAGAAAGGGGCAATGGAGAGGAGGAGACAGTTGTAGGTAACACTGAAGGAGCGCTGTGATAGATAGGCAGAGAAGCAGGATAGAGCAGAATCTTGGAGGCCAAGGGAATGTAGTTTATTGAGAAGGAGCAGGTGGTCACCAGTATCAAAGGCTGCAGAGAGGTCAAGTAGTAGGAGTATAGAGTACCGGCTGTTGGTTTTAGCAGTTAGTAAATCTTTAGTGAGTTTTAGTAAGGCAGTTTCCGTGGAGTGCTGCGAGCGAAAACCAGACTGTAAGGGGTCAAGAAGGTTATTTTCACTGAGGTAGGAGCCAAGACGGTTGTAGACCAAGCGCTCTAGAAGTTTAGAAGAGAATGGGAGCAATGAGATGGGCCTCAAGTTGTTTAGGTTGGTGGGGTCCAGGGAGGGCTTTTTAAGTATGGGAGCTATCTGCGCATGTTTTAGAGGGGAAGGTGCCACTAGAGAGGGAGAGATTGAAGATGTGAGTGAGGGAGCATAGGATAGAAGAAGAGGGTGACCGTAGTACTTGAGGGAACAGGATCCAAGGGACAATTGGTTAGGTGGGCATCTGAGAAAAGTTTTGTAACCTCTTCAATAGTAGCCAATTCAAAAGAGGAGAGTGTTGAAAGTGTTGTTAGGCAAGGTATGTTGGGTGGGGAAGATGTACACACAGTGGAGGTATCCTCTCGAATTGCATCAATCTTGTCTTTGAAGTGATTGGCAATCTCTTGGGCAGTGAGTGAGTTAGTGGGTAGAGGGGGTGGGGGACAAAGCAGAGAGTTAAAGGTTGAGAAAAGCCGACGGGGACTGGATGACAAGGTATTAAGAGAGACGAAGTAGGTTTGTTTGGCAGCATGGAGGCAGGAATTGTATTTTAGAAGGGCAGATTTATATAGGGTGAAGTCTTGCAGGCATTTGGTTTTACGCCACAGTCGTTCAAGAGCACGGCAATGTCTCTTGAGATTTCTAGTGTTGTCAGTTTGCCAGGGTTGCAACGGTCGGGGCCTGATTCTGCATGTGGTTAGAGGAGCAAGTGCATCTAGTGATGATGAGTGAACTGTTGTAGACAGAGGTGGCCAGGTCAGGACAGGGGAGAGATTATGTCATATAGATGGTCAGTAGCAGAATAGAGAAGAGATGTGTTAAAGTGGCGAGGATTCCTAAAAATAATTGTTTGCTGCTTGGAGGGATGGTTGGTTGGAGGCAAGGATACAGTGAAACTGATGAGGTTTTGATCAGAGAGAGGAAAGGGGGTGTTGGTGAGGTTGCAGGGATCACAGAGATCGGAGAATACAAGGTCAAGGGTATTACCATTGGAGTGGGTGGAAGTATGTGTCCATTGGGTTAGGTCAAAAGAAGAGGTTAAGCTGAGAAGTTTAGCTGTAGTTGGGCTGTTAACATTGACAGGAATGTTGAAGTCGCCAAGAATTATAGTGGGTATTTCAGAGGAGAGAAAGTAGGGTAGCCAGGCAGCAAAGTCATCAAGAAAGCACGATACTGGTCTGGGAGGGATAGGAAGGACTTGGGAGGTGCTTTGTGGGGATAGAAGGAATCCAACTCCACCTCCTTTCTGTCCATTAGGTCTGGGGGAGTGAGTCCAATGGAGGCCACCATAGAATAGGGCAGCAGGAGAAGCAGAGTCAAAATTTTGAAGCCAGGTTTCAGTTATGGCGAGTATGTTAAAGCCATGAGAGATGAAGAGGTCATGTACCGATGTAAGCTTGTTACAGATGGAACGGGCATTCCAGAGGGCGCATGAGATTGGTGGGCTGCTTTGAGGAAGCAGGGGGATAGAAATTAAACTGAGTGGATTGCGGTGGTTGCCAAAGGGGGAGAGGTATGGGATATGTGACTTGCAGTTGGAAAATGGCGGACCAGGATTAGGTGAAATGTCGCCCAAGACTAGGAGAAGGAGGGTGAGGAAAGCAAGATGGGAGTGGGATGTGCATAAGTGCACGTGTCTAGTGGTCCTGGTGTTTATGTCAGCATGTGGGTGCAGCAAATGCAGGAGATGGGTGGAGTAATAGGGAGAGGGTAGGAGTGAGGGAGATATGTGCATGCTGCAGGGTAGAGAGAAGGGGTAGAGTAAGGATAATTTGAGGATAGAAGACACTGATAAGAAGGAGCATGATAGTAGAAATGAGAGTGGAAATCTAACTTAACCACTTTACATCCACGCTATGACCGAATGACGGCCACATCGCAGATGTGAATTCCCGGGAGGCCGTCATATGACATCCTCCCCTGTGCACGCTCTCTGCGTGCGCCCTATAGGGCGCGATCACTGAGTCACTGAGACTCGGGTGATCAGCGATCCGAGTAAGGGGCGGGTCCCGGCCCCTTACTATGTGATCAGCTGTCAGCCAATGACAGCTGATCACATGATGAAAACAAAAGCTCGGTGATCGTTTTTTCTTTTTTCTCCTCACGCTGACAGCTCATTTTAAAGGGACATCGGTCCCGAAAAGTCAGAGGCAATTATGCCTCATGTAATGCCCACAAGTGCCACCTGTCAATGCCACCTAAAAGTGCTGCCTATCAGTGTAACCCATCAGTGCCCGTCACTGCCACCCATCAGTGCCCGTCACTGCCGCCTCATCAGCGTACATCAATGACAGACAAAAATTACCCATTTAAAATTTTTATAACAAAATTTAAAATTTTATTTGGTCTTTTTAGTTATGAAGCAATGTCAGATTGTTCAGCAGAGTAGCATGTACAGATGGATAGAAGACATTTACCAAAAGTTATGAAGCAATGTCAGATTGTTCAGCAGAGTAGCATGTACAGATGGATAGAAGACATTTACCAATAGTTATGAAGCAATGTCAGATTGTTCAGCAGAGTAGCATGTACAGATGGATAGAAGACATTTACCTGTAAAAAGCAGCGCAGACATGATCAGAATTGATAACTGCACATCACTCGTGACAGAACCACCCTGTCTGCACCACCCCATAGGTTGCTTTAAATTTATAGGGGGAATGAGCAGGCATGCATTTTTGAATTGGTCATTATAGGGTCAGATTTGAGGCACCTGAATATGGGAGAGTAGCTAATTACCCCTCTTGATCACTCAAGCCAAATGGGGTGGAGAATCAATCACCAGTAATGTTTCTATGGCAGTGTGTTTGTTATATAGCTTGCATTAAATATAGAAGTTTAAAGATATGGCAGCAGAAGACATTTACCAAAAGTTATGAAGCAATGTCAGATTGTTCAGCAGAGGAGCATGTACAGATGGATAGAAGACATTTACCTGTAAAAAGCTGAGAAGACATGATCAGAATTGATAACTGCGTCGGTGAAACTGCATATCACTCGTGACAGAGCCACTCAGGAAATATAAGCCTCAATCTAGAAGCGGTATAGGCCAGTGATGTACCAAGTTCAAATTGTACCTTCGTTCTAACGATCGGGGCTTCAGCTCCTTCCTCCGCTCACAGATCGTACATACGACGCACACGTATTGCGTTTTATATACAGTGCGCATGCGTGAAACTCCGCCTGCCCCTGGCGTTCTTTCTAGTGGGGAGAGCACATGGCGGAGACACAGCAGGTCCACGATAATTCCACTAACGAGGAGGAGGAGGAGGAAAGACTGGAGCCAGAAAGGTATCGATCCCAGAGGAGAAGATTTAAGGCCTCAAATATGTCTTTTGGAGAGATGTTGGTGATGGTGGACATATTGAAGAGGAGCGACTATGATGGGAAGTAAGGACCTTACCCCAACCCAAATGTCAGAAAGGCCAAGATAATGACTAAAGTTGTGAAGAGTCTGCAGAAGAATTTTGGGGTACGCTGGTCAGACCTGAAACTGAGGGAGCACGATCAGTACAAAAGGATCAAGCGAGTTCTTCAAAAAAGTAAGTAGTTGTCGTGTGTTCATATTCTTATTATTGCTTGCATACTGCTCCTTGTGCTTTGATTTAATGTTGTACAGTTTAAAATGGCCACTTTCATTTTCGTGGGTTCAATCGTTCGTAATAAACATTGATCGTTTGCCCACTTCAACTACGATGTTTTGTCAAGTTGCAGTTAACTACATTTGTTCAGGCCTATCTCTAGTCAAAGGAGGTTTGTTGTCTAGAGGGCTTGGTAATAGAATGAAATGCAAACTTGATTCAGTGTAAAGGAGAGGACACTCAGTAGTTTACACATCTGAACTCAGAAGCACTAGTGTGGGACACCAGAACACCCTTTTTATTAGGGTGTCCCACACACGTGCTCCAGTGGATACTATAGGGGTGTCTCCATCTGACAAACTTTCACAAAACAGGTAAGTATTCCAGCTTTACAAAGTGTCAAAAATGTTTTCAGTTTGGAACTCAAATATCTGTGTGCTAAGTATTCCTTTTTTACATTCTCATAGGGGAGAGAAGACTCGGGACGTCTGAGGACACCAGAGACACCACACCTTCCAAAGAAGGGGAAATACCAACACCAGAAGCAGAGGAGGAAGGAGAGATTGTAGAAATTGGCGAAATTGGCACCACAACAGGTGAGTGTCTGAGACCACAGCTTCAGGTAAGCTAATCAGTGTATGCCTGCATATTTATAATACACAGTGTTTTTTGGGGTTTATTTTTAGGTGACATTTTACCAGTGAAAGTGCCCAGTGTTTAGATTATATCAAGAAAAGCATCAATGATGTTCAACAAAAAATGAACATCATTGATGTGCATCTTTTTATATTTTTAGAAAAGCCAAATTTGGAAGATGCACACAGTGTGTCGACATGTGCTATCTCCCATCATGGGGATCAATGTACACGTTTTGTGGGTGCAACCCCTTCCTTGCTACTAAAGTGGTTGCACTTACATTGATCCCCCATGATGGGAGATAGCACATTTTGACATTATAGGCATGGGTTCAGGAAGAAAATGCCCAGTTTGATCCCCAATTTGTTTGCATCTTCCAAATTTGGCTTTTCCAGGGGTGACACCCAATGTGATGAAGGCAAGATCAACACAGTTTGGACATACTCATATCTGATAAGGTCTTCACTTTTCAAAGTTGAACTTTGTAAGTTCCTGTGTTCTGTATGTTATGCTTTGATACATGCCTATTAACATTAATATAACTTGCCGTTTTTTGTGTAATCAAAAATAATGTTATATACACCAAATATGTTGGTTTGGTGTAAAACCCTTTTATAAACGCACATGTGAATGTGCTTTGAGTAAAAAGTTTAATTATCAACAATGTGTGGCTTCCTTTTTCAAGGCGCAAAAGCAGTATTTGTAGTAAAGCTGTTTTGCAGTTTCAGGGGCACTTTTGCAGTGCACTTGTAGTGCATAGTGGATTTGCCTTTAGTAAATAACACCCATAGTGCTTTTTAATTTTCCACCAATCACGCCATTTTCCTGACTCCACACATTTCTGTCATGGTGCTGAAAATTAGTAATCTTTTTGTCAGTAATGCACTACATACATTAACAACAAAAACAAGGTGTGTGTGTAGCAAATCCACAACATAATAAGAATAGTATCGGAAGAAGAGACTGTGACCTCATCTCGCCCAGAAAGTGGATTTGCACTGTTGAAGAAAAAGGCCCAAAAAATAACCAACAACAAAAGAAAGGAGACACCTAAAACAAACCCAAGCAGTAAATGAAAACAAATATTATTGCAGTTTAAAAGAAAAATGTATTAAAAAAAATGCCTCTTAGACATTGTCTGGCATATCAATGACCCCCTACCCACAAAGTACTGTACTCCATATATCTTGTTCTGACTTTGCGGGCCTTTTGGGGGGCAAGCCTGGACGGCCAGATTCAAGGGCCGTCAGGTTGGAATTTTCAGGTAAGTCTGCGTCAGGCCCAACTGAGGCCACATAGTTCGGTGAGTGTTTCTTTAAAAAATTGTGCAGAATGCAGCAGGAAAGCACAATATGATTGAGTTTATATTCCGCCATGTGGATTGGAGTCAAAAATAGGCGGAACCGGCTGGCCATTATCCCAAAAGTGTTCTCCACTACTCTTCTGGCTCTGGCCAGCTGGAAATTAAAGACCCTCTGGTCCGGGGTGAGGGTCCTCATCGGGAAAGGCCACATCAGATGGTTTGCAGTGCAAACGCCTCATCCGGGACGAAGACAAAGGGGAGTGCATTCACATTCTCCTCTGGAGTAGGGATGAGCCCAGTGTTTTCGATTCAAACCCATGTTAGAATCGAACATCGGCCGTTCATCGAAATCAGAACTTGGTGGGCTGTTCGCATCAAATTCGTGTGATACGAACGGCCCACAATGCACTGCGCCAGTCGCATTGCATTGCTGGCTGATGATTGGCCAAGCATGTGCCGAATCTCAAAAAGGGGCCTGGTCCTTTGGCTGCAAATTGGTCCAGGGCTTAAGTGGTTAAATGGCATTTTTTCCTTTTTTTGTTTATAGCAAAAAAAAAATGTCATTTTGTGCAGGGACAGTTCGAAACATGGGAAACACATGCCACTTCACAGGCATACTTTAGACACCCCCCAGGTACCATATTTAAAGGAAAATTTCACTTTTTTTTTTTCACTTTATGCATCATTAAAATGACTGCTCCCAAAAAAACGTTAGTTTTTAAAAGTTCTTTTTGCATTGATATATGTCCCCTGGGGCTGGAGCCGAGTCCCCAAACCCTTTTTAGGACAATAACATGCATATTGGCCGTTATAAATAGCACTTTAGATTTTTTTTCGCGTCCATTGTAATTAATAGGGTTCTAACGTTCGTGCAAACTTTCGGTCCATTCGCAGGTTCTGGTGCGAACCGAACCGGGGGGGGCGTTCGGCTCATCCCTACTCTGGAGGTGGCAAGACCAGACTGCCACTCTTGAGACGCCAGTAGAACTCCGTCTGCCACTCTGGAGACCCCAGTAGAACTCCGATGACTCCGACATCCGCCCATTTTTCCCCAAGTCCACATACAGGAAGTCATATGTCACTGACACCACCGCCAACATCACGATACTATTATACCCCTTGTAATTATAATAGTAGGACCCCCGAGTTGGGGGGTGGGACGACGCTGACGTGTTTCCCATCAATTGCACCTCCACAGTTGGGAAAGTCCCAACGGGTGGCAAAGTGGGAGGCCACACAGTCTGCCATTCCTGTGGCATTGAAGGAAACTGTGGAGTCAAACAAGAATTTTTTTTTGTCATTTTGCACATCAACATTGCAAGCAGATTAGACACAAACATTTTTGGCCAAGATCAGTATAACATTTTTGGAAATGAGTATTTAAAGCCAAAAGTATAAGGTCCCCTTATCAGATTCCTCACCCCCCCCCCCATTCGATGGCCCATTGCACAGTCCCTGCCATTCCTGTGCCTAAATAATGTGTGATAGTTTGGCGTTGAAGGGTAAAAGTGTCTGGAAGCACATTTTTACATTCTGGAGCAGCATCAAACAAGAACATTTTTTTTCCATAAATCTGACCACAAAAGAGGTCAAAGTTTTGCGAACAGAACCTCGAACATTCGCAATTTTCGAACCCTAGATTCGAGAATTACAACGGCCAATAAAATGTCATAAAACAGGTTTTCCTGCCCAGGGGACCAATGCATTTTAAAACAGTATATTTTAATGATGCATTTTTTTCCTTTAAATATGGAAAAGTATGCCTGTGAAGTATTTAAGAGCCCTTGCAAAAGTATTTAAAACCACTTGGGCTTTAGGTTTGATCCCAGGTACATTATCAGATTCCCCCTCATTTGCCCCCTGTTCAGAACCACCTCACTTCGTCCCATGGCAAGGATTGGTGATAAAGTATCCAAATTAAATCTAACAGGATAGAATTTCCCTTCCTAAAAATTTGCAAGTAGGGGGGGAAAGTAGGGGCCTGGCGTATATACTCTGCAGAAATTTGCCCTATTAGATGTTGGTGTAGCCACAAGACTGGTGGGCACAGGAATGGGCCCTGCTGTGAGTTAATAGATCAAGATTTGTAATTGCATGCACCTGTTGAACAGGGCAGAAAAATTGGGGGTGGTGGTGGTGGTGGTGGACGGTTTTGCCACAAGACTGTAAGCTCTCACAGTTACTCTTGGTGGGCGCAGGAATGGGCCCTGCTGTGAGTTATTAGATCAAGATTTGTAATTGCAAGCACCTGATGAACAGGGCAGAAAAATTGGGCCTTTGGCGGTGGTGGTGGACGGTGTTGCCACAAGACTGTAGGCCCTCATAGTTACTCTTGGTGGGCGCAGGAATGGGCCCTGCTGTGAGTTATTAGATCAAGATTTGTAATTGCAAGCACCTGATGAACAGGGCAGAAAAATTGGGCCTTTGGCGGTGGTGGTGGTACGGTGTTGCCACAAGACTGCAGGCCCTCATAGTTACTCTTGGTGGGCGCAGGAATGGGCCCTGCTGTGAACTATTAGATCAAGATTTGTAATTACCCGCCCCTGTTAAACAGGGGCTGAAAAATTGTGCCTTAGGCACTGGTGCTGGTGCCACAACACTGCAACCGGCCCTCACAGATACTGTACTTGGAGCACAGCAGTCACACGTGTTGCGAAGCATTTTTTTAAAAAATTGTAAGTACACGCCCCTGTTAAACAGGGGCTGAAAAATTGTGCCTTAGGCACTGGTGCTGGTGCCACAACACTGCAACCCGGCCCTCACAGATACTGTACTTGGAGCACAGCAGTCACACGTGTTGCGAAGCATTTTTTTTAAAAAATTGTAAGTACCCGCCCCTGTTAAACAGGGGCTGAAAAAATTGTGCCTTAGGCACTGGTGCTGGTGCCACAACACTGCAACACGGCCCTCACAGAGACTGTACTTGGAGCACAGCAGTCACACGTGTTGCGAAGCATTTTTTTTTAAAAATTGTAAGTACACGCCCCTGTTAAACAGGGGCTGAAAAATTGTGCTTAGGCACTGGTGCTGGTGCCACAACACTGCAACACGGCCCTCACAGAGACTGTACTTGGAGCACAGCAGTCACACGTGTTGCGAAGCATTATTTTTAAAAATTGTAAGTACACGCCCCTGTTAAACAGGGGCTGAAAAATTGTGCCTTAGGCACTGGTGTGGTGGCATGGATCATTGAGGAGGAGGAAGAGGATAGTCAGTGAACATAAGAGGACAGTCACTCAGCATCAGCATAGGCAGTCTTGAAGGGATGTGACATTAAAAAATTATTCGGTTATATCCGCCTCAGGTGCCTGGTAGCTGGTGGTGATCCAAGACTGATTCATTTTGATGAATGTCAGTCGATCAACCGAGGCGGTGGACAGGCGCACCCTATGATCAGTCACAAATCCTCCAGCAGCACTGAATGTGCGTTCGGAAAGAACGCTGGAGGCAGGACAGGCCAGTAGCTAGCTCAATTGCATACTGTGCAAGGATTTTCGGTGGGAAAGGTGTCCAAGTCTGACCTTGCCCCAAGGTATTCCTGCACCATGTATATCAGACGCTGGCGATGGTTGCTGGAACCGATCATACCTTGGGGCTGCGGACTAAAAAATTGTCTGAACGCATCGGTCAGACGTCCACCTTCCCCACCGCTCCTTCTGCCACTGACCGAAGCCTCAGCAACTCGTCGCCCAGGACCAGGAGTTTGTAGCCTCCCAGTTTCTGGGAACGCGTTGCACAGACCTTTCTGCAAGGCCTCCATGAGATGTCTCATCCTCTGCTCCCTCTGCGACGGCAAGATAAGGTCCGCAACCTTACCCTTGTACCGCGGATCAAGGAGAGTGGCCAGCCAGTAATGGTCCTCTCCTTGATCCGAAGAACACGAGGATCCTTCCGCAGGCTTTGCAGGATCAGGGAGGCCATGCAGCGTAGGTTAGCTGAGGCATTCGGTCCGAGTCTTCTGGGTCACTGAGGATGACATGATCGCCAGCCACCTCCTCCAGCCACGTACAAGTCCACTGGCTTGTTGGACTGTACATCATCCCTAAAAACTGCTGCTGCTGATGCTGAGTGCCAGGCTCCACCTCCATGCTCACACAATCCTCCTCCTCCTCCTCCCTCCTCCTCCTCCTCATCCTCTTCCTGTGTGATGGGTGGGACAGAAGGAACACTGTCCGGATAAAGGGGGCCTTGAGAGGCAAGGAAGTCCTCCTCTTCCTGCCTCTGTTCTGCTCAAGTGCCCTGTCCATTATCCCACGCAGCGTATGCTCCAACAGGTGGACAAGAGGGACAGTGTCACTGATGCATGCACTGTCACTGCTCACCATCCTCGTGGCCTCCTCAAATGGTGAAAGGACAGTGCATGCATCCCTGATCATGCTCCACTGACGTGGGAAAAAAAAACCAAGCTCCCCTGACCCTGTCCTGGTGCCGTAGTCGCAAAGGTACTCATTGATGGCCCTCTGCTGCGTGTGCAGTCGCTGCAGCATGGCCAACGTTGAGTTCCACCTGGTGGGCATGTCAGATATTAGGCGGTTCTTGGGCAGGTTCAGCTCCTTTTGCAGCTCAGTCAGCCGAGCACTGGCATTATAAGATCGGCGGAAATGCACACAGACTTTCCTGGCCTGCCTCAGGACATCCTGTAAGCCTGGGAACCTGCCCAAGAACCGCTGCACCACCAGGTTGAGGACGTGAGCCATGCAGGGCACATGGGTGAGCTGCCCCTGTCGCAGGGCGGAGAGGAGGTTGGTGCCATTGTCAGAAACGACCATTCCTGGCTTAAGCTGACGTGGCGTCAACCACCTCTCGGCCTGCCCCTGCAGAGCTGCCAGAACCTCTGGCCCAGTGTGGCTCCTGTCCCCCAAACACACCAGCGCAAGCACGGCATGGCATCTTTTTGCCTGCGTACTTGCGTAGCCCCTTGTACGCCTACGGAGCACCGCTGGTTCCAAGGACAGAGCACTGGAGGAAGAAGAAGAGGAGGGGGTGGAGGAGAGAGGTGTGTCACAACCAGTAGCAGTAGTCGCGTTTTGGAGGCGTGGTGGCGGGACAACCTCCAACACTACTGCACCTTGTCCTGCATCCCTCCCAGCTGCCAATAGAGTGACCCAATGGGCCGTGAAAGAAAGGTACCGTCCCTGTCCATGCCTGCTGGACCATGAGTCAGCGGTAATATGCACCTTACCGCTGACCGCCCTGTCCAGCGAGGCATGGACATTGCCCTCCACATGCCGGTAGAGAGACGGAATCGCCTTCCGCGAGAAAAAGTGGCGTTTGGGAACCTGCCACTGAGGAACCGCACATTGAACAAACTCACGGAAGGGGGCCGAGTCTACCAACTGAAAAGGCAGCAGTTGAAGTGCTAGCAATTTAGCAAGGCTAGCATTCAACCGCTGGGCATGTGGATGGCTGGGAGTGTACTTCTTTCTACGGTCCAGCAGCTGGGGCAGGGAAATTTGCCTGCTGCATTCGGACGTCGGTGTACTGCAAGTACTTGGTTGTGACACACCGAATTCTACACCTTCAGTCCTCTCAGAGCAGCTTTCAGAGAGGACTGAAGGTGTAGTGGGGATGGAGATCCCAGCTGAGGAGGAGCAAGGAGAGGTCCGCTTAGTTCTTTGGTGTGGGTCTTTTATGTGTGCCTGCCAATGAGCTGCATGGCAGGTCGCCATATGTCTGGTCATGCTTGTCGTGCCCAAGCGGCTGATGTTTTGGCCACGCGAGATACACTTGAGACAAATATTGCAAATAGCAGTGGTGCGATCTGCTGCACTCGTCTCAAAAAAGGCCCACACCAAAGAACTTTTCTGATAACGTGCAGAGGCAGCGCCCTGCACAGGCGGAGCTCTGCGGTGTTGTACAGTTGCTGTGCTGGCCTCTACCTGGCCTCCAGGGGGCATCCTGCCTCGTTGGACATGTGACGCCGCATCCTCCTCCTCCTCGTCCTCCTCCTCATCCTCTCTCCCTTGAGGCACCCACGTGGAGTCAGTGACCTCATCATCCCCTCCCTCTTCACCACTAGAGCAAACCTGGCAGTAAGCTGCAGCTGGTGGAACTGTACTGCCAGATTCCTCAAGCTGGGTATCGTCATCCGAGCCTTCGAATCGTTGGGCATCCTCCTGGAGCATGTACCCAACACTGTGCTCAAAGAGTTCGGGGGACTCCTCAGGAGGACATGGTGGGTCTAGGAAGGGGTGGCTGATGATGCTCTGTCAGTACCCTGAGCCTGGGTGAGAGAGGATGAGGAGGATGAGGAGGGCTTGGTCATCCATTCTACCAAGCCTTCAGCATGATGCGGCTCCACATGTCCAGCTGCCGAAAACAAAGACGCGCGTGTCCCATGGCCACGTGCTGATGACGATGCACGACCACGTCCACGTCCACGGCCACGTCCACTAGAAACAGAGCCTGCCTGCCCTGTGTTCTTGGCTCTGCACGCTCTGCCTCCCTTGGCGGTCTTCCAGCCATTGTAGTCGGTAGTCCTGTGGGTGCTGCTGAGAAGAAAATATAGGAGCTCTGTGTGATGCCACTAACACACTAGAAGTCCTATGGGTGCTTCTGCAAAGAAAATAGAGGAGCTCTGTGTGATGCCACTAACACACTAGAAGTCCTGTGGGTGCTTATGCAAAGAAAATAGAGGAGCTCTGTGTGATGCCACTAACACACTAGAAGTCCTGTGGGTGCTTCTGCAAAGAAAATAGAGGAGCTCTGTGTGATGCCACTAACACACTAGAAGTCCTGTGGGTGCTGCTGAGAAGAATATATAGGAGCTCTGTGTGATGCCACTAACACACTAGAAGTCCCTATGGGTGCTTCTGCAAAGAAAATAGAGGAGCTCTGTGTGATGCCACTAACACACTAGAAGTCCTGTGGGTGCTTATGCAAAGAAAATAGAGGACCTCTGTGTGATGCCACTAACACACTAGAAGTCCTGTGGGTGCTTATGCAAAGAAAATAGAGGAGCTCTGTGTGATGCCACTAACACACTAGAAGTCCTGTGGGTGCTGCTGAGAAGAAAATATATAGGAGCTCTGTGTGATGCCACTAACACACTATTTGTGCTATGGGTGCTTCTGCAAAGAAAATAGAGGAGCTCTGTGTGATGCCACTAACACACTAGAAGTCCTGTGGGTGCTTATGCAAAGAAAATAGAGGAGCTCTGTGTGATGCCACTAACACACTAGAAGTCCTGTGGGTGCTTATGCAAAGAAAATAGAGGAGCTCTGTGTGATGCCACTAACACACTAGAAGTCCTGTGGGTGCTTATGCAAAGAAAATAGAGGAGCTCTGTGTGATGCCACTAACACACTAGAAGTCCTGTGGGTGCTGCTGAGAAGAATATATAGGAGCTCTGTGTGATGCCACTAACACACAGTCCTATGGGTGCTTCTGCAAAGAAAATAGAGGAGCTCTGTGTGATGCCAGTAACACACTAGAAGTCCTTGGGTGCTGCTGAGAAGAATATATAGGAGCTCTGTGTGTGATGCCACTAACACACTAGAAGTCCTATGGGTGCTTCTGCAAAGAAAATAGAGGAGCTCTGTGTGATGGGACTAAACACACTTCAAGTCCTATAGGTGCTTCTGGGAAGAAAATATAGCTCTGTGTGTGTGATGGGACTAACACACTTCAAGTCCTATAGGTGCTTCTGGGATAGAAAATATAGGAGCTCTGTGTGTGTGATGGGACTAACACACTTCAAGTCCTATAGGTGCTTCTGGGAACAAAATATAGCTCTGTGTGTGTGATGGGACTAACACACTTCAAGTCCTATAGGTGCTTCTGGGAACAAATATAGCTCTGTGTGTGTATGGGACTAACACACTTCAAGTCCTATAGGTGCTTCTGGGAAGAAAATATAGCTCTGTGTGTGTGATGGGACTAACACACTTCAAGTCCTATAGGTGCTTCTGGGACAAAATATAGCTCTGTGTGTGTGATGGGACTAACACACTTCAAGTCCTATAGGTGCTTCTGGGAACAAAATATAGCTCTGTGTGTGTGATGGGACTAACACACTTCATAGTCCTATAGGTGCTTCTGGGAACAAAATATAGCTCTGTGTGTGTGATGGGACTAACACACTTCAAGTCCTATAGGTGCTTCTGGGAACAAAATATAGCTCTGTGTGTGTGATGGGACTAACACACTTCAAGTCCTATAGTGTGCTTCTGGGAACAAAATATAGCTCTGTGTGTGTAATGGGACTAACACACTTCAAGTCCTATGGGTGCTTCTGGGAACAAAATATAGCTCTGTGTGTGTAATACTAACACACTTCAAGTCCTATAGGTGCTTCTGGGAACAAAATATAGCTCTGTGTGTGTGATGGACTAACACACTTCAAGTCCTATAGGTGCTTCTGGGAAAAAAATATAGCTCTGTGTGTGTGATGGGACTAACACACTTCAAGTCCTATAGGTGCTTCTGGGAACAAAATATAGCTCTGTGTGTGTGATGGGACTAACACACTTCAAGTCCTATAGGTGCTTCTGGGAACAAAATATAGCTCTGTGTGTGTGATGGGACTAACACACTTCAAGTCCTATAGGTGCTTCTGGGAACAAAATATAGCTCTGTGTGTGTGATGGGACTAACACACTTCAAGTCCTATAGGTGCTTCTGGGAAGAAAATATAGCTCTGTGTGTGTGATGGGACTAACACACTTCAAGTCCTATAGGTGCTTCTGGGAAAAAAATATAGCTCTGTGTGTGTGATGGGACTAACACACTTCAAGTCCTATAGGTGCTTCTGGGAACAAAATATAGCTCTGTGTGTGTGTGGGACTAACACACTTCAAGTCCTATAGTGCTTCTGGGAACAAAATATAGCTCTGTGTGTGTGATGGGACTAACACACTTCAAGTCCTATAGGTGCTTCTGGGAAGAAAATATAGCTCTGTGTGTGTAATGGGACTAACACACTTCAAGTCCTATAGGTGCTTCTGGGAAGAAAATAAGCTCTGTGTGTGTAATGGGACTAACACACTTCAATCCTATAGGTGCTTCTGGGAACAAAATAGCTCTGTGTGTGTAATGGGACTAACACACTTCAAGTCCTATAGGTGCTTCTGGGAACAAAATATAGCTCTGTGTGTGTGATGGGACTAACACACTTCAAGTCCTATAGGTGCTTCTGGGAACAAAATATAGCTCTGTGTGTGTGATGGGACTAACACACTTCAAGTCCTATAGGTGCTTCTGGGAAGAAAATATAGCTCTGTGTGTGTAATGGGACTAACACACTTCAAGTCCTATAGGTGCTTCTGGGAAGAAAATATAGCTCTGTGTGTGTAATGGGACTAACACACTTCAAGTCCTATAGGTGCCTCTGGGAACAAAATATAGCTCTGTGTGTGTGATGGGACTAACACACTTCAAGTCCTATAGGTGCTTCTGGGAAGAAAATATAGCTCTGTGTGTGTGATGGGACTAACACACTTCAAGTCCTATAGGTGCTTCTGGGAAGAAAATATAGCTCTGTGTGTGTGATGGGACTAACACACTTCAAGTCCTATAGGTGCTTCTGGGAAGAAAATATAGCTCTGTGTGTGTGATGGGACTAACACACTTCAAGTCCTATAGGTGCTTCTGGGAAGAAAATATAGCTCTGTGTGTGTGATGGGACTAACACACTTCAAGTCCTATAGGTGCTTCTGGGAACAAAATATAGCTCTGTGTGTGTGATGGGACTAACACACTTCAAGTCCTATAGGTGCTTCTGGGAACAAAATATAGCTCTGTGTGTGTGATGGGACTAACACACTTCAAGTCCTATAGGTGCTTCTGGGAACAAAATATAGCTCTGTGTGTGTGATGGGACTAACACACTTCAAGTCCTATAGGTGCTTCTGGGAACAAAATATAGCTCTGTGTGTGTGATGGGACTAACACACTTCAAGTCCTATAGGTGCTTCTGGGAACAAAATATAGCTCTGTGTGTGTAATGGGACTAACACACTTCAAGTCCTATAGGTGCTTCTGGGAAGAAAATATAGCTCTGTGTGTGTAATGGGACTAACACACTTCAAGTCCTATAGTGCTTCTGGGAAGAAAATATAGCTCTGTGTGTGTAATGGGACTAACACACTTCAAGTCCTATAGGTGCCTCTGGGAACAAAATATAGCTCTGTGTGTGTGATGGGACTAACACACTTCAAGTCCTATAGGTGCTTCTGGGAAGAAAATATAGCTCTGTGTGTGTGATGGGACTAACACACTTCAAGTCCTATAGGTGCTTCTGGGAAGAAAATATAGCTCTGTGTGTGTGATGGGACTAACACACTTCAAGTCCTATAGGTGCTTCTGGGAACAAAATATAGCTCTGTGTGTGTAATGGGACTAACACACTTCAAGTCCTATAGGTGCTTCTGGGAAGAAAATATAGCTCTGTGTGTGTAATGGGACTAACACACTTCAAGTCCTATAGGTGCTTCTGGGAACAAAATATAGCTCTGTGTGTGTAATGGGACTAACACACTTCAAGTCCTATAGGTTCTTCTGGGAACAAAATATAGCTCTGTGTGTGTGATGGGACTAACACACTTCAAGTCCTATAGGTGCTTCTGGGAAGAAAATATAGCTCTGTGTGTGTAATGGGACTAACACACTTCAAGTCCTATAGGTGCTTCTGGGAAGAAAATATAGCTCTGTGTGTGTAATGGGACTAACACACTTCAAGTCCTATAGGTGCTTCTGGGAAGAAAATATAGCTCTGTGTGTGTAATGGGACTAACACACTTCAAGTCCTATAGGTGCCTCTGGGAACAAAATATAGGAGCTCTGCCTGCCTGCCACGAACACACTACAAGTCCTATAGGTGCTTCTGGTAACAAAATATAGGAGCTCTGCCTGCCTGCCACGAACACACTACAAGTCCTATAGGTGCTTCTGGTAACAAAATATAGGAGCTCTGCCTGCCTGCCACGAACACACTACAAGTCCTATAGGTGCTTCTGGTAACAAAATATAGGAGCTCTGCCTGCCTGCCACGAACACACTACAAGTCCTATAGGTGCTTCTGGTAACAAAATATAGGAGCTCTGCCTGCCTGCCACGAACACACTACAAGTCCTATAGGTGCTTCTGGTAACAAAATATAGGAGCTCTGCCTGCCTGCCACGAACACACTACAAGTCCTATAGGTGCTTCTGGTAACAAAATATAGGAGCTCTGCCTGCCTGCCACGAACACACTACAAGTCCTATAGGTGCTTCTGGTAACAAAATATAGGAGCTCTGCCTGCCTGCCACGAACACACTACAAGTCCTATAGGTGCTTCTGGTAACAAAATATAGTAGCTCTGCCTGCCTGCCACGAGCACACTACAAGCCCCTCTTTCTCAATCAATCTTTGTAACTGAATCTATCTAACTCAATCTCTGTAAGTGAATCTCTCTAACTATCTAAATGCAGCAGAGTGTCACAGAATCAGCCTGCTCAATCTGCGCCGGAACAGCATGTGACCGGCGCAGACGGCGTGGCGGCGTTTTATAGGGGGGGGGGCGTGTACTACAGCCCCTGAGCTGTAATTGGCTACAGGCGTCCTGCCTGTAGCCAATTATGGCTCTTCGAGTTTCCGGGGCTGTGATTGGCCAAGCATGCGGGGTCACAGTGCATGCTTGGCCAATCATCAGCCAGCAATGCACTGCGTCGGCCACGCCGGCCGCAATGCATTGCGGGGCCGCTCGCATCACACGAACGTGATGCGAGCGGCCAAAATAGTTCTGGGCTCGCCGAGCGAGCGAACGCCCGGTGCTCGATGCGAACGTGGGTTCGCATCGAGCACCGGGCCCATCCCTAGTCAGCAGATAGAGGATTGGTATCAGCTGACCTAGCAATTGGGGGAGGGGGGTTCCTAATGAGTTTGGCCCACCAAAAAAAAAACCTCTGGCACTCTGCATGAATTTAAACACAAACATTACATTTGTAGAGATTTTAGGGGGTGTTTAAGGGAAACCAATACAATGGAGCTGACAAAATACATTGCTAAGTGATTTACATATCATGCACTAGCCTGAGACCGGCACATCCTGTGTAAAAAGTTCACAATTCACATCCCCCTCCCCTCCAGCAGATTACCTGCCTTTACTGTGTTTTGAATGGATGTTTCTCATCATGGGATGCAGTGAACAGTCAGCAGACTATAGACAGACAAGTGATTTAGGGGACATGTATGTAGTCAGAGCTGGGCAGAGTAGAACATCCAGTGATCTGATGATAACCTGTCTCAGGCTAGTGCATGAGATATGTAAATCACCTGTCACTCACAGTAAGGGGGCGTTTTTGACAAAGTTTTCAAGACTTTGTCAAGATTTCTCTAACTGAACAATAAAAGAGGATTGCTCAGGCCTCGAGTAAATCTGTGTGGCAAGACTGGGCTCAAATGAAAGGAAATCGTATTATCTACATTATGACATCATAATCTCTTATGAGAGAGGTATGCCCCAGTAGAAGACCTTATTGAGTTGAAACGCGTTGGGCCAGCTGTCTCGTGTTTCTCACATTGCTGATCCTTTTATACCAATCATTCTCGAGATTTTATTGTCACATGTTTGATGTGAATAAATTTTAAGCAACTTTTTTGACCTGCACCATCGGAGTTGCTTCCGTTTTTTTGTTTGTATCCCTTCCCTGTTTTGCCTTTGGGATTCCATCGAGTGGATCGTTTGGGAGTTCTCGGCTTGGTTGCACGCTGTCCATCGGTTGTGCTGTCCTTCCGCTCTGCTGCCTTGTTCCTGCCGGATCCGGTATCCTCCCAGCGCAAGAGGCTTAGCGCACAAGCCGAAAAGATACAATGTCATATGGCAGTTGTATCCAACTTTTGTGGTAAGAGTATTCAATCTCTCTACACCATCTGTCAAGTTGTTTAAGACACCCCTGTCCAGCCTTTTCATGCTCTAGAATTGTCTACAGAGATCCGCGGTTATCAGTGCCTCATTTGACTTATTTTGGACTTTTTTTGTTTCATTTTGTTCCCACCCATTTTGGGTTCACCCCCATTTATTTAGTCCCCACCTGGACTTCCTTTGGGTTTATCCCCACTCTCACGTCACATGTGCTTTTTATTTGTTCACTTTTATTACATTGTGTTTATCCCCACTCTCACGTCACATGTGCTTTTTATTTGTTTGGTATTCACTTTTATTACATTGTGTTTACTTTTAGCGCTACATTTTTGTATATTTACAGTGAGTACTCGCCTCAAAGATAGTATGCCTTTGTATCATATATATTATGCAAATTGTAAAATTCTAAGGTATTGTACACTTTACCATGTTTTACCTAGATATTAGTGTAGTTATATTCCCTGTGTTGTTTGTTAGCCTTACCTTGTAATGATGGGCTCATATGTTGCGGCTGCAGTTTGTAATCTTATGGCTGATCGATTTCCCTATGTCCATGTATTAATTCACCTAGCTTCTCCCTATATGCTAAAGTGACAGGCGACTTCTTGTCCTGGGTAATACAGCATCCAGTCCATGCCTCTGTATTTCCTCTGTGATGCATCACCAGTGTGGGAGTGCTAATGTAACAAAACATTGCGTGGTCTCTCTGTTAATTGCTATTTCTGCTTATGGCTGTGTCAAATCTAATTACTGTTTAGCTCTCACCTGCAGCAGTGCTAGACAGAGAGACCAAAGGATTGTGGTATATGTCGTTTCTTCACAGGAAATGTTAGTTCTTATAATATAGACAGAGGTCATGCATTAACGTGTGCGGTGCAATGCTGCGTGCCTCCTGTTGGAACAGATATAGAAACTTCTGACAAAAGAATGTGACGTTTTTCTCTATTATTGGCTCTGCTAATAGGGCAACAAATGACATCATGAAAGTACATGATCAATGCACATCTTAAGCAGGTGAAAAACACCAGGCACAGGTAAGAAGGTTCATAATGCCTTCATGCCATGTCATCATTTACTGATCATAAATTGCCTATCCTAACAGATTTACAACATACATACATTTTGTATTAAGCAATTACTTGGATTTGTAAGGCCTCATGTACACTGCTGCTGATAAACGTACGTTTAGGGGCAGTTGGGTGTTTTTTTTTCAGCAGCCCTTGAACTCTCTTCTATGTTAGCTTGTCTGCCCATGTACACTGAGTAGTTTATAGTCATTTAGAGGCAGTTGAGTTTAGTGGTATTTTTTTTTAAAGCAAAAAAAATGCGTTCAGGACAGAAGTTTATTGGCATTTGAAATGCCAAATGCATGTAACAGTGTGCAAATGCATCTAAATGCAGTAACCCATGTTTAGCCGTGTTTCGTTTATAGGCGTTTTTAATGGAGATACATTTCTGACCATTTACAATGCAAAAAAGCTTCTAAATGCAAATGTGGCAGGTAAACGCGGCACAACGGTCGTTTTAACCATCGGTTACTAGCTGTCAAGTTCCATCGTTCAGGGGAGGTTTTAAAATGTCCCTTGTACGTGAAACCTAAAACATTTTGAATTCAGTGTTATTAAAAATGTTTTTGTCATTTTAAAAAAAACATTGCGATGGATACTTCTTGTTGCTTCGGTTGTTTTGGAAACTTTTGTTTTCAATGTAATTTGCATTTGTACCAATGATTAGCCCATATATGGCCATACTTAGTGATATCACTCCCCTGTTATGTTGGATCGGCCATTCTTTATAATGTTTTCTCATTATTCCAACATCTGTTTCTCTCAATCGCTGCTCATTTTTTTCCTGTAGATGCCTTGTTGTTTGCTTTCATGTGAAAATAGTGGAAAATAAATTATTCACAATGGATTACGACTGGAGGATATTATGGATGTTTCTTTTTGCACACATCAAATGCTCGGGAGCTGGTTCCCTAGACACCAAGGGCTTAGCACTGCTTACATAGACACTATAGCAAATATGGAGTTAAGTGATTACTTAAGCTCTGTGTTGTGTTTAGATTTTATCAGCAACTGCTCTGTCATTCAACTCAGTGTTCATAAAACTCCAATGCATTTCCCTGTAGCAGGATGGGCGCCTTAGTGACAAAGTTTGCTTTCACAACTAGCACAAAACATATTCACTTGTTATGCATTGTTCAGAATGTTTGTGCTCTTCTTGGCATCGGTCTTCCCAGAAGAAAAAAAAAGGTTAGGCTAAGTGTGCACAAGCTGTAATTTAACTTTTATTTGTCCATAAAGTCTATTGCAAAAAAACTAGGTTGAGAATACAATAAAGGTACCATGATTTATAGGCAATAAAATAAAATCTCTTTTAAAGCAAACACTATTATTTTAAGATGGCTACATTTCATTTTATAGAACAATAAAAGAGGAAGAAAAACCTTAAATATATTAGGATACCAGGATGAAAAGTATCCATTTGCAAATGTTTTGAGGTCTATGGACTTGACTAGAGACTAGAATCACCAATGCTGCCAATAAGGTATAAATGTTCTGTAATATAGTAACCAAGACTATAATGTTAATAACACATCACAGAATGTACCCATGTGGCTAACAGAAGCCAGTATCAGAAATAGACTTTAAAAACTTAACCCAAATCACCAGGACCAGGTGGCTTACACCCAAGGGTCCTTAAGGAATTCAGTCAGGTGATAGCTAGACCATTGTTCCTAATTTTTATGGACTGTTTACTGACAGGAATGGTACCAGCTGATTGGAGAAAAGCCAACTTGGTACCAATAAAAGTGTCAAGATATATCCCTGGAAACTACAGGCCAGTCAGCCTAACATCAATAGTCTGTAAGCTAACGGAGGGGATGATAAGGGACTATATCCAAGATTTTAGTAAACAATATCATTAGTAGTATTCAGCATGGATTCATGAAAAATCATTCTTGCCAGACCAATCTATTATAGTTTAATGAGGAAGTGAGCTGCCATCTAGATAAAGGTAGGCCTGTGAATGTGGTATATCTGGATTTTGTAAAGGCAAAGTGTTTAATTTACAAACTGAGGTCTATTGGCATGGGCCATAGGGTATGTACCTGGATAGAAAACCGCTTACAGGGGCGTGTTCAAAGGATGGTGATAAATAGCAAATACTCGTAATGGTCTGGTGTGGTAAGCGGGGTCCCCCGAGGATCTATCCTGGGATCATTTCTGTTTATGAATAAAATAAATGATATAGAGGATGGGATAAATAGTTCAATCTCAATATTTGTGGATTATACAAAGCTAAGCAGAACAATAACTTTGGCGCAAGATGTGGAAACCTTACAAGAAGACCTAAATAAAATAATGGGTTGGGTAACAACATGGCAAATGAGGTTAAATGTTGAAAAATGTAAAGGTAATGTATTTGGTTGTTAAAAATACGAATGCAAGTTACTTGCTAGGGGGAGAACCTCTGGGGGAATCCAAGATGGAAAAGGACCTGGGGGTCCAAGTAGATGTCCGGTTTAGCAATGGCATGCAATGCTAAGCTGCTGCAAGCAAAGTCAACAGAATATTAGCATGCATTATAAAGGGGATTTACTCCAGAGATAAAACAGTAATTCTCCCACTCTACAAGACTCTGGTCTGGCCACATCTGGAGTATTCCATCCAGTTTTGGGCACCAGTCCTCAAGAAGGATGTGCTGGAACTGGAAAGGGTTCAGAGAAGGGCAACAAAACTAGTAAAGGGACTTGAGGATCTCAGCTATGGGGAAAGGCTACAAGCATTGAATTTAGTCTCTATGGAGAAGAGACTCTTGAGAGGGTATATGATGGCAATATACAAATACCTCAATGAAGCAGTTTAACCGTAAACTGCGTAGAGATTTCTTTACTATCATAGCGATAAGGATGTGGAATTCTCTTACACAAGCAGTAGTATCAGCAGGAAGCGTTGATAGTTTCAAAAATATATTAGATGGGCATCTTAAGGATCGCAACATGCATGGTTATTCAATGTACTATTGACATAAATGCACACACCCATCACAGGTTGAACTGGATGGGCTGGTGTCTTTTTTTCAACCTTACTGACTGTGTAACTATTTGTAGCCAACTCCAGGCCTAATGGTGAATTCCAGAGTGAGGGACAGCTGACATCCTTCTATGTAGAGTGGGTTACGAGGCATGGTTGGTGCAATGCTAGGTAGATTAATGGGCGCCAGTCCCTTCTTGGATGCAAAGAGATGTATTGTCTCTTAAACAGAACTGTGGGAGAGAGGGTTAGGTCCAGGAGACCCTTTTAGTAGTTGCAATGTTAATTGGCAGACTTTGAGACTTCTATAGGTAGAAGCCGTGCAGTCTATCTTACTAGACTTGCTGATCCACTGCCACTGGATCCCCTGAGCTCTTCCAATCTTCTCACTCAGTATCTTCCTTAAGCGTCATCCTAGCATCCTTGCTGGGTCCCTAGCTTAGCACTCACAGATATTCCTCAAGCGTTGCCCCGCTGGCCTTTCGGTCCCTGGCTTGACACACAATACTGCCCAGCAAGCGTCACCACCACTGGCTGGGTCCCTGGCTTGGCACCCGCTGAAGTTTCCCAATTCTTCACTGTCCCTGGTTGTTGAGAACACTGCTCTGGTACTTGCTTCAGCTACTCACAGTGGTCCCTGGTAAGAAGGTGGATAGACCCTTAGTTTCTCCTCAGCTTCCCCTCTACCTCCGACCACGACAGGTTCTCCGGCCGGCAGAACCATCACTTCTGGTTGGACTGCAAGCCACAGTCCCAACCCTATGCTGCTCTTTTGCTTTTGGATAGGCACCTCAGATAGCCTAGCAGCCAGATGCCTCAGACTCCGGCCTAGCAGCCCGGGGCAATACAACACAGGTCCACCCAGACAGCCATCCAGGTGGCACAGAACCCTGATCACCTGACTCCATCAAAATAAATAGGCTCTCCCAGCAGGCCAAGGCACTCAAGAAAATCCCTGCCCCTGAGATACCCCATATACTCCTAATCTGTCCTTGCAATGCCCTTGTCTTATGTAATGCCACCAGGTACCCGGTCACCTAGCGGCAGAAGAGAGAAGTGCAGCAATTCCAGAATTAGGGCAAAGTCAGTTGACCTTCTAGCAACTGACCAAGGCAACTATCACTTGGCAAATAAATTTAAGAGCAACCCTGCCTAAACATCAGGGTGCTACATCTATAAATGCACCAAATGCCTTTGAAAAAACAGCTTATATCTTTTAAAAGAAGCAGACATGTGCTGCACAGAGCCTATGCAGACCTATGGGAGGGACCTATCAGGCCCACCCACTACAGGCTGTATGCAGGAGTGCGCAGAGACAAAACCAGTCACCCTGCATATAGAAAAGGAGCAGCAGTGACTGGTCAGTATTACATTAAACTTGATGTATAGTTATAGATGTGCTTAAATTCTTTTTTTTTTTTAAAACAAAGGTGCTTTATTAAAATAAACTGGTATGAAAATCGTTCGCCCTCCTACTATTCCACACCACCACTGCGCACAAAGAAAAATTAATTAAAACACCTATGTGTATAAAAATAAACTAAGCAGCTACTTAAATAGATAAATAATGTAAAGTGATTTTAAATGAATAAAACAGCAGCGCTAATAATCAGTGTCTGTGAATAAACTAAATATTTAACCTGTGTAAACAGTGCTAAAAAAAAAAAAAAAAACAACAACAACACAATTAATCACCTAAATACATAAAGTGAAAAATTAAAGTGAAGTGTGATTATATATTTCTTGCAGGTGTCCAAATAAGGAAAACAAATCCAAACAAAAGTCCATAAACTGTTACTTGTAGTGATAATGTTTCAAAAAGTGACAGAAAAGTGAATGAAAAATCCTAAAGCAAATAAAGTTTTGAAGTGTCTTTAAACAAAGTTCTTGAAGCGACTTGAAAAAATATCTTCCACCACACCACCTGTGTTCAGTGCTACCGCACCCTAAGGAAACGCACTCACCAGCAGTATATGCCTTGCACTCTCATGCTCGGCCAACTCGCTTAATAGCTCCACATGGGTCACAGATGGATCCAGACAGAATGTTAGATAGTTGCACTCCACATACAAGGAAAAAAGAGATGCTTCCAATAGTGAAGTACCCCATGGTGAACCCCAATGATTAAGTCACTTCGGCGAAACATGTCTGGGCATGGTTACATGGCAACTGTGAGGAGCATTTAACATTCAACGTTCCAGTTACTGGGTGTGCTGTGCCGTTTGAAGTGAAGTGAAGTGAAAGAGAAATGAGACAGCGTGGAGGGTGAGACATATTGGTATTAACGCCGGGTCTGCGAGACCATAATATATCGGGTCACCACTGCTGGGTCCTTGTTTCATGTTGAAAAGATTATGCTGAAGTGCCTTATTTTTATATGAAGGATGTGAGTACAATGGTTGAGGAATTTTGTGTGCTGTTGAAATAAATGGTTTACTCTACTTCACTATTGGAAGCATCTCTTTTTTCCTTGTATGTGGAGTGCAACTATCTAACATTCTGTCTGGATCCATCTGTGACCCATGTGGAGCTATTAAGCGAGTTGACCGAGCATGAGAGTGCAAGGCATATACTGCTGGTGAGTGCATTTCCTTAGGGTGCGGTAGCACAGAACACAGGTGGTGTGGTGGAAGATATTTTTTCAAGTCACTTCAAGAACTTTGTTTAAAGACACTTCAAAACTTTATTTGCTTTAGGATTTTTCATTCACTTTTCTGTCACTTTTTGAAACATTATGCAAGAAATATATAATCACACTTCACTTTAATTTTTCACTTTATGTATATAGGTGATTAATTGTGTTGTTGTTGTTTTTTTTTTTAGCACTGTTTACACAGGGTGATTATTTTTCAGTATTGTTTACACAGGTTAAATATTTAGTTTATTCACAGACACTGATTATTAGCGCTGCTGTTTTATTCATTTAAAATCACTTTACAAAGGTGCTTTGTTGTTGTCATGTAGGTGAGTTAACAGCATATCCATTGGTACAGTACAGGACATTGTATGGCGAGTACATATGTGCACATACAGGACAAGTAACTGCAAACACCATTACATGCAGTAAGGACATACAGCTGTGGGAACAGAAAAAAATAAAAATAATAAACTCAGGAGGTTTAAACCAGACAACTAACGACCAGTTCAGACTCTCACGGTACTTGTTCTAAGATGAGTGATCATCCTTAGGATACTAGTTGGAGGTCCAGGGGGCCCACACCTTGTCGTATTTCCACTGACATCCCCGATTAATGTATGTAATCCTATACATAGGTATGGCAGCTCCAATCTGGGCTTTCCAGGAGGAGAGAGATGGGGGGGGGGGGGGGGCATGATACATTTAAGAAGTATCTCTTTTTTTGCATAAAAGAAAAGGTAGGAGATCAGTAATTTGGAATGATGAGAACGCTGTTCATCCCCATGAACCCCCAAAAGGACCAGCTTAGGTAGCACAGGAAGAGACAAATGCAGAATTTATGACTTTGAATACCTTCGTCCAGTAGGCCGAAATTACGGGTGAGTCCCAGAACATATGGAAGAACGTGCCTACATGTTCTTTACATCTAGGGTACACAGGGTTTCTGTCCGGAAATGTTCGGTGAAGTTTTTGGGGTGTGTAATAGATCCTGTGTAGAAATTTTACCTGAATAAGCTTATCCTTAGAGGAGATAACTAATTTGGGGCCATACTCTAGACAGTCCTCCCAGCCCTCCCTGTCCGGTGAAGGTATGTCTCTGCGCCATGATTCCCATCATTTCTCTAATTTGGGGGAGTCAGTGCCCAGGAGTGCACCATACAAGGTGGAAAGAGGTTTAGTTAGGTCTCCCGGGGCCAGAAGTTCCTCAATGGGGTCAGCCTGGAGGAGAGGCAAATGTGGAAACTGGGCCCTGGCTGTATGTTGTAGTTGTAGGTATCGGAACCCCATCCATCTGGGTAAGTCATATTTGGCCCTCAGGACTGTGAATTGTAGTAGGGTACCCTGGGCATAATTTGGCCCAGAGTTGTAATGCCATATCTGGCCCATACCTGGGGGTCCGGGATGGTGCGGAGGTGTGATAGTGTAGGATTCCCCCATAAAGGGTGTGCTGTGCTTAAATTCTTACCTTTTATTAAAGAAAGCACTGCACCAGGCTCCCATCAACACTGGTCACATGTGTAAAAGCCTAGGTACTTCATCACATGATCTTTGCCGAGAAAGAAATGATCAACCAATATAAAATCGTATTATTCCCTTCAACAAAGATCATACACATGGTCTTTACAAATGTGGCTAGCACTAAATTCACCCAAGAACAGCATTTTCCCCAGGAAAAGTAAACTTTCTATTACTATTTATTTACCCATACACATAAGATCGTTAACATGTACAGTAGCTTTATGTTAACATTTGAGTGTAGTCAATCTTTATTTGGCATATTAGCACATTATGACAGACTTACCTGCACATGGAGCCCTCCAGCGCAGCACTGTCATGGTGCTTCCTTCTTCACACGGTCTTCCTTCCAGGGTCTGAATGGCTGGGGCTGTGATGATGTCACTCCCGTGCATAGATATGGGAGCCCCTGCTCCGGAACAGAGCTATGAAGGTACTGAATAGGTATGATGTTCCTTCAGAGTGCATGTGCCGGTGACGTCACCGGCTGCATCCAATGTTGATATCTCCTAAACTGTGCAACTTTAGGAGATATTCACTATACCTACAGGTATGCCTTTTTATAGGCTTACCTGTAGGTACAAGTTAAAAAGTGGACTTTACTTTACTTTAAAAGGCTAGGGTATGCAGATAATGTCTTCACTTATACTGTAATTACAGCTTTGTTGAGACCCTTCTAGGTAATCTGTACACAATGGAAGAATTTTTGCAAACCTTTTAATTTGTTTTTAACCGCTTGCTGACCAGCCGCTATCATTATACTGCAGCAGGTCGACGCGTTCCCACGAACCGTCATAGCTGTATGTCGGCACTTTAAGTGGGAATAGCAGGCGCTCACGATGACCGCCGGCCACACATGATCGTGGGCACAAGAGCCAGAACAGGGACATGTGTGTGTAAACACACAAATCCCTGTTCTGTGAGAGACAGATCATGTGTTCCTACTAGCTATGAACAATCTGTCATCTCCTCTAGGCAGTCCCATCCCCCTACAGTTAGAACACACATGAGGGAACACAGGTAACCCCTTGATCGCCCCCTAGTGTTAACCCCTGCCCGTGACATTTACACAATAATCAGTGCATTTTTATAGCACTGATCGCTGTATAAATGTCAATGGTCTCAAAAATGTGTCAAAAGTGTCCGATCTGTCCGCCATAATGTCGCAGTCCTGATAAAAATTGCTGATCACCGACATTACTAGTATAAAAAAAAATAATAATAATAAAAATGCCATAAATCTTTCCCCCATTTTGTAGACGCTATAACTTTTGCGCAAACCAATCAATATACGCTTATTGCAATTTTTATTACCAAAAATATGTAGAAGAATACATATCGGCCTAAACTGAGGAAAAAAATAGCTTTTTTTAAAACAAATTGGGGATATTTATTATAGAAAAAAGTACAAAAATAAAAACCGCAGAGATGATCAAATACCACCAAGCTCTATTTGTGAGAAAAAAGTACGTAAATTTTGTTGGGTACAGCGTCGCATGACCGCGCAATTGTCAGTTAAAGTGACGCAGTGCCGTATCGCAAAAAATTACCTGGTCATTGAGCGCCCAAATCTTCCGGGGCTGAAGTGGTTAAGAAGCTATGTGTTCCACCATGTGCCTTCCCAAACTGATTTCGGAATGGAAAGATTAACCTTCATTATAACCACCTAATGTAATCTCAGTATTGAGAATGCCGCACTGTCTGCATTGGTTTAGTTGAGGATTAGTCATAGAGTAAAAACTCCTCTTGCAGGGAAAGTCTGAAATGTGACCTATATCTTAGTGTAGAATTTGAGAGAGGCATTAAGCTATCACGCACAAATAGGAAATACGACTCTTGGGGACATTCTGTACACCAACATTGTATACATTGCCATCAGTTAGTATTATTGCAAGGAAGTAACATTGAATTTATTGGCAATTTTAATAAATACAATGCAGATTGAAATGGAACTACAAATCAAAGATAATTTATTACAAAATAGCTTTTGCAGCAATTATATTATATTTTAGCACAGTACGTTATTATTTTAGCAAAAGAGGAGTTTTCTTTAAATACTTCATGGAAGTGTAATGCTTACACCGGAGGTGCTGCTGTGTTCTTGGGTCCCCTGTTCCCAGTGTGTACGACGCTCCAAGCAGCATGCTCTCCGACACACCAGGGCTGAAGCGTGGATATTTATCGCATCTATGCACAATAATTTAATAATCAAAGAATGGAAAATTGCAAAAAAAAAACTTCAACTAGTATGTGAAACTGTTGCAAAAAGACATATAAACTTTGTAATAAACAAGCAGACCAGTGATAGACCCCCTTTTCCCTGTACTATGGGAGGTTCTGTCTAAAGGGTGATGCTGGGACATTGGTCAGACAGTCTACTGGCCTTACTGGCCATCATGTTGAGGCCCAAATCTGGCATTGGAGCACTCTAAATTAAGTCCCTCTGAACCCAGGTGTTAAGTGTGCGAACAGTATTGCGTCCCCAGTACGCAATACTGTTTCTTTAAATACGATGTGGTTGGGTATGGCCAGCAGCCTATCACAAGCTCCTAGGGTGATGACCTGTCTCCTCCCAGTTTCTGTCTGGGGCTCAGTGATGTCTGTTGCAGTAACATCCTCTCTGGGCAGCGACACCGGGCACACCGAGATGTCAGCAAATCACACTATCTGCGTTTCCGACACTGCGACCCAACAGCAACCTGCCACGCTGGGTGTGTGCTCCACCATGTCCTCTGTGAGCCTGTCCGAAGTCTCAGAATAGTCCCACTTTTTTTTCCCCACAGAGCTCTATTAATGCTGTGATATGTAGTCCTAAAGCCAATCTGTAATAGAGGCTCAATCCCCCTGGGGACTACATTCTCCACAAGTCATAGTTACTCCCAGCAAGCTCTGTCCTTCCCAGGATTCTCAGCAGCTCAGTTTCCTGGACTTTCCTTCAGCTATTTCCGTGGCTGCATTCAGTTCTGCAAATGGCCCATGCTCTATCTCTCTCTCACTCTGCCCTCTCTCCCCATAGAAAATAAAAGTAACTAAGGGTACTGTTTAACTGCAGTGAAAATCATAGCATGCACAAGAAATTTAAAAGATTAAAAATGTTAAAAATGTTGGGGCCAACCCAGGCCATCCCCTTTCCCCAACCCAAATACACACACACACACACACACACACACACACACACACATATATATATATAGACATCCTTTTCCATTTCATATATAAGTATTCATCTTAGTGTCATTAGTTGAGCTGGCAAACTCCTTTACCATGACTCACATCTGACAGTTTTGTAGTCTTCTCCAATGAGCAGGTGGACCATGGCATCAATGCAGAAATATTTTTAGACATCACTTTAACCTGGATAGTAGGTAATGTAGTGTGGTGATGGTGCCCATTTACTCACTATGTTCAGATGCAGGTCCCTCTAACTTTTCCTGAACACCCCAGGAAAGATACGTTTCTTTGCTTCCGTCCCTCGTCAACTCAAAGAGGTCACATCTGAATAAGCAGAAGTAGCTGGGCAAGAGATCTGCAGCCACGTAGGAGGATCTCCACTGTCAAAACCAGGCTTAAGGGCAGTTTAGCTGGAGCCAAATAGCACACAGCTTGTATAAAAAACAGAGAAAAAAATAAATAGATTACACAATTGCAAAAAAAGGGGGTTTATGGCTGTTTTAGGCAGTACCACATTCCTTGAAATTTGTGCAAAAAGAAAAATACCTAACCAGATGAGACTTTACTGGTACCAGAAAGGAATGATTACACAATGTATATGTATAAAAATTGATATTTTATTACAAAAAAAAACACATTAGATAAAAACAGAGTTTACAGTAGTCTGTATATACTTCTCCCACATATGGTTTTAACCATGGTACATATTGACATATTCATGTTTTTTTGTAGACCCAAGTGTACCTGCCCCTGAAGAGTGTAATTTTTTATACACGAATCGCATCAGGCTTACTGGATGCACCTATTCTGCTGATGATTTATTGATTCTAATATACCGTATTTATCGGCGTATAACACGCACCGGCGTATAACACGCACTCCAAGTTTAGGAGGGAATTTTAAGGAAAAAAAGTTTTAGGAGAGAAGTTTAGGGGAAAAAAAAACTTACATTTAAGCGTAATGTGCAGCTTGCCCAGTGTCATTTGCAGCTTATCCAGCGTCATTTGCAGCCTGCCCAGTGTCATTTGCAGCTTGCCCAGCGTCATTTGCAGCTTGCCCAGCGTCATTTGCAGCCTTTCCCAGCATCATTTGCAACCTGCCCAGCGTCATTTGTAGCTTGCCCAGCATCATTTGTAGCTTGCCCAGCATCATTTGTAGCTTTCCCAGCGTCATTTGTAGCTTGCCCAGTGTCATTTGCAGCTTGCTAGTGTCATTTGCAGTTTGCCAGCGTCATTGCAGCCTTGCCGACGTTTAAATTTCCCGCCGCGAGACAAACCGCGCATGCGCGGCCGAAAAAGACCGGATTGCGGCCGAAAAAGGCCAAAGCGCGGCCGAAAAAGACCGAGCTGACTGTTCGGCTCTGCTCGGAGTCCCGCCTCCCTGCTGTTTCGGGAGCGAGTGCAGGGAGGCTGGACTACGAGCGGAGCTGAACAGCTGGCTTCGGTCTTTTTCGGCGGTCGCCATTTTTCTGCGCCGCAACCGATTTTTGTCATTTTTTTGGGGGGTATCAGCGTATAACATGCACCCACGACTTTCCCCCGATTTTAAGGGGGAAAAAGTGCGTGTTATACTCCGATAAATACGGTACTGTGTGTACTAGATTTCTGTGATCTTATTTTATTTTCACATGGAAGATCTTACCATTTACCATACTATGGGTCTGCCATGCTGCATTACTGTTTTCACCATACTTGGTTTTTAACATGTGATTGCATGTTTACTCCGTGAGTGATGCTTTTTGACAATAAAGGTATCCTTTTCAAAACCGACTTATCATTTAGCCACTCTCACTCACCTTATTCAAAGTCCCGAAATCCCCCCACTTTGCAAGTAACTGTAGTGAGCAGCAGTCATGTGTTTATTGCATAAACAGAAGTGGAAGTATCACTTGCTTCACTGCTAGTTCGGTAGAGGTGGTGACGTTCCTTGCACAAGCACATGCTGCCACCCCCACCTACCTCCAACCCTATATGACCCTATAAGCTTTTAACACAGATTCAGCACACTACACAGGCAATCATTACCTTTTCATTATCAAATATAAAAATTAGCCATCTTAACATGGGGGTGAATGTACAGTAAGTACCGTATTTATCGGCGTATAACACGCATCGGCGTATAACACGCACCCCAAGTTTAGGAGGGCATTTAAAGGAAAAAAAGTTTTAGGAGGGAAGTTTAGGGAAAAAAAAAAACAACTTACATTTAAGCGTCATTTGCAGCTTGCCAAGCGTCATTGCAGCTTGCCCAGCGTCATTGCAGCTTGCCCAGCGTCATTGTAGCTTGCCCAGCGTCACTGTAGCTTGCCCAGTGTCATTTGCATCCTTGCCCAGCGTCATTTGCATCCTTGCCCAGCGTCATTGCAGCCTTGCCCAGCGTCATTGCAGCCTTGCCCAGCGTCATTGCAGCCTTGCCCAGCGTCATTGTAGCTTGCCCAGCGTCATTGCAGCCTTGCCCAGTGCCATTGTAGCTTGCCAGCGTCATTTTCAGTTTTTTGCGGGTTTAAATTTAAATTTAAACTTATTAATTTTATAGATTTGCTAAACATTCTCTGGGTAAAGAACATCATTCCTGGATATTTACCAGCATCTGTTTTTCAGTAAGAAAAGTTACCGTATTTATCGGTGTATAACATGCACTTTTTCCCCCTTAAAATCGGGGGAAAGTCGTGGGTGCGTGTTATACGCCGACACCCCCCAAAAAAAGGACAAAAATGGCAAGCGCCGCTGAAAAATAGCGTGCGCCGCCGAAAGAACCCGAAGCACGGCCGAAAAAGACCGAAGCGCCCCCGGAAAAAGCCGAGCCGACTCGGACGGCTAAGCTCGCGGTCCCGCCTCCCTGCTGTTTCCGGAGCGAGCGCAGGGAGGCGGGACTACGAGCAGAGTCTGCTCGGCTTTTTCCGGGGGCGCTTCGTTCTTTATTGCATAAACAGAAGTGGAAGTATCACTTGCTTCACTGCTAGTTCGGTAGAGGTGGTGACGTTCCTTGCACAAGCACATGCTGCCACCCCCACCTACCTCCAACCCTATATGACCCTATAAGCTTTTAACACAGATTCAGCACACTACACAGGCAATCATTACCTTTTCATTATCAAATATAAAAATTAGCCATCTTAACATGGGGGTGAATGTACAGTAAGTACCGTATTTATCGGCGTATAACACGCACCGGCGTATAACACGCACCCCAAGTTTAGGAGGGCATTTTAAGGAAAAAAAGTTTTAGGAGGGAAGTTTAGGGGGAAAAAAACCAACTTACATTTAAGCGTCATTTGCAGCTTGCCCAGCGTCATTGCAGCTTGCCCAGCGTCATTGCAGCTTTCCCAGCGTCACTGTAGCTTGCCCAGCGTCACTGTAGCTTGCCCAGCGTCATTGCAGCCTTGCCCAGCGTCATTGTAGCTTGCCAGCGTCATTTTCAGTTTTTTGCGGGTTTAAATTTAAATTTAAACTTATTAATTTTATAGATTTGCTAAACATTCTCTGGGTAAAGAACATCATTCCTGGATATTTACCAGCATCTGTTTTTCAGTAAGAAAAGTTACCGTATTTATCGGCGTATAACACGCACTTTTTCCCCCTTAAAATCGGGGGAAAGTCGTGGGTGCTTGTTATACGCCGATACCCCAAAAAAAAGGACAAAAATGTCAAGCGCCGCTGAAAAATAGCGTGCGCCGCCGAAAGAACCCGAAGCACGGCCGAAAAAGACCGAAGCGCCCCCGGAAAAAGCCGAGCCGACTCGGACGGCTAAGCTCGCGGTCCCGCCTCCCTGCTGTTTCCGGAGCGAGCGCAGGGAGGCGGGACTACGAGCAGAGTCTGCTCGGCTTTTTCCGGGGGCGCTTCGTTCTTTATTGCATAAACAGAAGTGGAAGTATCACTTGCTTCACTGCTAGTTCGGTAGAGGTGGTGACGTTCCTTGCACAAGCACATGCTGCCACCCCCACCTACCTCCAACCCTATATGACCCTATAAGCTTTTAACACAGATTCAGCACACTACACAGGCAATCATTACCTTTTCATTATCAAATATAAAAATTAGCCATCTTAACATGGGGGTGAATGTACAGTAAGTACCGTATTTATCGGCGTATAACACGCACCGGCGTATAACACGCACCCCAAGTTTAGGAGGGCATTTTAAGGAAAAAAAGTTTTAGGAGGGAAGTTTAGGGGAAAAAAAAACAACTTACATTTAAGCGTCATTTGCAGCTTGCCCAGCGTCATTGCAGCTTGCCCAGCGTCATTGCAGCTTTCCCAGCGTCACTGTAGCTTGCCCAGCATTACTGTAGCTTGCCCAGCGTCATTGCAGCCTTGCCCAGCGTCATTGTAGCTTGCCAGCGTCATTTTCAGTTTTTTGCGGGTTTAAATTTAAATTTAAACTTATTAATTTTATAGATTTGCTAAACATTCTCTGGGTAAAGAACATCATTCCTGGATATTTACCAGCATCTGTTTTTCAGTAAGAAAAGTTACCGTATTTATCGGCGTATAACACGCACTTTTTCCCCCTTAAAATCGGGGGAAGTCGTGGGTGCTTGTTATACGCCGATACCCCCAAAAAAAAGGACAAAAATGTCAAGCGCCGCTGAAAAATAGCGTGCGCCGCCGAAAGAACCCGAAGCACGGGCGAAAAAGACCGAAGCGCCCCCGGAAAAAGCCGAGCCGACTCGGACGGCTAAGCTCGTGGTCCCGCCTCCCTGCTGTTTCCGGAGCGAGCGCAGGGAGGCGGGACTACGAGCAGAGCAGAGTCTGCTTCGTTCTTTTTCGGCCGCACTTCGGGGTTTTTCGGCAGCGCTCGCTATTTTTCAGCGGCGCTTGCCATTTTTGTCCTTTTTTTGGGGGGTATCGGCGTATAACACGCACCTACGACTTTCCCCCGATTTTAAGGGGGAAAAAGTGCGTGTTATACGCCGATAAATACGGTAACTTTTCTTACTGAAAAACAGATGCTGGTAAATATCCAGGAATGATGTTCTTTACCCAGAGAATGTTTAGCAAATCTATAAAATTAATAAGTGTATCTTTTGAGAAGAAATGTTTCAGCTGAGAGGGTTTATATTGCTCACCAATGATATTTGTGCTGACTTTATTCACTTATGGTACTATTTGTACTAAAATAAAAAATATGCAACATACGTTTGCAAAATGTGACAATGAATTCAAGTGATTGTTCACCAATGCCAGAGGTCTGCTAAGCAAAATAGGTTAGTTGTAAGTAGGGATGGGCCCGGTGCTCGATTCGAACGTGGGCTCGGCGAGCCCAGAACTATTTGGGCCATTCGCATCACATTCGTGTGATGCGAGCAGCCCCGTAATGCATTGCGGCCGGCGCGGCCGGCGCAGTGCATTGCTGGCTGATGATTGGCCAAGCATGCACTGTGACCCCGCATGCTTGGCCAATCACAGTGCCGGAAACTCGGAGAGCAATAATTGGCTACAGGCAGGACGCCTGTAGCCAATTAAAGCTCAGGGGCTTTAGTACACGTCGGCCCCGGTCACATGAGTTCCGGCTTTAGGAGAGATCAGTCTGCTGATTCTGTCTTTGCTTGATTGCTACTGAAAGATTTGCTCTTCTTTGCTAAACCATTGGCTATTTCTTTGCTAAACCATTGCTACCTAAGTCATTGATCGTTCATTGCTGCTGATTGCACAGTTAGTGTGTTATTAGCTGCTGCTGGGGATTAGTCTGGTGCATGCTTACTGTTAGTACAGTATTGCAGTAGTACCAACCGCAGTGCTGTTAGCACAGCATTGCACCCCAACAGCACCCATAGGACTTCTAGTGTGTTAGTGGCAGCAAACAGAGCTCCTATATTTTCTTCTCAGCAGCACCCATAGGACTTCTAGTGTGTTAGTGGCATCACACAGAGCTCCTATATTTTCTTCTCAGCAGCACCCATAGGACTTCTAGTGTGTTAGTGGCATCACACAGAGCTCCTATATTTTCTTCTCAGCAGCACCCATAGGGCTTCTAGTGTGTTAGTGGCATCACACAGAGCTCCTATATTTTCTTCTCAGCAGCACCCATAGGACTTCTAGTGTGTTAGTGGCATCACACAGAGCTCCTATATTTTCTTCTCAGCAGCACCCATAGGACTTCTAGTGTGTTAGTGGCAGCAAACAGAGCTCCTATATTATCTTCTCAGCAGCACCCATAGGACTTCTAGTGTGTTAGTGGCATCACACAGAGCTCCTATATTTTCTTATCAGCAGCACCCATAGGACTTCTAGTGTGTTAGTGGCATCACACAGAGCTCCTATATTTTCTTCTCAGCAGCACCCATAGGACTTCTAGTGTGTTAGTGGCATCACACAGAGCTCCTATATTTTCTTCTCAGCAGCACCCATAGGACTTCTAGTGTGTTAGTGGCATCACACAGAGCTCCTATATTTTCTTGACAGCAGCACCCATAGGACTTCTAGTGTGTTAGTGGCAGCACACAGAGCGCCTATATTTTCTTGACAGCAGCACACATATACTACCTATTGTGTCAGCAGCACCCATAGGACTTCTAGTGTGTTAGTGGCATCACACAGAGCTCCTATATTTTCTTCTCAGCAGCACCCATAGGACTTCTAGTGTGTTAGTGGCAGCACACATAGCTCCTATATTTTCTTCTCAGCAGCACCCATAGGACTTCTAGTGTGTTAGTGGCAGCACACAGAGCTCCTATATTTTCTTGACAGCAGCACACATATTTTACCTATTGTGTCAGCAGCACCCATAGGACTTCTAGTGTGTTAGTGGCAGCACACAGAGCTCCTATATTTTCTTGACAGCAGCACACATATACTACCTATTGTGTCAGCAGCACCCATAGGACTTCTAGTGTGTTAGTGGCAGCACACAGAGCTCCTATATTTTCTTGACAGCAGCACACATATTTTACCTATTGTGTCAGCAGCACCCATAGGACTTCTAGTGTGTTAGTGGCAGCACACAGAGCTCCTATATTTTCTTGACAGCAGCACACATATACTACCTATTGTGTCAGCAGCACCCATAGGACTTCTAGTGTGTTAGTTGCAGCACACAGAGCTCCTATATTTTCTTCTCAGCAGCACCCATAGGACTTCTAGTGTGTTAGTGGCAGCACACAGAGCTCCTATATTGTCTTGACAGCAGCACACATATTTTACCTATTGTGTCAGCAGCACCCATAGGACTTCTAGTGTGTTAGTGGCAGCACACAGAGCTCCTATATTTTCTTGACAGCAGCACACATATACTACCTATTGTGTCAGCAGCACCCATAGGATTTCTAGTGTGTTAGTGGCAGCATACAGAGCTCCTATATTTTCTTGACAGCAGCACACATATTTTACCTATTGTGTCAGCAGCACCCATAGGACTTCTAGTGTGTTAGTGGCAGCACACAGAGCTCCTATATTTTCTTGACAGCAGCACACATATACTACCTATTGTGTCAGCAGCACCCATAGGACTTCTAGTGTGTTAGTGGCAGCACACAGATCTCCTATATTTTCTTCTCAGCAGCACCCATAGGACTTCTAGTGTGTTAGTGGCAGCACACATAGCTCCTATATTTTCTTCTCAGCAGCACCCATAGGACTTCTAGTGTGTTAGTGGCAGCACACAGAGCTCCTATATTTTCTTGACAGCAGCACACATATTTTACCTATTGAGTCAGCAGCACCCATAGGACTTCTAGTGTGTTAGTGGCAGCACACAGAGCTCCTATATTTTCTTGACAGCAGCACACATATACTACCTATTGTGTCAGCAGCACCCATAGGACTTCTAGTGTGTTAGTGGCAGCACACAGAGCTCTTATATTTTCTTGACAGCAGCACACATATACTACCTATTGTGTCAGCAGCACCCATAGGACTTCTAGTGTGTTAGTTGCAGCACACAGAGCTCCTATATTTTCTTCTCAGCAGCACCCATAGGACTTCTAGTGTGTTAGTGGCAGCACACAGAGCTCCTATATTTTCTTGACAGCAGCACACATATACTACCTATTGTGTCAGCAGCACCCATAGGACTTCTAGTGTGTTAGTGGCAGCACACAGAGCTCCTATATTTTCTTCTCAGCAGCACCCATAGGACTTCTAGTGTGTTAGTGGCAGCACACAGAGCTCCTATATTTTCTTGACAGCAGCACACATATACTACCTATTGTGTCAGCAGCACCCATAGGACTTCTAGTGTGTTAGTGGCAGCACACAGAGCTCCTATATTTTCTTGACAGCAGCACACATATACTACCTATTGTGTCAGCAGCACCCATAGGACTTCTAGTGTGTTAGTGGCAGCACACAGAGCTCCTATATTTTCTTCTCAGCAGCACCCATAGGACTTCTAGTGTGTTAGTGGCAGCACACAGAGCTCCTATATTTTCTTGACAGCAGCACACATATTTTACCTATTGTGTCAGCAGCACCCATAGGACTTCTAGTGTGTTAGTGGCAGCACACAGAGCTCCTATATTTTCTTGACAGCAGCACACATATACTACCTATTGTGTCAGCAGCACCCATAGGATTTCTAGTGTGTTAGTGGCAGCACACAGAGCTCCTATATTTTCTTGACAGCAGCACACATATTTTACCTATTGTGTCAGCAGCACCCATAGGACTTCTAGTGTGTTAGTGGCAGCACACAGAGCTCCTATATTTTCTTGACAGCAGCACACATATACTACCTATTGTGTCAGCAGCACCCATAGGACTTCTAGTGTGTTAGTGGCAGCACACAGAGCTCCTATATTTTCTTGTCAGCAGCACACATAGTACCTATAGTGTGTTAGTGTCAGCACCCATAGGACCTACAGTGTGTTGTGAGCACACATAGGAGCTCTATTTTTTATACTATATACACTACCGACTACAATGGCTGGAAGACCGCCAAGGAGAGGCAGAGCGTGCCGAGGCAAGAACACAGGGCAGGCAGGCTCTGTTTCTAGAGACAACAGTGCTGGCCGTGGACGTGGTCGTGCATCGTCATCAGCACGTGGCCATGGGACACGCTTGTCTTTGTTTTCGGCAGCTGGACATGTGGAGCCGCATCATGCCGAAGGCTTGGTAGAATGGATGACCAAGCCCTCCTCATCCTCCTCATCCTCTCTCACCCAGGCTCAGGGTACTGGCAGAGCAGCTGCCAACGCGTACTCAATGGCATCATCAGCCACCCCTTCCCTAGACTCACCATGTCCTCCTGAGGAGTCCCCCGAACTGTTTGAGCACAGTGTTGGGTACATGCTCCAGGAGGATGCCCAACGATTCGAAGGCTCGGATGATGATACCCAGCTTGAGGAAGGCAGTAGTGTGCGCGCAGAGAGAGGGGATGCTGAAGGACAGCAATCTGGCAGTACTGTTCCACCAGCTGCAGCTTACTGCCAGGTTTGCTCTAGTGGTAAAGAGGGAGGGGATGATGAGGTCACTGACTCCACGTGGGTGCCTGAAGGGAGAGAGGAGGAGGAGGATGCGGCGTCACATGTCCAACGAGGCCAGCTAGAGGCCAGCACAGCAACTGTACCACACCGCAGAGCTCCGCCTGTGCAGGGCGCTGCCTCTGCACGTTATCACAAAAGTTCTTTGGTGTGGGCCTTTTTTGAGACGAGTGCATCAGATCGCACCACTGCTATTTGCAATATTTGTCTCAAGCGTATCTCGCGTGGCCAAAACATCAGCCGCTTGGGCACCACAAGCATGAGCAGACAGATGTCGACCTGCCATGCAGCTCGTTGGCAAGCACACATAAAAGACCCACACCAAAGAACAAAGTGAACCTCTCCTTGCTCCTCATCAGCTCCTCATCAGCTGGGATCTCCATCCCCACTATATCTTCAGTCCTCTCTGAAAGCTGCTCCGAGAGGACTGAAGGTGTAGAATTAGGTGTGTCACAACCAAGTACTTGCAGTACACCGACGTCCGATTGTAGCAGGCAAATTTCCCTGCCCCAGCTGCTGGACCGTCGAAAGAAGTACACTCCCAGCCATCCACATGCCCAGCGGTTGAATGCTAGCTTGGCTAAATTGCTAGCACTTCAACTGCTGCCTTTTCAGTTGGTAGACTCGGCCCCCTTCCGTGAGTTTGTTCAATGTGCGGTTCCTCAGTGGCAGGTTCCCAAACGCCACTTTTTTTCACGGAAGGCGATTCCGTCTCTCTACCGGCATGTGGAAGGCAATGTCCATGCCTCGCTGGACAGGGCGGTCAGCGGTAAGGTGCATATTACCGCTGACTCATGGTCCAGCAGGCATGGACAGGGACGTTATCTTTCTTTCACGGCCCATTGGGTCACTCTATTGGCAGCTGGGAGGGATGCAGGACAAGGTGCAGTAGTGTTGGAGGTTGTTCCACCACCACGCCTCCAAAATGCTACTACTGGTTGTGACACACCTCTCTCCTCCACCCCCTCCTCTTCTTCTTCCTCCAGTGCTCTGTCCTCGGAACCAGCGGTGCTCCGTAGGCGTACAAGGGGCTACGCGAGTACGCAGGCAAAAAGATGCCATGCCGTGCTTGCGCTGGTGTGTTTGGGGGACAGGAGCCACACTGGGCCAGAGGTTCTGGCAGCTCTGCAGGGGCAGGCCGAGAGGTGGTTGACGCCACGCCAGCTTAAGCCAGGAATTGTCATTTCTGACAATGGCACCAACCTCCTCTCTTCCCTGCGACAGGGGCAGCTCACCCATGTGCCCTGTATGGCTCACGTCCTCAACCTGGTGGTGCAGCGGTTCTTGGGCAGGTTCCCAGGCTTACAGGATGTCCTGAGGCAGGCCAGGAAAGTCTGTGTGCATTTCCGCCGATCTTATAATGCCAGTGCTCGGCTGACTGAGCTGCAAAAGGAGCTGAACCTGCCCAAGAACCGCCTATTATGTGACATGCCCACCAGGTGGAACTCAACGTTGGCCATGCTGCAGCGACTGCACACGCAGCAGAGGGCCATCAATGAGTACCTTTGCGACTACGGCACCAGGACAGGGTCAGGGGAGCTTGGCTTTTTTTCCCCACGCCAGTGGAGCATGATCAGGGATGCATGCACTGTCCTCTCACCATTTGAGGAGGCCACGAGGATGGTGAGCAGTGACAGTGCATGCATCAGTGACACTGTACCTCTTGTCCACCTGTTGGAGCATACGCTGCGTGGGATAATGGACAGGGCACTTGAGGCAGAACAGAGGCAGGAAGAGGAGGACGTCCTTGCCTCTCAAGGCCCCTTTTATCCAGACAGTGTTCTTTCTGTCCCACCCATCACACAGGAAGAGGATGAGGATGGGGAGGAGGAGGAGGATTGTGTGAGCATGGAGGTGGAGCCTGGCACTCAGCATCAGCAGTCTTTTAGGGATGATGTACAGTCCCAACAAACCAGTGGACTTGTACGTGGCTGGGAGGAGGTGGCTGGCGATCATGTCATCCTCAGTGACCCAGAAGACTCCGGACCGAATGCCTCAGCTAACCTACGCTGCATGGCCTCCCTGATCCTGCAAAGCCTGCGGAAGGATCCTTGTGTTCTTCGGATCAAGGAGAGGGACCATTACTGGCTGGCCACTCTCCTTGATCCACGGTACAAGGGTAAGGTTGCGGACCTTATCTTGCCGTCGCAGAGGGAGCAGAGGATGAGACATCTCAGGGAGGCCTTGCAGAAAGGTCTGTGCAACGCGTTCCCAGAAACTGGGAGGTTACAAACTCCTGGTCCTGGACGACGAGTTGCTGAGGCTTCGGTCAGTAGCAGAAGGAGCGGTGGGGAAGGTGGACGTCTGACCGATGCGTTCAGACAATTTTTTAGTCCGCAGCCCCAAGGTATGATCGGTTCCAGCAACCATCGCCAGCGTCTGATATACATGGTGCAGGGATACCTAGGGGCAAGGTCAGACTTGGACACCTTTCCCACCGAAAATCCTCTGGCTTACTGGGTCCTGAGGATGGATCACTGGCCAGAGCTTGCACAGTATGCAATTGAGCTACTGGCCTGTCCTGCATCCAGCGTTCTTTCCGAACGCACATTCAGTGCTGCTGGAGGATTTGTCACCGATCATAGGGTGCGCCTGTCCACCGACTCGGTTGATCGACTGACCTTCATAAAAATGAATCAGTCTTGGATCACCACCAGCTACCAGGCACCTGAAGCGGATATAACTGAATAATTTATAATGTCACATCCCTTCAAGACGGCCTATGCTGATGCTGAGTGACTGTCCTGTTATGTTCACTGACTATCCTCTTCCTCCTCCTCAATGATCCATGCCACCACACCAGTGCCTAAGGCACAATTTTTCAGCCCCTGTATAACAGGGGCGTGTACTTACAATTTTTTTTAAAAATGCTTCGCAACAGGTGTGACTGCTGTGCTCCAAGTACAGTATCTGTGAGGGGTTGCAGTGTTGTGGCACCAGCACCAGTGCCTAAGGCACAATTTTTCAGCCCCTGTTGGGGCGTGTAATTACAATTGTTAGGCAATGCTTTGCAACAGGTCTCATTGCTGTGCTCAGAGTACAGTATCTGTGAGGGGTTGCAGTGTTGTGGCACCAGCACCAATGCCTAAGGCACAATTTTTCAGCCCCTGTTTAACAGGGGCGTGTAATTACAAATCTTGATCTAATAGTTCACAGCAGGGCCCATTCCTGCGCCCACCAAGAGTAACTATGAGGGCCTACAGTCTTGTGGCAACACCGTCCACCACCACCACCATGACCAAAGGCCCAATTTTTCTGCCCTGTTCAACAGGTGCATGCAATTACAAATCTTGATCTAATAACTCACAGCAGGGCCCATTCCTGCACCCACCAAGAGTAACTGTGAGGGCTTACAGTCTTGTGGCAACACCGTCCACCACCACCACCAAAGGCCCAATTTTTCTGCCCTGTTCAACAGGTGCATGCAATTACAAATCTTGATCTAATAACTCACAGCAGGGCCCATTCCTGCACCCACCAAGAGTAACTGTGAGGGCTTACAGTCTTGTGGCAACACCGTCCACCACCACCACCACCAAAGGCCCAATTTTTCTGCCCGATTCAACAGGTGCATGCAAGTACAAATCTTGATCTATTAACTCACAGCAGGGCCCATTCTTGTGCCCACCAGTCTTGTGGCTACACCAACATCTAATAGGGCAAATTTCTGCAGAGTATATATACGGCAGGCCCCTACTTTCAAACATCCTTACTTGCAAACGGAAAGAGAAAAACAGGAAGTGAGAGGAAATCTACCCCTAGGAAGGGAAATTCTATCCTGTTAGATTTAATTTGGGAAAAAGGTATCTCCTCTCTACTGATGCTTTATCACCAATCCTTGTTTTAATTAAAACCCCACTTTTCCAAAAACATTTGTCATTGGGACGGAAAGTGAGGTGACATGTTCTGAACAGATGTGCAAAGACAGCAAATGTTACAGGGGTGATAACCCCTCCCTATGTTCTCCAAAAAGCTTAAAAATAGATTTTTTTGGGATGGAGCTACACTTCATAATGTACCTGTTCAGATTCTACTTAAGAACAAACCTACAGTCCGTGTCTTGTTTGCACCACCTATATAGTGCTGTTCAGAGTATATAGGGTTGTAGGTATAGGGTTTTATTTTGGGTGCGGGCTCCCCCTTAATATCCATACAAGACCCAAAGGGGCTGGGTTGATGGGGTAGCCATGCCATTTTTCTCAAGGATTTTCAGCCATGTGGCGGCCAGGACAAGACATGACATTAAAGCCGCAAGTGATTTTAAATGGCTTCTTTTTTTTCTTTACAAATGTCATTTTGTGCAAGGACAGTTCTAAACACGGGAAACACATGCCACTTCACAGGCATACTTTAGACACCCCCCAGGTACCATATTTAAAGGAAAATTTCCCCTTTTTTTTTTTTCACTTTATGCATCATTAAAATGACTGCTCCCGAAAAAACGTTAGTTTTTAAAAGTTCTTTTTGCATTGATATATGTCCCCTGGGGCAGGACCCGGGTCCCCAAACCTGTTTTATGACATTAACATGCATATTGGCCGTTGTAATTAGCAATTTTAATTTCGAATGTTCGCGTCCATTATAACGAATAGGGTTCGAAAATTTGCGCAAACTTTCGGTCCGTTCGAAGGTTCTGGTGCGAATCGAACCCGGGGGTGTTCGGCTCATCCCTAGTTGTAAGCTCTGCTGCACAAGGAGAACTATGATCTAATTGGTATTGCTGAATCTTAGCTTCATTCTTCTCATGACTGGACATTCCTGGCTATGCTCTCTTTCTGGCTATGCTCTCTTTCGGGAAAAAAAAAGGGTAAAACGGAGGGGTGGTGAAGAAGAGGATGGGGCAGGACGTGCTGACGTAACGCACAGCACGGAGGGAGGGGCTCGATCCAGCGGGCTGACCAGGGCGGTGTGAGCCGAGAGGAGAAGCACGCTGATGATCTATGGAGTGTGAGAGGCTCCGAGATCTCACGCTTCTGCTCCCCAGAACCACGAGCAAGCCGCCGGATCAAGCAGCAACGGAACGGTCTGCATGAGGCTCGAAGGGTAACAGCCTCTCTCCTCCCCACATCCCCCGCCACCGACGCCGCAGCACTGCTGACTCCACGGGCTCTCTCTTCCCTCCATGCCGTAGGATAGCCCGGTGTGCGAGACAGTGTGGGACAGCTACGGAATGGTCTGTATGAGGTTTGAGGTGTAACAGCCTCTCTCCTCCCTGTATCTCCCCCCACCGCCGCCGCATCACTACTGGATCTGCGGGTCCTCTCTCTCCTCCACGCCGTAGGACAACTTGGCATGTGAGTATATGGTTCAAAGCCCTAAGCAGGACGCACACAGTGGCCACAGAGAACGGCTCGACATAAGAGGTAAGCAGGGTTACTTGCAAGCAGTAACCAATAGTGTTTTCTCTTATAAAAAAAAAAAAAAAAAAAAAATGCCATAGAGGCTGCCTGAAATGTTTGATGACCATAGGACTCTGGGGCAAAGGAAATTTTTGACTTCTCTAAAGGATGTGAACTATTTGGTATATTAAGCTTAATACATACTGAACACCTCTATGGAATCGCCCCCACTCCCTTACCCTTATAAACGCCGCGGAGTATGTTGTACTATCAGAGGGAATGTGAAGTATAGATTGAAGAATCTAAGGAGACGGCTCAGGGCTTAATCCATACAGGTGTGAACAGTTGAGGCCATAACTAGATGGCCAGCGTCAGTATTTGACCGGAGCATAGAATATATTGGTGTCCTGTAATGTCTTGTTTACCTCTACGTTTAAAGATGAACCTCTTTTATATATCCTAAAAAATATCATAGAGCTGACAGCGATAAAGTAGATAAGCCCTTTTAACAAACTACAGACCACTATTCAATCATAAGGGGCAAGTGGGTCTTTCATCTCCTCCCCCCCATGGCTGGACACTGAAAATCAGGGAGATAGGAGATAATGACTCGGATAAAACAGCCCTCATTAAATTGAAAATATAAAGGTGATTGAATGCCCATATAGAGAACATCCCTCTCCCTGTAAGAGAGGCCCCCCACGGCCTAACACTCGGAACATAAAAAACGATCTCTGCGATTAATTGCGGAAAAAATTAGGGAGATTAGACTCCCTAGGGATCTGGGCTATCTATGCTCCAAATCACACGGGGTAAACTAGAAAGGGGACTTAGGGCAGGGATGCCCTCCTCCTTCACCGCATAGCAGCGACAATAGCTGGGCTGACGTGTGCTGAAAGTGGGGCACCTATGCCTGATTAAGGAGCATTACGTCATCATTTCTGTGGAGACACTAAAATAGATTAAATCAATGAGCTCTGGAGTTTATTGGGGGACCCCACCGATATGGGGAGAGGAGCATTAGGGAATTGAAAGGTGAGGTCCGCGGTGAGATCCTCTGTCGGGGCCCCTTTTTCTTTCCCCCCCCTTCTCCTCCTCTGACGTGTGGCCTCTCAGTAATTAAGGGGGTAGCCTGAAATAGGCTATTCAAATAGAAAGCACTGTTGGAATATCTTGCTTGCGTTTGTGACCGTCTCTCTCTCAGAACAATCTCCTACTCTCATAACTGAAGTAAGAGGCCTCAAGGGTTGGAACATAAACCTATTGAGCAGAGGGGGTAGGACTGCTGGTGCTACTTTCCCCCTTACACCTCCTCCCTAAGTTTGGGAGAGACAGCAGCAAACTGGGGAAAAGAATCAGAGGGCCTCGTAAGACTAATATGAGTCAAACCGCAAAAAAAGGGTTACCGAAGACCCCCAAAGCATCAACGAGTACTATAAAACATTATTTGAAGACAGGTATAAGTCCCCATCCTAACAGCACGGATCAGCTACAAAATCCCGCCATGGAAAGAAGGAGGGGGAAGGAGAAAAAATTGGGGGAGAAGGAGGACCCCCCCACAGGTGACTGCTCAACGGGTAGTGAAATAGACATCAGCAGAGTTGAAGAACAGGCGGCAATTTTCCAACTGCCTACGAAAGCGGATATGGCAGAGATGTTATTAAAAATGGAAAACACCATAAAAGGGGAAATAAAATTATTGAGAGAAGACATGGGATCATTACTCACTAGGGTGGAGGCAGTGGAGGAGAGAGTTGAAAAGCAGGATCAAGGTATTAAGAAGATGGACGAGAAGATCAGAATGTTTCAATTAACCCTAAGGGAAACCCAATATAAAATGGAGGATCAAGAGAACAGGAATCGCAGACAAAACCTTAGGATGCGTGCGATACCTGAACAAAGAGGCGAGGATCTCAGGGAGATCATTAAAACCATTCTTAATCCATTCCGGAGAAATATGGAGGACCCTTTCCCGGGAATTGAAAGGGTGCACCGGGTAGGGAAACCAAATGATATGGATATTGGCAGACCACGTGATGTCATCATCAGATTTCGCAATTACGATGAGAAAGCAGAGATTTGGGCAAACCTATATGGAAAAACACCCTTGAAATATAAAGAAGCAGATATACAGATATATTCGGACCTGGCACCACAGACACTGGAAAGAAGAAGGTTACAAAAACCCCTATTGGAAGTGATGCGGATTGCAAATGTTAAATATAGATGGGGGTTCCCAGCTTGTCTGATAGGAATAAAAGAGGGGAGATCAGTGAGACTGAGATACCCCGAAGATCTAACAAGTTTCTGTGAAAAGCTAGAGATACAGGCCCCTGAGTTACCGGGATGGGCCCCCTAGTTAGGGGGGGGTTCGGAGGGGGGAGAGAGAAATCTGTTAAATAACTAACAATTAAGGGGGCGGGGGTGGGGGGGGAGGAGAGAGGAGGGAGGAAAAAGGCGGGGGGGAAAGCAGGATAGACCTCTCGAAAGACCCCCTTAAGTCATGCCCGCTTACCCCGCACTCCCCAACATAGTGGGGAGTACGGGTGAGAGTGATCTAGGTGATCGAGCCCCACTTCACCTGATATATTAGGAGTCTCGAGGAGGGCCATATTAGATTATGACCCTCTTCGACTCAATTCTATAATAGAATAGCGAAGGAAAGATACTTGTGGGGCAACAAACCCAGCAAACACTTGGTTATGCCCGTTTACCCCGCACTCCCCAACATAGTGGGGAGTACGGGTGAGAGTGATCTAGGTGATCGAGCCCCACTTCACCTGATATATTAGGAGTCTCGAGGAGGGCCATATTAGATTATGACCCTCTTCGCAACAATTCTATAATAGAATAGCGAAGGAAAGATACTTGTGGGGCAACAAACCCAGCAAACACTTGGTTAGAACTTTACAAAAAAAAAAAACGATTAACTATATAGAAAAAATACAAAATAAGAGGGGAGAGACTAAATACGCATCAAGGGAGATAGCAGAATCCTTTAAAGAATATTATGAGGATCTTTACACGGTGACACAGAAGGGAGATTACAACAGGGTAAAGGGCAAAAAAAAAAGGATAGACTACTTAACTAAAGCAGGACTCAGAAAATTAACTATAGAGGATAGGGACACACTTGAGGAACCATTTACTATGGAGGAGGTAAGGCGGGCACTGAAGAGCACTCCGGCGGGGAAGAGTCCAGGGCCGGACGGCTTCACGGCACTCTATTACAAAACATTTCAAGAGATACTGATCCCAAGACTCCGCAACTACTTAAATGGCTTGGGGGCGGAGTATAGAATGAGCGAGGAATCCCTGACGGCCAGTATTACAGTAATTTTGAAGGAGGGAAAGGATGGATCAGTGTGCTCGGGCTATAGACCAATATCACTCTTGAATGCAGATACGAAAATCTATGCAAAAATATTGGCAGAAAGGGTTAAGGTCCACCTGAGCACACTGGTCCACCCGGACCAAGTTGGGTTTGTGGCGGGCAGGGAGGGCAGGGACAACGGGGTGCGGGCGCTGCTGCTCCTTCAGAGGATTCGGGAGGTAGGGACCCCCGGTCTATTCCTGTCAATAGATGCTGAAAAGGCCTTTGACAGGGTAGACTGGGGGTTCATGATAGACACACTCGAGCACATGGGCTTTGGTCCAAAGATAATCCAACGCATCAAGGTGTTATATGACCACCCGAAAGCGAAAGTGAAAATAAATGGAATCTCATCACCTCTGTTTGAGATGAGGAATGGGACAAGGCAGGGCTGCCCTCTGTCCCCCCTCCTTTTTGTCTTGACCATGGAGCCCCTTTTGGCTACAATTAGAGCCAACCCAGATATGGAAGGGATTGAGGTGGGAGGAGATATGCATAAGCTATCCGCCTTTGCGGATGATATCCTGTTTTTTATAGGCAATCCACGGACGTCCATGCCGCACTTACTGTCTGACCTAAAGCACTACGGGGAAATGTCAAACTTTAAAGTTAATCGTACGAAATCTTTCATCTTGAATGTAAACATAGGAAAGCCGGATCAGCTTGCTCTACAGGAGAGCTTTGACTTTCTCTGGAGGAAGCAGATCAAGTACCTAGGAATAAACTTAGCCAAATCGATTAAAGAAATGTATAGGATCAATTATCTTCCACTCCTTGACGAGGTAAAAAAGAAATGCAAAGAATACACTAATAGATCCCTATCTTGGATGGGGCGAATAAATACAGTCAAAATGATGGTACTCCCGGTAATTACATACAAATTTCAGAAGTTGCCTATACCACTCTCGCCGACTTACCTGAGTAAATTAAAGTCAATAATTACAAATTATTTGGAATAGCAAAAAACACCGTATAGCACTAAACACACTAAAACAAGAAAAAAAGCAGGGAGGCCTTGCGGTCCCCGACATAGTTAACTACTATCACGCTATCATCATGTCTAGAATCCCGGAATGGTGTAAGGAGGTGACGGATAAAAGATGGGTCACCCTGGAAAAAAAGGTTAGCTTAGCACATTTAGGTAGAATCATTTGGAATCCACCGACACATAGATTTCTAGGAGAGAATACACATACTATCACATTAAATTCACTAAAAATATGGGATAAATGGTATAAAAAAGTAAATAGAAAATATAATTCACCATTAATAACACTAAAAGATAATGAATTTTTTCAGCCCGGCAAAACTGAAGTGGGTGGGGAGTGGATACTAAAAGATGAAACACGTTTAAAGGATGTAATGCACAATGGGAAAATTTTATCATTCGAGGAATTACAAAGTAAGAGGGAAACCCTAAGGTTGGATAGATGGCGGTATCTCCAACTACATCACTTCATAAAAAGCCTACCCCAGCCAGTGAGGTCGGAAACTGATATTACATGGCTTGAGAGTATATGTACGCAACCTAATACAAAAAAAATGATCTCAAGGATTTATAAAAAGATGTTGGAGACTGAAAGGGAAGAGACCCCGCCATATATCCAAAAATGGGAAAGGGAATTAGGCTCACAATTAGACACAGGCACAATAGGAAAAATTATAAGGATGACCCATAGATCTGCAATAGACGTCAGGACGGCTGAGGCGAACTATAAGTGTCTATCGATGTGGTATATTACTCCTGACATAGCAAGTAGATACCAAAAGGACGCCTCCCCAGACTGTTGGAGAGGGTGCAAAGAAAGAGGGACTATGGCCCACCTTTGGTGGGAATGCAATAAGATTAAAATCTACTGGACAAAGATTATAGGATACATCAAAGAGATCACACTTAAGGCCTTAGATAACGACCCCTGGGTGGTCTTGATGCATGCCACAAGGGAGGAGGTAAAGCACTATGAAAACTCACTGGTACCACACTTACTAAATGCAGCAAAAAAACTCATAGCAAAGAGGTGGAGAGAAGCAGAGGCCCCATCCATATGGGAATGGGTCGACGCGGTTGAAAGTATTCGACTCATGGAGTCCCTTAAAAGGAATTTTGATGAAAAAGATGAGGAGAAGGGAGAGTGCTGGGACACCTGGAAAAGCTTTAAGCGAACATGGAGCTATGCTGAAGCTATTAGGCCATAGAAACTTCAGTAGGATAAGGACTAATTGGAAGGCCGGGTACCGGCCTGAAGTTATGGGAGGAGCCCGGAGGGTATTTAAGCAGCCCAAAGGCCGCCGGTCTTTGTCGGTTTCCTGTGCGTGATATCTGATACGTCAGACATCTAGGACCGACTCGTTCGTGACAAGCGCTCTTGGTGCCGGCTCGTGAGCTCCGTTTTTCGTCTATCCGTCTTCTCTTGTTGCAGTCCCGTGTTCCGTGTTCGTAAGTTGTGTCGCCCCTTCGTGTCGCACTCGTGTCGTCGAGTCGCAGTTTCGTACAAAGAGTCTGGTTCGGCTGTCGCAGGTAGGGCTTCGGCTCCCATGTTTTACGTTCTCATGCACTGCTTATCATGTCACTAAACTGTGATCTGCGTAGCTCACGAGCCACGCGCTGCTTGTCTCGAAAACCTAAACACTTACTCGCACGTTATGTTGTACCCGATCGGGAGCCATCTAACGGCACGCACGTTCAGGGCCGCCCGCCACATACACTCCGACCGATGTCGCATCCGGCACTTAGGGTTCCCTTACACGAGCGGGCTACACAGTCTCCGAATCGTTCAACATAACTCACGCACGGGTGCCGTTCGCACTCACACGTATCGTTCATGTTCTGCCATTATCCGAATTAGTGGCGCTAGCGAGCGTGCCGAATCGCTATCATATTCCGAAGCACTGTTGGCATTCTAGTTGTACGAATCACTTCGACCGTGTCGAAACATTTCACGAATTAGCATGACAATCATTTCATCATTTCAAACGTGGCTAACGTACCAGGCCATTCGGTCATGCTAAATCATTTCGCATCAGTTAAACAGGGCGTTCATGCCATCGCTTCGATCCTGGTCCGGTCGCATCCACGCATGCTCCGATCGGGGCGATCCAGATGCACTACTACCCGGCCTCATTTCGATACATGCGCCAAGGGCGGAATCACTTTACTGGCTGCGGGCATTCCTGATTCTTGCCCCTGTCATGGCATATCATTTCTGTCACTTTACCACGCCCGGCATGAATGCAGTCACTTCCCCGCACTAATTCGTGTCGGCGTGCCCTAGGCACGGCCTCATTTCTATACATGCGCCAAGGGCAGAATCGCATCACTGGTTGCGTACATTCCAGATTCTTGCCCCTGTCATGGTATCTCATTTCTGTCACCTTACCACGCCCGGTGTGAATGTAGTCACTTCTTCGCACTAAATTCATGTCGGCGTGCCCTAGGCACGGCCTCATTTCTATACATGCGCCAAGGGCAGAATCGCATCACTGGTTGCGTACATTCCAGATTCTTGCCCCTGTCATGGTATCTCATTTCTGTCACCTTACCACGCCCGGTGTGAATATAGTCACTTCTTCGCACTAAATTCATGTCGGCGTGCCCTAGGCATGGCCTCATTTCAATACATGCGCCAAGGGCGGAATCGCATCACTGGTTGCGTACATTCCTGATTCTTGCCCCTGTCATGGTATTTCATTTCGGTCACCTTACCACGCCCGGCGTGAATATAGTCACCTCTTCGCACTAAATTCGTGTCGGCGTGCCCTAGGCACGGCCTCATTTCAATACATGCGCCAAGGGCGGAATCGCATCACTGGTTTACGTACATTCCAGATTCTTGCCCCTGTCATGGTATCTCATTTCTGTCACCCTACCACGCCCGGCATGAATGGAGTCACTTTCTCGCACTGAATTCATGTCGGCGTGCCCCAGGCACGGCCTCATTTCAATACATGCGCCAAGGGCAGAATCGCATCACTGGTTTACGTACATTCCTGATTCTTGCCCCTGTCATGGTATCTCATTTCTGTCACCCTACCACGCCCGGCACGAATGGAGTCACTTCTTCGCACTAAATTCGTGTCGGCGTGCCCTAGGCTCGGCCTCATTTCAATACATGCGCCAGGGGCGGAGTCGCAAAGAAAAAAAAAAAAAAAAACTTTGATTCTTGCCCTTGTCATGTTATATCATTTCTGTGTCACCTTACCACGCCCGGTGTTAATTGGTCACCCGCTTGTACGAATTCGCGCCGGCGTGCCCTAGGCCGGCCGCATTTCAAAAGAAAAGAAAAAAAAAAAAAAAAAAGGAAAGGAAAAAAAAAAAAATAAATAAAAAGGGGGGGAGCTTGAAGTCGGACTCGGTGGCAGCTGGATGTCACAGTTCGGCCTCAGCATACCTAGGCAGTCGGCCTAGTTTCATGGTGGCCTCATTTTGTACGTGCTCCGGAGTCCGGCCCACAGTCACCCCCATACGGTACGAACGGGCCGGGCCCTGTCACGGGAAGTTCATTCAGTAAAGCAACGTGTCAAGTCAGTCGTTCGTGTTGTCATCTGTCAGTTGATCCCACAGCGATCTCGGCAGTCGACTCAAGTCACTATCGCCTGTTGTTATCATCTGCGTTGGGTTCCGTCGCTCTGGACGGCAGCAGTGTTAGGCTCTTAAATAGGTATTTTTTCTCACACTCTCTCAGGTCAGTCGGATTCAGTAGGTCCACCTGCGCCAACTTGATCAGGGTTCCAGCAGGTAAAAAAAAAAAAAAAAACACAAGGGCACGGGGGGCTCCTGCTTTCTTGTGGCAGGTACGTATATCATAGGTGACACGTCCAAACTCATTTCTTGTCACCTTTTAGGCCCAGCCTGCAGACACGTGACCAGTCTACCAAGTTACAGGTCTTGGCAGCCGCCATGTCGTCAGTTGGCAGCGATGACCTCACCACCCCACTATCTCCGGCGTCAGCCTCCGAGGCTGGCAGTGTCCAGTCTCTTAGGGCATGGACAATTCCTAGGCTGTCCGCCGAGCTGAGACGCAGAGGGATACCCTTCTCGTCCACGGCCAGGAAGGCGGAGCTGTTCAGGCTTCTCTTCCCACCACCGGCCGCAGCAAGCCCCAGCAGCCAGCAGGCGTCTCTGGAATCTATTTCAGCCGCCGTTGCCCAGCTACACACCCTCGTGTCCTCCCTGTCTTCCTCAATCGTGGAGGTCCAGGACAGGGTGTCTCGGCTAGAGGCCAGCCCGGCTGCCACGGTTCCGGACCACGCGGTGGTCCCAGCCATCAGTGCACCGGCCGCAGGTAGTGAGCTTGCCACGCCTACCGTTCACCCTTCCCACCTGGTGCCACCCAGCGTAAGGAAGGACATTCTAGAGGGCAAAGACGTCAATCTGGCCTCACTCTTGATCTCGGTCCATGACTTGGACGAGAACAAGGCCTACACCTGGGGAGATGTCTCGGTGGTGTTGAAAGCGAAGGATCCGAGGCTCAACAGGAAGCTCACGGTGCCCGAATTCACGCTCGCTTTCGGCATGTTTAGAGACGTGCTGTGCTCAGCCTCCCCCGGCAGACGGGAAGAGCTGGACCTCTACCTCCATTTGGTCGTAGACCTGGGCCACAAATACGGTGGCTCAGCGTTCTACGACTACCATCGGTCCTTCTCGGCCAAAGCCGCAGCCAGATTCACACAGTTCCATTTACCAACGGACTGGAGCGTAGTGGACACGGAATTGTTCTGCCGCCACTTTGCAGGCCTTCGCTCCCCGCTATGTGCTGTCTGTCAGTCAGCGTCTCACACCACGGTCTGGTGTGCCAACGTAGCCTCTGTCCATCCGATAGCTAGCACGGCCTCTGCCAGCACGAGCCAGGCTCAGCAGGCCCCGGTGCAAGGGCGAAAGATGGACAAATTGGGACGTCCGGTGCGGATGGTTGGGGGAGCCGCCATTTGCAACAATTTTAATTACGGCTCCTGCAATTTCAGCCAGTGCCGGCTCTTGCACATTTGCACCCTGTGCCAGAGGGCGCACCCCAGGATCCTGTGTGAGGTCAAACAGAAGAGACCATGACTAAGCCGGGTCAATGTCCTTTGGCTCGGCGTCTACCTGACCTCACACCCCACTCCGTCACTCGCCAGCTACCTCATCCGAGGCTTCACTGAGGGGTTCCATACCGGGCTCATCACCCTGCCCCACTCCACCCACGAATGTCCGAATTTACGCTCAGCAGCAACAGACGAGCCAGCGATTGATGTCCTTTTGCAGACGGAGTTGGATCGGGACTTCATGATAGGCCCGTTCTGTCAATCCCCCTTCAGCATCTGGAGGGTTAGCCCTATCGGGCTTGTGCAGGGAAAGTTTTCAAATAAAAAACGTCTGGTGTATGATCTGTCAGCGCCTCATTCTTCCGTCGTTCCCAGTCTCAACTCGCTCATCCCCTCCGAGGAGTTCTCGCTGAAGTACGCTTCGGTAGACATGGCTATCCAGGCCATTCTCAGGGCAGGGGTGGGTGCGTGGCTCTCGAAGGCAGACATATCCGACGCCTTCAAGCTGCTGCCCATCCATCCTTCCTTGTGGTGCTGGCACGGCATCAAGTGGAGGGAGCGATATTATTTCGCGACCAAATTGACCTTCGGGTCTAAAAGTAGTCCTTGGCTATTTGACAAGTTCGCCGAGACCCTGGCGTGGATCCTTCTCCATGAGGCACAGTGCCACGAGGTCATCCATTATTTGGATGACTTCCTTTTGATAGAGCCGCCCGGGGCTCCCCCAGGGGACCTTGGAAAGTTGAGGACGGTTTTCGACAATCTGAACGTCCCCATAGCGGAGCACAAGGTTGACGGCCCGGCACACAAGATCACGTTCCTGGGCGTCGACCTTGACACGTTGGCCATGCAGGCCAGCCTTCCGGCAGATAAGTTGGACCGTATCAGGACGGTTCTGCAAGAGTTCACCCGGGGGGGGGGATGTACTCAGAAGCAACTTCAGTCTCTCCTCGGGATGCTGAACTTTGCCGTGAGGATCATCCCCCAGGGCCGCTCCTTTGTGTCCCGGTTGCTGGTCTTCCTGTCCTACACGCAGGACCCAGACCAGGTCATTAGGCTGGATTCTGCAGCCAGGGCAGATCTGGCCATGTGGGAGCACTTTCTTAGTGATTGGAACGGTGTGTCCCTGTTTATCCCAGTCGTGTCCACGCAGTCACCACAGGTGGTGACCGACGCGGCGGCATCCACAGGATGCGCCGCCATTTTTGGCCATTTGTGGTTCGCCGCCCCGTGGCCTCCTCAAGCACTAGCCACACCGGGCTTTACTACCACGTCAGCCCTCTTTGAGCTCTTCCCTATTGTAGCAGCCGCCCACCTATGGGGTCACCATTGGTCTGGACAGACGGTGGCTTTCTCGACAGACAATCAAGCCACAGCCGAGATCATCAGCAAGGGCAGGTCTAAGTCCAGGCCCGTCATGTCCTTCCTCCGCAGACTGGTCCAGCTATCCCTACAGCATCAGTTCAATGTGTACTGCTCCTTCATTCCAGGGAAGTTCAACGCAGCAGCGGACGCACTCTCCCGTTTTAACTTTATTTCTTTCTTTGAACAGGTGCCAGGAGCCTGCCGTCATTCAGCCACTATCCCGGATTGGTCACAACTGACCTTGGACTAGCCCCACATCTACACTCAGCTACCGATATCATCAACGCCTCACTCGCCCGCAACACCCGTCGGGCCTACCAGACGGCCTGGAGGGCGTTTAACAAGTTCCTGCCCCAGCGGCCTCGCGAGTCTTCCAGCCTCAAGCAGGTCTTGGCGTTCATCGCCTACTGCCATTCACACCTAGCACTGTCACACAGCACGATACGCCAGTACGTGGCCGGGGTGCAGCACTATTTGTCACTTCAAGACCCCGCAAGGCCTTCGGTGTTCTCCTGCCACGCCGTGAGGGCTCTACTACGTGGAGTTCAGAAACACCAGCCGCCAGTCAGCTCAAAGCGGCTGCCTATCACGGGGGAGATCTTCAAGGGGATGTCTGACATCCTGGATAGGTCCCCTTTCGGTCTCCTCCTCAGTACCGTCCTGCAGGCTGCAATACACATGGCGTTTTACGGGTTTCTGCGGCCCAGCGAGTTCACTCGCAGCCACCCAGCCGGTCCAGTCTTGCGTAGAAATAATCTCTATCGCCACCAGGATCACTACGTCCTTCACTTGACGACCTCCAAAACCCAACAGCGAGGTTCCGGAGTAGATATTCACCTATACAGGACTCACAACAACTGGTGCCCAGTTGCCGTGTTGGACCGCCTGACGGCACTGCTGTCCGACTGCCCCGGGGCCAGTCCACTGCTACCTTTTCCGGTGAAAGCCCTTAACTCTTCGCAGTTCGTGGAACATGTCCGGGTCCTTCTCGGCCATCTTCAGTTGGACCCCAGCCAGTACTCCGGGCATTCGTTCCGGATCGGGGCGGCCACGACGGCCTCAAGACAGGGGGTTCCGGACCACGTAATCAAGAAACTGGGTCGGTGGAAGTCGGCCTGCTTCTCTCGCTACATTCCTAACCCACAGTTAGAAATGGCTCAGGCCTTTGCTCGACTCACTCAGTGACATTACCTCTAATAAATAATTATCCCCTACCTGAAGGTTTTTGCCCCCTTATTTTGGCGTACCATACGGTAGACCAAGGCACACTTTCAGGTCTATTTCATGTTGGTGAGTTTTGTGTTGTCCCTATGTGTCATCGTTACTCATGTCGTCCGTAGGGCTCTAGACCATAAATTGGAAGGCCGGGTACCGGCCTGAAGTTATGGGAGGAGCCCGGAGGGTATTTAAGCAGCCCAAAGGCCGCCGGTCTTTGTCGGTTTCCTGTGCGTGATACCCGCCCACCCTCCCCTTTTAAAACCTCTTCTAAGTATTCTTACCCCAGACTGAATACTCATTCCACATTCCATAACTACTTCTTATCATTCTTTATCTAGGGTATGCCCCCTTATTTTGGCGTACCATACGGTAGACCAAGGCACACTTTCAGGTCTATTTCATGTTGGTGAGTTTTGTGTTGTCCCTATGTGTCATCGTTACTCATGTCGTCCGTAGGGCTCTAGACCATAAATTTAAATAACCTAGGGACATGGATATAGCGATGAGAATGTAGGGGGGGGGGGTAGGGATGGGTGGGGGGATACCTCTTCAAAAAAAAAAAAAAAGAGGGGGGGGGGGGGAAAAATTTCTGCCAGCTATAAAGGGGATGTAATGGGTATACTAAAGCGGCTCACAGAGACGTGGTGGTATAAGTGGGTCGGTTGCTTCTTATGTGTTGCTTTCTTTTTCTGTTCCTGTTCCACTTAAATTAACAATTGCTTGAACCATAAATATGCCACAATGATGTGTAGACAAAACAAAATGGACAAAACGGATCGGTGAAAACCAATCTAGGTCCGCTTGGAATGCCGAGCTGAAGTGGCAAAAAAGAAAAAAAAAAAAAAAAAAACGGAGGGGTGGTGGTGTCTGTCTCTATGCGAGAAGTGAAGAGAACCTAGTTGATGGAGAGTGTGATGAGTCTAAAGCATTATGGGTGGAACTGTACATGGGTGTGCGTACTACAAAGGCTCTCATTTGGAGTTTGTTATAGACCTCCCAGTGTTAATGAGGAGGTGGAGATTCAGCTCCTTGCACAGATGGAAAGCACTGCAAGGGCTGGGACAGTGATAATAACGGGGGGGGGGGGGTTTAACTACCCGGAAATTGACTGGAGTAATGACACTGCTTTTTTTTTTTATTGAAAGCCGATGGCGAGCAAAACACACTCAAAAACTTCACTCGGTGCCAAAAAAATGTGCACACACACATAAAGAGTGAAACACAAAAAAGTGCAACAGGTACACAAGTCCTCTAAAATCAGAGGACCTTGCCCTGAATCCCCCGGGGCGTTAGGCTCCAGACAGGAACAAGGGTACTAAAACATGGTCTATCTGGCCGAAACCAGACAGACACAGACCCACCCAAGTACTAGGTGGGGCTCCCCCGAAGGGAGTCCCCAGAAGAGAGAGGGCGAACTAAGCCAGAAGGCCATGTCCACCCCCTTTCCTGACTTTCAGGACACGTCCGAGGACCTAGGACCTACTCATCAAACATACAGTGTACAACAAAAAAATACAAAAATGTGACAAAGGAATAAATTAAATAAAGTGGGGGAGGAATAAGTGGAGAGGAGAGTGAAAAGGTGGCCATTGTGTAAAACAATGACCAGGCCCTCCGGCCAGTAATAAAAAATTCCTCTGGTACCAGCCAAAAGGCCGGTCCAAGAGGCAGGTGCTAAAAAAGCATTCTGTTGAATGGTGTAGTGACCTTGGTGCCATAAATCAAAGTGACCCTCACTCACAGTGATTGTACAGCACCCCTGGACTGCCACTCCAGGGGCACATACTCCATAGGCTTTCAAACCCCAACCCTGACCCACAGCCCAGACCACAGCAGCCCCCACTCCTGTCAGGAAGGTGTGAAGTTCAGGAAGCATAGGGAGAGCCCGACCCTCAGCAAGCTCAACCCTGCTCCCATCACTCCTACCTAATTATATTCAGAGATACTAAGCGTTCCTCCCTGCATGCAGAGTAGGACCTGTTCTCTCCTGAAAAACTGTCCGGAGCTAGAGCTACCCCAATCTAGGCCAGAAGGCAAGGGACCCGACCCTCTGGGTCAGACCCAAGATGCAGCACCCATCCTCACCAGGAGCACCCTTCCGGACGGCTCAAACTCAGGCCCCACTGACACCAGCATGGATGCCCAGATGCTGACCCCTACCGAAACCGCCCTTCCAGGTGCAATGACACCATTGGATTTGCCTCTGCCCTCCACACACTCAGGAGTGACATCAACTCCTCCTCTGGAGACTGATAAGAACAGATACTACACTTGATCTTAGCCGAAAGGCCGAGAAGCGAATATTCATGTGTTAGAATAGCCCAGTCAAAGTCAAGACCTAGAGCCAATCTGCTCTCCATCCAATCCCATCTGACAGAGCTTTAGCTATTTTGCAGAGGAGAATGGGCAAAAATGTCACTCTCTGGATGTGCAAAGCTGGTAGAGACATCCCCAAAAAGACTTGTTAATTGTAATTGCTGAAAAAAGTGGTTCTACAAAGTATTAACTCAGGGAAGCAAATACACGCCACACTTTTCACATATTTATTAAACCATTTATCATTTTCCTTCCACATCACAATTATGTGCCACTTTGTGTTGGTCTATCACATAAAATCCCAATAAAATAAATTTACATTTTTGGCTTTAATATGACAAAATGTTGAAAATTTCAAGGGGTATGAATACTTTTTCAAGGCACTGTATTACCAATATTCATATAAAAAAAACATCTGGGTAGCAGTGACCATAACATGATTTCATTTAATGTTAGCTGTAAGCAACAAACACATACGTATAAGATAAAAACACTTAACTTTAAAGCCTCATACACACGATCTGATTTTCGGCAGAGAATTGTGTGACAGACTGTTTGCCTAAAATCCAACCGTTAGTACACTACATCAGACGATTGTTGTCCAACTTTCCACCAACAATTGTTGGATGGCAGACTAGTAAATTTTCGGCGGACAGGATCTGTTGTCCTATTTTCCTATCGTGTGTACACAAAAGGTCAAAGTACAAACACGCATGCTCGGAATCAATGCTCAACAAATATGACATTAGTAGAAGGTGCCCAAAAAGTGGCGCTCAAGAGCTGAAATTCCACTTAGTACGTCATTATGTTTGTGTTTGTTGGCTGACAATTGTATACCATTTGTATGCAAGACAAGTTCACGGCACACAACCTTTGGGAAAAAGTCTGACGCTTAAGAGAGCAAATTTTCCAAGGATGAGGGCTGCTCTCCAAGACTTAAGCCTCGTACGCATGATTGGATTGTTGGCCATCAAAGCATCAGACTTTTGTCTGAAGGGTGTGTGCCGTGAACTTGTCTTGCATACAATGACATTGCCTGGATGCCTGGCCCTTGTGACATGTGATGTCATAAAGGACAGCGGGCTCTCCGGGCGATGGACTCCTGTGTCTTCAAGTTATAGCTCAGTCTCAGGCTGCCAGGCACCTGCACCCTTCCACTGCCCTAGCAGTCCCTGTCTCCACTACCAGGGGTGCTTGGACAGGAATTGTACAAGAGGCCACCCTCATCATCTCGGGTTCCACAGTAAGGTACGTGACACCAGCTGCTGCATAAAATAATCCCAGATGTCTTTCCTGACAGTATCCAGTTCCACCACGCCAGCAGGACAACAATTTATCTAGGCCACTGTGGAAAGTTGGTAATAGGGTCTTATATATTGTTGAAAGCGGTTTGTGGCCATTCTGCTTGACAGTAGTATTTCGGTGGAAGGAACATATTGGAGAATGATTGTCAATCACGGGCTGTAGCCGCTAATCAGTGTATTCTGACCTGCAGCTGGTCATGCTGTCAGGATACAATGTCTCGGCGGAAGGGGAGTGTTCAACTCACTTCATTTGTGATAGAGGTACAGTATGTGTATGTTTTTTTCCCATTTTCTTCCCATTCACCCAGCTATCTGAATGGAGAAAAAAACTAACCAAGTATATCCAGCTTAAGACCTCTACTGTGTGTGATCCTGATCTGTCACTTGTATTCCCACAGAACAGCAGGCATGCCAACAAGTATCCCACCTAACCAAGATTCCTCATGCATTCCAACCATATCCAGCATATCTACATCCCCTGGGACACTTGTGCACCTCCATGTTCTTTGTACGTACTTTCTATCCTCCTGCCTCCCTGTGAGCCAATCTCTCCTGTACTGCATATATATATATATATATATATATATATATATATATATATATATATATATATATATATATATATATAATGTGCTTTGCACTGGACAGGCATTGTAATACATCTTAAAACTAGCCACTGGTGGTGTCATGTAATATGACACTGTCTGAGATCTGTAAGGTCTCCAAGCAGGTCCAAGCAGTGCTCGGTGAAAATTGTGCTTTAAATTGTACTGCTCTTAGTCCCCATTCACAACTCAGCATTTTGGAGCTTGAAGCTTCAAAACGCTGGAGGAGAAAAAAAATCAATTATTCTCTATGGAGATGGTTCATATCTCCACTTTAAGATTGCCTGAAGCTCAAAAAAGTTCTGGAGCTTTTTTGTAGCTGGAATCGGGCAGTTTTGAAAGTTTTTGGTGTGTTTTAATACCCATGGAAATTAATAGAAATGTGCCATTTGCTTGTTTTTGTGCATGATTTTCTGCTCAAATTAAAAATCATAAAACATAAAATAGCAATAATATATATATATTTATGGTCGGAGCCCTCGGTCCATAACGATGTGAAGGAGCAAAACATAAACACGCCACAAGACAGACAACAAACTAGACCTGAAGTGTGCCCTGGTCTACCGAAAGGTAAGCCCTGGTGAGCTGGGCCGTGAGGCCCTTTCTGCTAGGAGAGTAGTTAAGAAAAGGGCGCTTACCTGAGAAGTAATGGCTGTTTCTGTAGAGAACCATATCAGAGTGTTCTGAGAAGGGGAATGGGTGGGGGGGTACGGCGCGCTAGAACCGACACCAGCCTCGTGGAGAGGTCTGGTATTTATACCCTCCGGGCTCCTCCCATAATTGCAGGCCACCATGCTGGCCTTCCTATTTATGGTCGGAGCCCTCGGTCCATAACGATGTGAAGGAGCAAAACATAAACACGCCACAAGACAGACAACAAACTAGACCTGAAGTGTGCCCTGGTCTACCGAAAGGTAAGCCCTGGTGAGCTGGGCCGTGAGGCCCTTTCTGCTAGGAGAGTAGTTAAGAAAAGGGCGCAAAAGACTTGTTTTTAGGGAGGTAATGGTTTATTTGTTTGGTAGCGGCAACTGCTACAAGGCAAGGTTACTGAAGGCCCGGGACATTTCGGTCTGGGGATCGGGAATGTAACGGGCAAAACAGGTGGACTTCCATCGTCCCATCCTCCTGATCACGTGATCGGGGACTCCATTGCGGGAGGCCGCGGAGGCTGCTCCGATGCGAAAGGAGTGACCTGAGAATTTCGCTGGGTCAAGACCTAAGTTGCGGAGGAGAATCCTGACGTGCGTGACGAATTGATTGCTACTAAGGGGTCTGACCGGAAATGGTAGCAACGGGCTGTCAGGTGAGGGATCAGGTAGGTGTGCTAGTAGCTGATCTAGAACTGCCACGGGGCACCAGGCGTTGAGAGTTTCGAACAGTTTGATGTCGATGCCTGGGCCAGTCTGCTGCGTTTTGGATGCCTCGAGGTGCAGGATGAAAAAGGTCTGATGGCGTACGAGGTGCCGCCTGCGTAGCGTCTTGCAGCTAGGGCCAGTAACTGAAAACTCGCTGGGCCGTAAGAAGCCGTAGAAGGCCAGGTACATGGCAGCCTGGATGACCAGGCTGGGAAAAAGGCCAAAAGGGGAATGCGAGAGCATGATCGATAAATCCCGGAAAATGGCACCGGTTACTGGGAGGCGTTTGGCATTGACCTGCGGCTGTTTTTTGAGGATGCCGCGCAGGATTGCCTTGACTGCGTGGGAAGCGAACAAAGATGGTTTAGAAGGGTCTTGTAAGGAAATGAAGTGCTGGATACCGGCTAGATGAAGTTTGATGGTATTGTGTGATAACGCCAGCCGAGTGTAGCAGTGGGAAATGAAGGCTAGGATATGGTGGAGGTCCCCTGGTGACCCCCCGTGGCATGTGTCCAGAAACCGTAGGTACGTCCTCCAAGCAGCTTGGTAGGCTTTCAGCGTGTTGTGTGACAATGAGAGGTTTATGAGACTGGTGGCGCCGTGAAGGTGGTGACTCAGACTGGGGTTAGTTGAGACCAGTGAGGGATAGCGGACATGGTCGGATCGGGTCCGGATTCTTGTAATGCATGATGTGGGGGTGGCGGGGGCGACAGCTGGTGGAGTGGGGGTAACTTGCTGGAGCTCCAAGGTCCCCACTCTGGCCTGGACGTCAGAGATGGTAGTTGATAGGGAGGAGACCAGCGTGTGTAGCTGGGACACTGCCGAGGCAATTGATTGTAGTGATGCCTGCGTGTCTGGTGGGTTTGGTGGGGATGGGCTTGGGAACAGTAGCCTGAACAGTTCAGCTTTCCTGGCCGTGATGGGGTAGGGGATGTTCCTGCGCCTCAGCTCGGCTGAGAGTCTGGGGATGGTCCAAGCTCTGAAGGCTTGTGCGAAGTTGTCTGCCGGGCCCGCTTCGGGAGGTGATGGGGCGGGGTTGAGATTGTCGCTGCCGGCCAGAGACATGGCGTCTGCTAGAATAAAAGAGGGGGGGGGGGGATGCATGTTTCTCTCGTTTACTTTTTTTTTTTTTTTTGAGTTTTAAGTTTTGAAGGGCAGGAGAGGATGTATCTGTGTTTGTGGATTGCGGAAATATGAAGGGGGGAGGGGGGGCAGGGCGGGATGCCTGTGTGACGGGCATTGGGGACAAACGGTTTGCGCGCGTGCGCTGAGTGGGATGTTCCATGGGCCTATATGTAAACTCGGAGGATGCGTGACACCCGAGGTAAGCCAGGAGGTGACTGGCCGGGTGGCTGATGCTCGGGTGTCCGTCTGTGCTCGGCACGGACTGGTTAACCAGAGCCCCCCCAGGGCGGCACTGGGGGGAGTGGCTACTGATTGGTTTGCTAAGTAGGAATGTTTCGATCTGTAGTAATTTGACGTGGGTTCGGTCAGCTAATACTTGCACTGCCAGCAAGTCATGAGATTAGGTGACCTTGTCTGCGTAGTGAAGGCTTGTGCTTCGAAAAATAGAGTGATATGCATAGAAGTATGTGACAGTTACTAACGCCTGGAAATTTTTTATCAAAACTATGGTGTTCTGCGTGGATGGGAAGGGGAGATGTGTGAACGAAGCAGGATACCGTTCGACGGTATGGTGAGAATCGGGGATGCGCGTGAGCGCTGGGTGAGTTTGTTTCATTGGCCTGTGGAACTCAAAGAATGCGTGACAACCGAGGTAAGCCAGGAGGTGACTGGCCAGGTAACCGATGCTCGGGTGTCCGTCTGTGCTCGGCACGGACTGTTTAACCAGAGCCCCCCAGGGCGGCACTGGGGGGAGTGGCTACTGATTGGTTTGCTAAGTAGGAATGTTTCGATCTGTAGCAATATGACGTAGGTTCGGTCAGCTAATACTTGCACTGCCAGCAAGTCATGAGATTAGGTGACCTTGTCTGCGTAGTGAAGGCTTGTGCTTCGAAAATAGTGTGACATGCATAGAAGTATGTGACAGTTACTAACGCCTGGTGCTGAGCCGAATAAGTATGTGTGACAGGGATATGTAGTGAAAAGGTGTGTGAAGAGAATGGAAAACTGAAACAACGACTACCTACGCACCGCTTGCTGCCCTAGTGATAGAGTCTCTGTTGGGGTCAAGCCTGGGAGACCTGGTGCCTATGGTGGGGTGACATGAAATTATTTGTGAGAGATGGGTTGCAAGAGCTGATTCGGGGCCGTAGTTGACCCCCTGGTGAAGAGATGCAAGCCCTCGAAATTACCTGGCAAGAGAAAGGGGGTGGTCCGATCCTGTTGTATAGGAGACCAAGGGACGACTTACTGACCTAAGGGAAAGGTGAAAAGGGATAGAGAAAGGCGTGAGTAGCTGAAGTTTGCTACTGGGGAAGTTGTGGCAGCGAGGCCAATGGAGATCGAGCTGCAACGATTGCAGAGGTATGTAGGAGGTGGATGTGGGAGCCGTGACACAAACCTGCGGTGAAGCAAGATGTGCGGGGGGCGGCTGTGCCTCACATTGGCTGGGTTGCCGTGGAAGGCAAGGAGTGGACTGTCTTGCTGAGGTTTGCAAGGTGTGGGGGCCCATTTACACGAACTTGCGGTGGTTGCAAGAAGTGCGTGGGGAGTGCAGTGACATGCTCTGGTGGGTGTGTGTGTGATTTATTTTGCAAGGTATGGGGGCCCATTTACACGAACTTGCGGTGACTGCAAGAAGTGCGTGGAGAGGGCAGTGACAGATGCTCTGGTGGGTGTGTGTGTTCTTTTTTTTTTTTTTTTTTTTTGGGGGGGGGGGGCAGGGGGGGGGGGGGAGGTGTTTGTGGTGGACGTGTGAGTGAGGGGATGCTTGCACTGGGTAGCGGGCGTAACAACCAGTGGAAGTGGGGTGAATTGTGGGGTGGAAAACAAGCAAACAATAGCATGGTAGTTGAAATGACTCAGTGGAAAACAGGGGTTTCGACGTAGCGACGAAAAAGCATAAATCCTACCTGCGACGCTGAAGCGGAACGAACTGGGGGTGCGATCGGGAATCGAATCCGTAATCTGGAACGAGGAGCGTCGGACAACTCAGGAACGTGTACTGAGTTGCTTGTCGGCCTGGTGACGTGTAATACGGCGCGCTAGAACCGACACCAGCCTCGTGGAGAGGTCTGGTATTTATACCCTCCGGGCTCCTCCCATAATTGCAGGCCACCATGCTGGCCTTCCTATATATATATATATATAAATAAATGTAAACTAAATTCACAAATAACTAAAAATCATCATAAATAAATAAAATAAATGAATAATATGTAATAATACATAAATAAATTATAATTAACCCCTAACGTTAAAAAATATTAAATAAATGATTATAAATAATAATAATAAATAGACACCCAAACCTGAACAAAAAAAAGTATTTTTATTAATAATAATAATAATTATTATTTTTATTTTTTAGCGTTAGGGTGTTTAGTTTATTATTATTATTTCATTTTTCTAAAGGTTAGGGGTTAATTATTTATTTACTATTACTTAGTAATTATTTATTTATTATTATTTTTATTTATTTGTGTATTTATTTTACATTCATTTATTTTTATTAAATATCTAGCAACAAATGATGCAACAGATGATAGCTTTCTCTACTGGCTAATAAAAAAAACGGCAACACTTAAAAATGTGCGCAAGTCATGCATAAAAACGTGCCAATATTGTGCATAAAAACATGCAAAAAAACGCTGGAAAAATGTTTAGACACTATGCTCGGGTGTAAATGCAGCCTTAAACTGATCCTTTACTTTAATTTCATCTGTCCATGCAGGGTATAGAAAAAGGGTTACTCAAAACCTCCCCAGCCGCATACACTCACATATTCTTGCTCCCATGCCACTTTGTATGGCCACTAGCATCATGGAAAGAAAGTCCTGTGTAAGTTTCAAACTGACTATTGAAACCTACACAGGACTATCGACTCCTCGCTGTCCACTTGTGACAGTGTGCCAATCGTAGGGTACAAATGTTGTCACATGGAAGGGGAATGAATCACATGCTCACCCATACCCAGAAGTGCCAGGTATTTTATATTGTTCCTGGCAGCTAACCAGAACAGTGGGAGAGAGAAGGAAATATGAGTATGTGCTCCTGTAGAGAGGGTATTCAGTGACCCTTTCACGCTTTCCATGGGCATAGGAATCACTCACCTTAAGTCGAAAACAGCCCTGGAATTATGGATATACTTGTTTCATATCTAAATTCCCATTTAAATTAACCATAACAAATATGTTAAACAGATGCCTTTTCCTGCTTTCATAGTGTGCAGTAGGAAACATTCTGGCTCTATCTACAACAGTCAACATCTGAGAAGTACCATATATCATGGAGACGAAATGGCTAAATCTGCTTGCAGCTCAACACATATGGACAGAGTTCAACTCATCTCATAAAAGGTTTATTTTGGCCCTTGAATGAGATATCCAATCTAGCTGAGTGATATTAAATTAGAAATGATTTATGCTCTCTATCCTGTAGCTTCTTCCAGTAAGTTTAATGATATTATCCAGTCAATGTTTACATTTAGCCATCATGGAGAAAAAGGTCAAAGATAATGGGAGTTTCTTGGCATGTGATCAATAAAATCTTAGTTTCCCCCTACTTATAACATCTTAGTTTCCCTAAATGTGAGTAACCACAAGACATGCTTGGCTCTTTCATGTTTTAGCAAGGCCCCTGTATAGCCAATCATCTATGTAATCATCTATGTAATCTCTGAAAATTCTTTATGAACAGTTCTTGACACATACAATTTGCAACGCTTGGAGGTTGATAAATTTAGTAAAGGGCAAACTGTTAAGCAGCCACTAATACTGTAACTTTGACTATTACAATTAGCAAATATTGCTACACCTTCACCAGATCAGGCAAATTGCTTGCAAATGTAATGATTTATTTATTTCTGGCCTTAAAATTTATTGTATGTCAAGGCAAAAAACAAGCAGGTACATCTTTTAATACAGCACATTTCTCCATGTTTTATCCCTTTAGTGCCTTTGCTGCCACCGATGTAAGCCTTATGTCAGCAGCATAGGGACTTTTAAATACACCCCTGGCTGCTATAGACTGTATCTACACCTGTCACAGAGACTTTTGGTTTTCAGGTGAAAGTGATTTGGGCTATTGCCCCTATGTGATAGCATTAAAGTTAAGCGAAAATTTAGTTTTGCCTGAAAAACGAAATAAAAAAATATACATTTTTAAAGTCCCCTTCCCCTACCTACACGCACATACATACATAAACAGATGCATCGAGGGCACATACATACAAAAAAGACAATTGCATTTCACATTATAGTTATTGCCTTGCATGCTGGAATGAGGGTCAATATTCATGGTAACTCTAAACAGATGGCATGTAGAGACTTTTAAAGAATTGCCTATGGAAAATGTTTGGTACTGATATCCAGCAATTTTTTGGAACAACTCATCACTGTCGATGAAGCATAGTTACACCACTATGATCTGGAGACCAGTCAACAGTCCTTGAATTGGCATCACTTGGGCTCTCCACAGCCAAAGAAATTCAAGACCCAAAAGTCAGCAGAAAGATCATGGCCGCAGTTCTTTGGGATATGGAAGGTATTTTGATGGCGACTATCAACAGAAGGGCTAAACTTAGTGTAGAATGCTTGCTCTGGCAATTATAGAAGGGGCTGGAAAAGAAAATAATGAGGGAAGTTGTGGGAAAAGTGTTCACTTTTCTGTAGAACAATGTCCTTGCTTTGATTGCTTACAAGACTGGCAGAACGATGGGTGTTTCTGATCTTTAACCATCTGACTATTTCCTGCTTCCAAATCTCAAAAAGAATGTGATAGAGGTGATAGCAGCATTGGCGCAGTAGTTTAGTGACCAGATATCAGATTTATTTTTTCCTTTGAAGGGTTAAATAAGCTTGAGAAATTATGTGCCAAATGTTTTGAACTTTGGGGTAAAAATGTGAAATAGCGTGTAAGTTTCAGGGTTCTAGGTCATTTTCTTCTTGGTCCAGCCTAGACTTTTTCTGTACATAGTATACTCCAAACCTCTTCACTTTGTACAATATGCTGTAAACTATAAATGCTAGACTGCTGAACTCTGTATGTGGTGCTGTACATTTCATCATGGATCGCTCCTCTTCATTTGATGTGTTGTACATTACAGACTGCAGACAACTTTTCTCTTTATCCTGTGCTGTGCATTCGATACTTCACACTACTAAAAACCCAATATTATCATATTAATAAAAAAAAAAAAAAAATGATACTTCAGAATGACACCCCACTCATTTCACAGTTGTGGGCGGTGCCCATGTGGGGACAGGGAGAGAGTGCTCACTAGTGCTCATAGAGGCTGACAGAGGTACGTGCCAACACACGGATTTGGCACTTAAGGCTGCGTTCTCCGTAAAAGCATACTTCTCCACACAGACAGTAATTAACTCCTTGTAATCTGTGACACTGTTCCTTAACTCTTTACATTCTGTACACTATGAATAAACGTTCCTATTACACTTCTGTGCAGCATTTATGAACCGGTGCTGCTGAGTTTGCCCCGTTACCTGCCACCTCATCCCAGTGACATAGATTCATATATTATACTTGAATTCAGTGGCAGCTGGTGCTCAACATTTTTTTTTTGAGGGGGTGCCCCTCAAATGCTGCCAGTTGTGCCCATCAAATGCCGCCACTGTGGCCCCATCCGCTGTCTGCCTGGCACTTACCCCATCTTAGTGGTGGGTCAGGGAGTGGGTGATGGCGTGAGCTGTGGAAAGGCTTCTGTGTCCCATATGCTTCACTCTCCTTTGTTGTTCTGTTTTGATAGGCATCCAATCAGAGCGGCTCTGCCTTCAGCCAATCAGGTAACGGGTATTAGACGTGCTACCTTATTGGTGGAGAGGCAGTTCAGTGTTAGAAAAGCAAATATTAATTTGATTTTCTAGCACATCTGGGTGGACTGCGAGCGCAATGCTCTGTGCTTGCAGTCCACCTTTTTTAAAGCCTATTAGAGTCTATGACTCTAATCAGGGGCTTCGAAAAAAAAACACCCACCCCACTGGAATTCAGGCGCCCGGTGTCCAAAAAGGGGCCAGACACCTGAATAGGGGGTGACAGCGGCGGCCATGTATAGATTCATGCAATACAATGCATGACTCCAAGAGGGGGTGGCTGAAGAGAGGGGGTGGTGCCCATGTGCCCTTAATTGACAGGCCTCCCCTGCTTGAATTCCAGGAACACAACTATATACTGTACATATCCCATGTTTATTCTCCTTGAGGCCTCACTCCTTCTTCGGTGACATTACAGGCTGGGTCCCTAGGATGCCCAGTGCCGTGAGTCTGACCCAGTATTAGGGTTCCAAGCACTAGGGAAAGGAGCCTAAGCACACCAGCTCCTTCCCTACCAGAGTTTTCCTTCAGTTATGTCATGTCACCACCACTTCCCGACCATCTGGCTGATTTTGCACATAGACACTGGTACTGTAGTCATTGACCATGGCAATATAGCCTTCTCTGGTTAGCTTCAATGCATTTTCAACATCTGCACTGAATCTTCTTTTGCCCTGTCTTTTCCCCTGGTGTGAACCATGTTCTGTGCCATGCCATGCATGCATGCACCCCTCTAAGATCGTCCTAAAGTGACTTCTGACAAGGCAAAGTTACGCAACAACAAAGTTCTGTTATTGAAAGTTATTTGAGGCTAACAGAATATTACAGGAAATTCTCCATATACATCATTCCCAATACAAATGGCTTATTTTGGGCCCATGTTTTCTGGTGCCCCTGCCCATTGAGGTACTCAATGAAAGTCCTGAGAGTCCTTTGGGGCAATAGAAGAATAGCACTGTTACAAAGGGGTGGTTTTGTGTAAAATGGCAATTACATCCTAGCTCAGCTCCTGTTCCCTTCCTATGCATAGAGCAATTGACACTTGCCGTAAAGGCAGTTGCCTTTTAACTGTTTTCCTCAGTAGAGAGCGGTACTTTCTGAAAGTTCCCAAAAGGAATTGATGCATAATGAACTATTCTGATAACTTCAGATAAAACATTTCCTGCAAACCCAAGTACGCTGCCCAGAGGGCCATCAGGATGCTTACATCCTTCAAATCCAAGTGTGCTTCAGACCCACATGTCCTTGGCCTGACCTCATTTCTTTATACATGACACCTGCTACACAACATTTTCAGCCTACACCCAGAAATAGCTATTCGACCTAGGACTTGACCTGGATGCCCCGAGACTGGGCCCAAATCTGGGAATCCACCAAATCCTGCTCCACTAATGTCTTGGCACTAGAGACAAATTATAAAATTCTAACTAGATGGTACCTTGTTCCCTCTAGAGTGGCTCGATACAATTCAAGATGATCATCACTCTGTTTCTGTAACTGTGGACAAGTAGGCACATTCCTCCATGTCTGGTGGGCGTGTACTGAGGCGAACTGCTTCTAGACCGATATCTATCAGCTGATCTCAGATCTTTTTGACACCAATGTGCCTTTTGCGACTCAGCACTCTCCCCTAAATGTTAATCCACAGGTATAAACAAAAACGCCTTCATGTTGCTGCTGCATGTGTCCACAGCAGCAAAACAAACAATTGCAAAGGCATGGCAGAGCTCTGCACTATTCTTGGCCAAAACTGAATCCAGGATTAACAATGTCCCCATACATAAAAAACTCCAAGCTAAACTCCTGGACAGGGTCAGGAGATTTCAAACCATATGGAGACCTTTTTCCCAGCTCCCCCTTACTGAGCTCCATCAAGATTTTGGGTTAATGCATGCTGGCCTAAACGCCAGTGCTGCTGGCAGAAAAACCCCCCATTAATTTTGAGCGATTTTTGTACTAGCGATTTTTGTTCTAGCATTTAAGAGCATTTAGGAGAGTTTAGCAGAGTTTAGGAGCATTTAGTGTTTTTTTTTGCCAGAAAGCCACTCTCAAAAATGCAAGACAGAAGGGTTTTTTTCTGCCTCTAAACGCTGAGCTTAGAATATGCCTTTAAATGAGCTAATGTGCATGGAAACATAGGATAACATTAGTTGCTTCTACAGGCAAAACACTAAAATCCTCTAGGAGCAATGTTTTTTTTTTTACGCAAATGTGCATGGACCTTACTGCTTTCACAGTAAAAGCTACAGATCTAGCCACAAAAAATCTTCTCCCCCACGCCACACCCTTTTTTTTTTCTGTTCTCCCCTTTTTCGTATTTTTTAACCAACATTGTTGTTGCAACCAATAATATGTTACCCGCTCAGATAATGTGTATTACTACTTTTGTTACACAAGTAAGCATTGTGCTTACTCGAAAGGTTATTATGTTTCTGCTCACTGTGATATTCTATTATCCATGCAGTTATTTGTTCATCATATCCAATATTGTACCAACAATCTAACAAAAATTAATAAAAAGAATGAACAAGAAATTACCATAACAGAGAGATAACTGTTGCTAATTTTTAAAGTTTACCTGTACTGAATGCAAATCTTGTAAATAATAATTGTTGCAGTCTAGTAGGCACCACAATATGTCAGATCAATTTTAAAGCACTTCTGGACCTTTCAGTAGAATCTATGCAAATATCAACTTTTTAAAAGACAGTGTTTTCAGAGATTTGTGCATACAACCCATGCAACACTAGACCACTCCTGAGCTAATTGCTGCATTGCAGATTGGGGGAGTGATTGTGCCTACACTTCCTGTATACCTTAGACAATTTCTGAATGCTTTGGCAGGGAGTGATAACAATTAAATGTAGGTGCTTCGCCAAATGATGCCTACGGTACAGCAGGACGTTTTTAGTTTTTACAGGTTTGTTTTAAATAAAGGCTTACTATCACAAAACTGGCCTACATCTGATGTGGCACCAGCATTTATTACAACATCTGAGCATGGAAAGTACCGACTCACGAGTCTGACATCATCTCTTTGAAAACTATTTGGATGTAATTGCTCTGAGCCTAAACCAGCATATTTAACACTTTGTTTTACAAACTAATGTTTTTTTTAAGACTCATCAATTTATTCTATTTTTTTTGTGGATTTATTAAACAGTATATCAAAATAATATTGCAAATAAACATTGTTCCTATCCTATACATATTGTAAAAAAAAGAATATGGTGTGTAAAATGTAGTTTTTCTCCCTTAGTTTCAGCCTGATATAGACAGTGCAAGTTCAAAATAACATACATAGAAGTTTATAAGGGAGGAGTGATTCTTTCCAATCCCTTAATTTCTATACCCAATCTCCTAGATATCCTAAAAAAATCTGCCAATGTCTCAGGTTTAAAAATTAATGTTTCAAAATCACCGGACCTACCTATTAACTTTTCTACCTCAGAATTGGACCAATTAAAAAGCAACTTTATCTGGTCTAACAACACCATACCATACATATGTATTCACGTTTCCAACAACTATAGTTCATTATTCCAATGCAACTACCCCCTGTTAGAATCATAAATTCTCCCTTAATACTTGGTCCTCCTTTCATTTATCCTTTCTAGGCAGAATCACAGCCATAAAAATGAACATACTTCCAAAACTACTACATCTATTCAGATAACTTCCTATCACACTGACTAAAGCATACATCCTTAAAATTCAATCCACTATTAACAAAGGTAAACAAAAAAAATTGTATATCATCCTCACAGATCGGGTGGCTTAGGCCTACCCCAACTCTGGCTATATTATATCTCCTGTAGACTTACTCAAAATGCACAATGGAATCTGTGTAATCCTACAATACCTTGGATTTTATTTGAAATCTCAGTTTCTGCATATTATCTACCTGGTCTTCTTTGGTCAAACGGTATTAAAATACGTTCCATTTCCACTCGCAATGCCATTATTTCTCACTCAAGCTTTGGAACAAATGTAAGAAAGACGTGACCTTAATGTCTAACCCCTCCCCCAGTGCACAATTCTGAGTGGTTCTAGACTTAAATCAGCTTTTCTGTCCCTAGATAATTTCCAATAATGGATAAATAAAAAAACAAGTAAGTAAATAATAGGAGCTGCGCTCTAAATAACTAACATATAACACAATAAAAAATATTACTTATGAAGTGAATATCAACAAGTCCCATATATGATCCATATAACAAAAAGTGGATGAGTCCTCCAAGTTATGAATAAAAACTTAGAAATCCTCCAAGGTAGAAGGAAGGTGAATAAACCAAAACACACAGTGCTTTAACTTCCTCCTGTGACTTTATTTAGTAATGACTGACAATAGTGAATCCACCACCACGAAGAGTGCACGCTTACCAGCTGCACAAGCTTTATAGCTTGTGGCTAACACCCAGCCAGGGCCTTTTCCGCCAAGAACCACAAAGAATGGCAGATCGAACCACAGACAGCCTCCATACACCACTATCAGACTGATGATCTTGTAGATGGTCAGAGACAACAGCAAAGTCAAGGAAAGGAGAATTTTGATGAGCAACTGTGGCCACTGTTCTGCTGCTGGGCAAGCTATCGCCAAACAAACGGCATTTTGGTCACTTTCCCCTTGTGTTCAGATGGATCGGAGGCCCCTCTTGTCTCCACTGAACACAGTTCAACACACAGGGAATGAGGCCTGCAAATAGAGCTGCCGCCAACCCTCTGCCCAGTGGCCTGCGAGAGGCAGAGCCAAGGGTCTCTTCTGGGGACACCTGATGTAAGGAGGGACTCTGCTGGGGACACCTGATGTAAGGAGGGACTCCGCTGGGGGCACCTGATGTAAGGTCATGCATCTCAACATCATGACCCAAGGGCAGCAACAAGACTGGTCAGCAGGTGTAAAGTGCAATTTCATACAGCAAAAAGAACCACGGACCATCAGGTAACAGCAGATTTAACTAAATAAACTAAAATTGGGTGTTGGAGTTTTTTTTCTTCTTTAATTAAAATCTATGCCACAATTTTCTTTCAAATAAAAATTTGATTGTGAAAAAAAAAAAAAAAAAATCTAAGAGCAGGTGGGTAGGATTTGGGCTTTAAATTCTATCTGGCTCTCCATTTTTTGGAAAAGTTTAAGTGTTTTATATTTCCACTTCCTGTTCTGTCTGACACTTGTAGGGAAGTAAGGTAAAATTTGCTTCATGAGCAACAAACAAAAAATAAATGAAATTGTTTTTTAAACTTTCCTCACTCTACTGGGCATTTGTTTTCCCTGTTGGGGAATTTTTCCATCAAACACCCATCAAATATAAAAAAGCATTGAGAATTGAGAAGACAGCAGTTGAATAAAAAGTTCAGAGGTCCTAAAGTTGGCTATACACTAATAGAATTTAGTTTGGAGTTTTGGTTGTTAAGAATCTTCGGTCAAGTTTCCAATCAATAGTGGAGTAAAATTGACATTTCTTTTTTGCCAGTGACAAGAGAATTTGAAGGAGCAGGAAAGAAACTTTTTCTCAAACAAACAAGTTTCTAACAGTGTATGGGGTTTTCAATCAGTAGTCCATTTCTTCTAAATCAAATGATAAAGCAAACAAAATTGTACTTTCAAACAATTTTTGTCAAGCTGTTGGGTGTGCTAGGAATTTTCATAAGAATTTTCTTCCAAATATTCATTTGAAATTAGAGAATGGCCAGCTTAATGCTACTTGCAGGGGTGGACTGACAACTCATGGGGCCCCCGGGTAATAGGGGATTATGGGGCCCCCAGGCACTCAGAGATTATGGGGTCACACAGTATACACACACACACAGTATACAATCACACAGTAGACACATACATGTACACACAGTATACACAGACATGTTTCTATTGGCTGAGAAGGTACTGGAGAGGTGGGGCAGCTATAATCTCGGGATTTTTAGACCAAAAGGATGTCGGTAAGGGACATTTCAGAAACATATGTAAAAAAAACACAGATTTTTACATACTGTCCATGGTTTTACTTAGGCTGGCAACCCTGATGGGGCCCCCTAGTGGCCCGGGGCCCTCGGGCAGTGCCCGAGTGGTCGAATGGTCAGTCCGCCCCTGGCTACTTGGTTCTTTTGTTAAGGTTAGGAAGCTAAACTCTGGGAGAGAGGTCAGAGAAGCGCCTTGAGCTCCTCCATGCTTTGGAGGTACCAGATATTTTTTTTAGGCTGTGGCATTGTTGGCTTGGGTTAACAGGGAGTGCCTCTTGTAAAGCAAACGCAAATGCAGTAAAGCAAAAAGTTCTCCTACATGGCAACACTTGTCTAACATAGGTGTCTGAACCACAGGATCAAATGAACAGAATTACAAGTATTACAAGTATTTTTTTTGTTTTTGTATTGAACAAGTGGTCTATGACTGTTCTGGCAATCAAGGAAAAGAATTAGAGCATAAATAGGAAATGTCTGGAGACAGCACCATTCACATACCATGCAATGATGCTTTTGTTGTATCAGAGACAATGCCTAGGAACAATAACCAGTTGTTTCTGTTTATCTATCCCTTCTAATGACATACAGCCTGGCTGCTATGATACTGCTGTCATGACTGTGTATGTCAAAGGAGCCTTTCATTTTGTTGGCGCATGTCTGTTCAGTCAAATCTGTCAAATGATTTGTATGTACTGTATCTGAAAATACATTCCTACACCTACTTCAGTACAGTGCTTTTAAAAAGTATTCATACCCGTTGCCTTTTTCCACATTTTGTCATGTTACAACCAAAAACGTAAATGTGTTTTATAGGGAATTTATGTGATAGACCAACACAAAGTGGCTAGTTATTGTGAAGTGGAAGGAAAATGATAAATGGTTTTCAAAATAGTTTACAAATAATATCTGAAAAGTGTGGCCTGAGCCCCCCTTTACACTGCTACCCCTTACTAAAATCTGGTGGAACCAATTGCCTTCAGAAGTGACCTAATTGGTAAATAGAGTCCACCTGTGTGTAATTTAATCTCAGTATAAATACAGCTGTTCTGTGAAGCCCTCAGAGGTTTGTTAAGGAACCTTAGTGAACAAACAGCATCATAAAGGCCAAGGAACACACCAGATAGGTCAGGGATAAAGTTGTGGAGAAGTTTAAAGCAGGGTTAGCTTATACATAAATATCCCAAGCTTTGAACATCTCACAGAGAACTGTTCAATCCAACATCCGAAATTAGAAAGAGTATGGCCCAACTGCAAACCTATCAAGGCATGGCCATCTACCTAAACTGACCGGAAAGGAGAACATTAATCAGAGAAGCAGTCAAGAGGCCCATGGTAACTCTGGAGGAACTGCAAAGAGGCTAGAAGAAAGCCATTGTTGAAAGAAAGCCAAAAGAAGTTCCGTTTGCAGTTTGCGAGAAGCCATGTGGGGGACACAGCAAAGGTGGAAGAAGGTGCTCTAGTCAGATGAGACCAAATTTTTACTTTTTGGCTTAAAAGCAAAGCGCTATGTGTGGCAGAAAACGAACACTGCATATCACCCTGAACACACCATCCCCACCGTCAGGGCCATCTTAAGAGCGTTATAGGCCCCCGGGCAATACAGTGCACTGGGGCCCTATCTACACGATCACGCACGAGAATAAAAATGCAAATTATCAATAAGGCTATATTTATTGGTACCTCCAACAAAATCAGTGTTTAAAAATTAACACAACAATATAACACGAGTTTGATGGGCACAGTGGCAGCGTTTGATGGGCAAAGTGGCAGCGTTTGATGGACATAGTGGCTGAGTTTAATGGGCACAGTGGCAGCATTTGATGGGCACGGTGGCAGCTTTTGATGGGCACAGTGGCAGCTTTTGATGGGCACAGTGGCAGCTTTTGATGGGCACAGTGGCTGTGTTTGATGGGCACAGTGGCAGCGTTGATGGGCACAGTGGCAGCGTTTGATGGGCACAGTGGCAGCGTTTGATGGGCACGGTGGCAGCTTTTGATGGGCACAATGGCAGCTTTTGATGGGCACAGTGGCTGTGTTTGATGGGCACAGTGGCAGCGTTGATGGGCACAGTGGCAGCGTTGATGGGCACAGTGGCAGCTTCGATGGGCAAAGTGGCAGCTTCTATGGGCAAAGTGGCTGTTTGATGGGCACAGTGGCCGCTTTTGAGGGGCACAGACAGTGGCTGTGTTTGATGCACAACTTGAACTTATTTAAATAGACATTGTTATGCGGCGTACACACGAAGGGACAATCCCGCGGGATTATCCTCTGGACTGAAGTCCAGCGGATAATCCCCTCGTGTGTGGGCGCCGGCGGACTTTTTGGCGCCAAAGTCCGGCGGACTTTTTGGCGCCAATGTTTTAAGTTTTGTTTTAAAATTATCCGCTGGACTTGGCAGTCCGGCGGACAATCCCGCCGTTAGTGGGCAAGTCCGCGGGACTTTTGAAATGAACGGACTTGCCGCTCATCGGCAAGTCCGTTCATTTAGCACGTGACTTCAGGTTACGTAGCTAGCGTAGGCAGTTACTGCCGCCGCGCTAGCTCCGTGACCTGGCATGGATTTAAAGGGACTCCCCACGCCGAAAAAACGGCGTGGGGGTTCCCCCCAAATCCATGTCAGACCCTCATCCGAGCACGCAGCCTGGCAGGCCAGGAAAGGGGTGGGGACGAACGAGCGCCCCCCCCCCTCCTGAGCCGTACCAGGCCGCGTGCCCTCAACATGGGGGGTGCCCTGGGGAAAGGGGGGCCGTGCGGCCCCCCCACCCCAAAGCACCTTGTCCCCATGTTGATGAGGACAAGGGCCTCTTCCCGACAACCCTGGCCGTAGGTTGTCGGGGTCTGCGGGCGGGGGCTTATCGGAATCTGGGAACCCCCTTTAATAAGGGGGCCCCCAGATCCAGGCCCCCCACCCTATGTGAATGAGTATGGGGTACGATGTACCCCTACCCATTCACCTAAGGTGTAAAATGTAAAGTACAAAAAACACACACACTTTTGAAAAAATATTTTATTGCACTGCTCCGGGGGTCTTCTTCCGTCTTGGGGGTCTTCTCGCCGGACTCCCCGCTCTCTTCTGCTCTTTTACCAAGCTCTTTCACGAACGGAGGAGTCCGGCTACCTTCTTCGTCGTCGCCGCCGTCGTCTGGGGGTCTCGATCCGCCTTCGGGGGTCTTCCGGGGGTCTCTTCTGTTCTTGCGGCGGTCGTCGTCTTCCGCGCCGCCGGCGCCTTCTTCTTCTTCTTGTCCTTCTTCTTGTTCTTCTTCTTCCGATGTTGACCCGACGCTCTCTCTGCCCGGAATGCTTGTGCCGCGCTGCGCTGGGACTTATATAGGGGCATGGGGACAGGGTCACATGCACATGTCACATGGTGACCCCGCCCCCTTGTGTTGTCACAGTCCCGCAGGATGCTGGGACTGTGACATCGCAAGGGGGCGGGGTCACCATGTGACATGAACATGTGACCCTGTCCCCCATGTCCCTATATAAGTCCCAGCGCAGAGCGGCACATGCATTCCGGGCAGAGACAGCGACGGGTCAACATCGGAAGAAGAAGAAGAACAAGAAGGACAAGAAGAAGAAGGCGGCGCCGGCGGCGCAGAAGACGACGACCGCCGCAAGAACAGAAGAGACCCCCGGAAGACCCCCGAAGGCGGATCGAGACCCCCAGACGACGGCGGCGACGACGAAGAAGGTAGCCGGACTCCTCCGCTCGTGAAAGAGCTAGGTAAAAGCGCAGAAGAGAGCGGAGGAGTCCGGCGAGAAGACCCCCAAGACGGAAGAAGACCCCGGAGCAGTGCAATAAAATATTTTTTCAAAAGTGTGTGTGTTTTTTTACTTTACATTTTACACCTTAGGTGAATGGGTAGGGGTACATCGTACCCCATACTCATTCACATAGGGTGGGGGGCCGGGATCTGGGGGCCCCCTTATTAAAGGGGGCTCCCAGATTCCGATAAGCCCCCCGCCCGCAGACCCCGACAACCAACGGCCAGGGTTGTCGGGAAGAGGCCCTTGTCCTCATCAACATGGGGACAAGGTGCTTTGGGGTGGGGGGGCCGCACGGCCCCCCTTTCCCCAGGGCACCCCCCATGTTGAGGGCACGCGGCCTGGTACGGCTCAGGAGGGGGGGGCGCTCGTTCGTCCCCACCCCTTTCCTGGCCTGCCAGGCTGCGTGCTCGGATGAGGGTCTGACTTGGATTTGGGGGGAACCCCCACGCCGTTTTTTCGGCGTGGGGATTCCCTTTAAATCCATGCCAGCTTACGGAGCTAGCGCGGCGGCATTTACTGCCTACGCTAGCTACGTAACCTGAAGTTACGTTCGAAATGAACGGACTGCTCCGTGTGTGGGCAAGTCCGTTCATTTTCAAAAGTCCCGCGGACTTTTGGCCGGCGGATTATCTGCTGGAGAAGTCCGTGCGTGTGTGGGCAAGTCCACACCCTCGGAAAGTCCAGTGGACCTAGCTGGAAAGTCCCGCGGGATTGTCCGCTGGACTAGGTCCGCCGGCAAAAGTCCCACGTGTGTACGCGGCATTAGACTTACTTGAGGCCACCGGCCTGGTGCAGTACAGTGTGTCACTCGCAGCAGAAAGGCAGCGCCAGCTATCAAGGCATGGCAGTGGTGGGCTGAGCCTGTTCACTAGCCACTGGGGCAGCCGCGGTGCACTATGAATGCTGGGGCGGTCGCGGCCTCTGATTGACGTCACTGGTTGCTAGCTAGATGCCGGCCGGCGAAGTGAGCAACCAGTGCAGTCAGTCAATTTAACCACTTACTGACCGCTCACTGTATATACACGTCATTTTTTTGAAGAGGGATATCTCGGTAACGACAGCAGCTGCTGCCACAACCGAGGTATCCCTCTTCACAGTGAGCGGTCCCCTTTCCGATAATGGTGGTCTCTGCGGCGGGTTCGTCGCAAGATCACCGTTATCGGTGGCGGGAGAGCTGCCCCCCCTCCCGCCGCTCTCCCGTGCCTTCTGTCGCTTACCGGAGCCGTCGGCAGCGGCGGAGGCGATCGTGTCGTTTCCCTGCCTGTGTATAGAGATGAGTGACGCTAAGATGGCCCCCACTCATCTCTATACCATAGGAGGGCGAAAGCGACGTCAAAACGTCACTTACGCCCATATGTCTTAAAGGGGAATTTCCAAATGTCATTTTTTTTAATGACATTTTTTTTATTTTGCATTCAAGTCCAAATATGAGATCTGAGGACTTTTTGACCCCAGATCTCATATTTAAGAGGACCTGTCATGCTTTTTTCTATTACAAGGGATGTTTACATTCCTTGTAATAGGAATAAAAGTGATCCATTTTTTTTTTAAAACAGTGTAAAGAATAATAAAATTAAGTAAAATAAATAAGAAAAACCCCCCAAAAAAATTTTCAAAACACCCCGTCCCGACGAGCTCGCGCGCAGAAGCGAACGCATACGTGAGTAGCGCCCGCATATGAAAACGGTAGTCAAACCACACATGTGATGTATCACCGCGATCGGTAGAGCGAGAGCAATAATTCTAGCTATAGACCTCCTCTGTAACTCAAAAAATGCAACCTGTAGAATTTTTTAAATGTCGCTTATGGAGATTTTTGAGGGTAAAAGTTTGACGCCATTCCACGAGCGGGCGCAATTTTGAAGCAGGACATGTTGGGTATCAATTTACTCGGCGTAACATTATCTTTCACAATTCAAAAAAAATTGGACTAATTTTACTGTTGTCTTATTTTTTTATTCAAAAAAGTGACTTTTTTCCAAAAAAAGTGCGCTTGTAAGACCGCTGCGCAAATACGGTGTAAAAAAAAAGTATTGCAATGACTGCCATTTTATTCTCTAGAGTGTTAGAAAAAAAACAATATATAATGTTTGGGGGTTCTAAGTCATTTTCTAGCAAAAAAAACTGTTTTAAACATGTAAACACCTAAAATCCAAAACGAGGCTGGTTGCCGCACTGAGGACCAGCCCTGGATGGGGCCCTCCAGACAAGTGGGGCCCCTGGGCAACTGCCCAGCATGCCCAATGGAAAAAACGGCCCTGCCCACCGTGAAACATGGTAGTGGCAGCATCATGTTGTGGGGATGCTTTTCTTCAGCAGGGACAGGGAAGCTGGTCAGAGTTGATGGGAAGATGGATGGAGCCAAATACAGGCCAATCTTAGAAGAAAATCTGTTAAAGTCTGCAAAGGACTGGGGCGGAGGTTGACCTTCCAGCAGGTCAATGACCCTAAACATACAGCCAGAGCTACAATGGAATGGTTTAGATCAAAGCATATTCATGTGTTAGAATGGCCCGGTCAAAGTCCAGACGTAAATCCAATTGAGAATCCATGGCAAGACTTGAAATTTGCTGTTTACAGACACTCTCCATCCAATCTGACAGAGCTTGAGCTATTTTTCAAAGAAGAATGGGCAACATTTTCACTCTCTAGATGTGCAAAGCTGGTAGAGACATCCCCAAAAAGACTTTCAGCTGTAATTGCAGCAAAAAGGTGGTTCTACAAAGTAGTGACTGGGGGGGGGGGGGGGCTGAATACAAATGCACGCCACAGTTTTCAGATATTTCTTTGTAAAAAAAATTGAAAACTGATAGCATAGATTACTGTACAGCCGACTACCCTCCCTTGCTAATCCACAGCGAGCCGTCAGAATTCTGGAGACCCCAATGACACACACAGCATGCATTTTTGTGTGCAAAGTGAGTCTGAACTCTTTATTAAGAATGATATCTTTTATATGTGAGTTACAGCAAAAGAGGGGAGCTGTAAACTCGCTCCTAAGCATTTATAATTTTCCTTCCACTTCACAATTATGTGCCACTTTGTGTTGGTCTATCAAATAAAATATATTCACATTTTTGGTTGCAACATGACAAAATGTGGAAAATTCAAGGGGTATGAATACTTTTTTCAAGGCACTGGATATACTAAAGAATGTATAGGCTACATCCTAGTAATTTTAAAACCCAACTCCAGCTAAAGCCTTTATATTTGATAAATGTTGGAACAGTAAATACATCTGTCAAGTTTTTAATACTTTCCAATTGGGACATTTCACCTCACTTCCTGTCCCTATGAAAGCAGGACAGAAATGTGGGGACCAGTTGTCACAAGAACAGGAGGATGCAAACAATAATAAACAATAATAACCTGCAAGAGATTCTAAAATGTTCACATTTTATCGAGCAAATTGTGTTTTTGGCTGTTTGGCTGTGTCCTGTCTCCACAGAAGTCTTCCCAGTGGGGACACAACCTGCAACATAGGCAAATAGGTGTGTAAGGAGCAAAGTGTCAAATGTGTCATGTGAAGTCCACAAATTCTCTTTATTAAAGGTCCTATTCAGATAAGCCCATCGTGCTTCAAGAATTTTGCGGGTCCCCTTCATCAGCTTGACAAATGCTGAAGAAAGGAAACACCTACTGCATTGGTACCTCTGAAACCTTGGTGTCCAAACTGCAGCTCAGGGGCCACATTGGGCCTTTGGCACTTATTGTTTGGCCCTATAGGCGTGCGCAGCTTTATGCATTAGGGTGTGCACCCCAAAGCTCAAACACACATGCGTGTATATATATATTTACACTATATTACTAAAAGTATTGGGACAGCTGCCTTTACACGCACATGAACTTTAATGGTAGGCTGTCAGGAAGTATCGGCTTACCCTTACGGGTGAGTCCTGCATGGCATCAGTGATCTGCTGATCGTTGGTGCAATGCTTTCCAGGCTTCTGCAACAAAAAATAATAAATGCACATTTTTTTTATTGATGGGCACACTGGCAGCAATTGATGGGCACAGTGTCAGCAATTGATGGGCACAGTAGCGGCAATTGATGAGCACACTGGCAGCAATTGATGGGCACAGTAGCGGCAATTGATTGGCACACTGGCAGCAATTGATGGGTACAGTGTCAGCAATTGATGGGCACACTGGCAGCAATTGATTGGCACAGTAGCGGCAATTGATGGGCACACTGGCGGCAATTGATGGGCACACTGGCAGCAATTGATGGGTACAGTAGCAACATTTGATGGCACAGTGGCGGCAATTTATGGGTACAGTGGCTGCGGTTGATGGGCACAGTTGGATGCATTTGATGGCACAGTGGTGGCAATTGATGGCACAGTGGCTGCATTTGATGGCACAGTGGCAGCAGTTGATGGCACAGTGGCGGCAGTTGATGGGCACAGTGGCTGCGTTTGATGGGCACAGTGGCTGCGTTTGATGGCACAGTGACGGCAATTGATGGGCACAGTAGCTGCGTTTAATGGGCACAGTGGCTGCAATTGATGTTTTTTTTTTTTTTTCAGTTTGTTTCAATGTGGGCTGACGTACAGGTATGTTAACCCACATTTGGCACTGCTTCCCAACCGCCATATATTGGGGCTGTGGGCATATGGGAAGTGGTTAATATAAACTTGGGATTTATTTTTTTTATACCAAAGGCATGTAGTATATATAAATATATATATAAATAAATACGCACTTTTTTGCTGACAAGCCAGGGTTCATATAGTTTTGAATTGTATTATATGTAATATTATATTACATATAATACGATTCAAAACTATATGAACCCATATATATATATATATATATATATATATATATATATATATATATATGCACATTTTTGCTGACAAGCCAGAGTTCATATAGTTCATATAGTTTTAATTGTATATGTAATATATATATCTATATATATTTAGTGACAAGCCAGGGTAAGATTCATATGGATTCGTTGGCTTTTTTTTTTTTTGGTGCATCGTTTGCCCATTGCCTGCCCAGGTGCCCTGCTCAGTACTGTCTCACTCACCTTGATCTAGCAGGCTGCAGCCACTCATCTGCTGCTCTCTAGGCTCTGCTAGTCCACTGCTTCTAAGGGAGAGAGAGGCCGGAGGGGGGGCTGAGTGCAGATGTAGATCGCTCCTGCGGGACCTGCTGCCGGAACTATAGAAGCTGCATCGGCAAATGTGGCTGGGATACTCCGCGGCTGTGGTCCTAGTTCCCTGCTCAATCACCTCCCACTCGCAGCACAGCTGTTTTTGTCGGCTGGACCGGACCTCAGTGGTGGTGACTGAGTTACACAGGGACAGGACAGACATTTTGCAGGCAGTCAGCACTAACAGAAGGTGTAAAACACCAACAGAGCACAGGGATGATTAGGGTGTGCCTGGGCACACCCGGCACACCCCGTGGGAACGCCTATGGTATGTATTTGTTTTACCTAGATGCTTACTTAGGACATTAAAGTATAATGGTTGGCTTTATTTCTTTCACACTAGCTTTTTCTGTGCTGTCCATAATTTTTCTCTTTTTATGGGTCCCTTTTTTAGGGAGCAGTAATAGCAGTGACTTCTTGCAGTCTCATGTTATGTATCTCCAGAATTATGTCCCCAGTCTCAAACAACTCTTCTAGTATGTTTGCAGTCTCCAACAATCTCTTGTGGCATGTCTGTTGTCACAGCTTTCTGTAATATTAAATTCACTGGATATTAAAAATATGTGCTACCCTTCGATGATATCAGGGGCCCACCACTGGTCCAGAGTTATTATACAGTCATATCTAATGAAAAGGCAAACAGGTTGGCTCCTGAAGCCACTCACACTGCACTCTCCTTCTGTCAGCATTTTTCTAGCAGCTGGTGCTCAAATTTTTCTTGTGGGGGGGGGGGGGCAAGCAAACTGAAAAATGTAACTGTTAGTAATGCAGGACTGTAAATAGCTGTTTATCAGGTGATTATGTATCATTACTGCTAAATAAAACTGTGCCCATCAATTGCAGCCTCACTTTGCCCATCAATTGCAGCCTCACTGTGCCCGTCACAGTAGGCCAATCATATCCACATTTCAAGTAAAAGAAAATAAAACCACTTAACATAAGGTGTCCTTATCAGAGCCCCCTTTTACATCAGAGTCCCCCTTTACATCTGGTGTCCCAATCAGAGTCCCCCTTTACAACAGGTGTCCCCATCAGCATCCCCCTATAAATCAGGTGTCCCCATCAGAGTCCCCATTTACATTAGATGTCCCCATCAGAGTCTCCCTTTACATTAGATGTCCCCATCAGAGTCCTCCTTTACATTAGATGTCACCATCAGAGTCCTCCTTTACATTAGATGTCACCATCAGTGTCTTCCATTACATTAGATGTCACCATCAGAGTCCTCCTTTACATTAGATGTCCCCATCAGAGTCCCCCTTTACATCAGATGTCCCCATCAGAGTCCCTCTTTACATCAGATGTCCCCATCAGAGTCCTCCTTTACATCAGATGTCCCCATCAGAGTCCTCCTTTACATCAGATGTCCCCATCAGAGTCCCTCTTTACATCAGATGTCCCCATCAGAGTCCCCCTTTACATTGGATGTCCCAATCAGTGTCCCCCTTTACATTAGATGTCCCCATCAGAGTTCCCCTTTACAATAGATGTCCCCATCAGGGTCCTCTACATTAGATGTCCCTATCAGAGTCCTCTACATTAGATGTCCCCATCAGAGTCCCCCTTTACATTAGATGTCCCCATCAGAGTCCCCCTTTCCATTAGATGTCCCCATCAGAGTCCCCCTTTACATTAAATGTCCCCATCAGAGTCCTCTACATTAGATGTCCCCATCAGAGTCCTCCTTTACATTAGATGTCCCCTTCAGAGTCCCCCTTTACATTAGATGTTCCCATCATAGTCCCCCTTTACATTAGATGTCCCCATCAGAGTCCTCCTTCACATCAGATGTCCCCCCAACCCCCCCCCCCCCCCCCCCATACTTACAGCAAGTCACCTATCATCCACCTTCGAACCAGCCAGGATGAGTACGAGAAACCAGTAAAGTAAAGTCACAGGACCCACCAATCACACACTACAGCAGGGAACAATGCTATAGAGGGACAAAGCTCTGCACCCCAAGGACTTTCTAAAGGAAGCCAATAGAGCTTCTTGCTTGCAATCATATGACTGCAAACATGTCTTGCTTCCCATAGCAGCTGTGTGTCCGGCACCATGCACAAACTTAAAGGGCCATTATTTTATTTTTATATTTTTTTCTTTATTTTTTTATTCTTTTCATACACCTGTGTGTCCCTATGGGCGGGCCACCACTGTATGTAGCACAGCTGATTGGCTCCCAGTGCTGCCCCCTCCCTCTCCCTGGTCTGACTGCTGCTGTATAGGGAATTACAAAAAGGCTAATACCAAATCAAATTCATGTACGTAAACTAGTTATATTTAAAAAACAATGCCAATATTTTTTTAATGAGCATATATCTATTTTTAGTTGGTGTTTTTATGTCGGACTGGAATCCAACTAAAATGTTGTCAAAAAAGTTTTTACAATCAATTACATGGAGAATAACTGCACAAGCAATAATAGAGGATTCAGGATATACTAAGTGTTTCAGCACTAAAAAGACTTCCTTCTTGTGATAATCCGCAATTGATTACATTTTCTTCAAGTGCTGGAAATGAGGGAAATCCATAGACATGATGAAGACAAATCGTTCCACTTGGCTTATGCTTTGTTTGCAGTTTACACGTGAATGAGGTTTCCCTGCAATTCTGTCAGCATTTGCTTTTGACAGCAGCCACGAGAGTATGACTAAATCAGTATTTTAGGCCTCATTTGCATCCTCACCGCCTGTTTTAACCCCCTAAATGCTGGACTACTGCCCTGCAACTACCCACGTTGTGTGCGGTTGTGGGGCAGTTAAAGCACAGCCCCATTCGTTTCAATAGGTGGAGGGCAGTAGTGCCCACTGAGCGTGACAGGGTGTAGATTTCATGCCATGGCAACAGTGCAAAGCATTGCAGCTGCGACATGTGCGGTAAAATGTGGCTCAAATTTTACTAAGATGACTTAATTATGTACACGAAGGTGATAGTGAAAGATGACTTATTGATATAACACATGAAAATATCAGAACTTTTATGCCCCGTACACACGGTCGGAAATTCCGACCACAAAATCCGTCAGATTTTTTCCGACGGATTTTGTCCGACACTGGTGTTGCATACACACGGTCGGACAAAGTTGTCGGAAAATCCGATCATCCTGAACGTGGTGATGTTTGTTGCGTATGGCGGGACTACCTAGAGGCTAGTAGCCAATAGCTTTGGTCTTGTAATGTGATCTGAGCATGCGTGGCACTTTGTCCGTCGGAATTCGCTACACACGATCGGAAAAAGTCCGATAGGACATTGTGGTCGGAAAATTTGAGAGCAGGATCTCAAACTTTTTCCGTCGGAAATTCCGACGGAAAAAGTCCGATGGAGCCCACACACGGTCGGAATTTCCGACAACATGGTCTGATAGGACATTTTCTGTCGGAAAATCCGACCGTGTGTACGGGGCCTAAGGCTGGGTTCACACCTATGTGAATTGGATGCGGCTTTCCCCACATTCAATTCGCATAGCAGGAAAATATGACCGGCTCTCTATGGAGCCGGTTCACATGTCTCCAGGGCTGCTGCCGAGCGCACTGCACAGAAACGTTGTGCGTCTTTTCCTCCGTTTCAGGGCCAAATTCAGGCAAAGATTCTGCCCTGATTCTTCCCAGAAATGGAGAACAAGGACAGACAGCGTTGCTGTGCGATCCACAGCTGGTTTAGGTGTGAACAGAGCCTCCAACTACACTCTGACCATACATTCTATGTACAATCAATCAATTAACCAAAACTATTTATGAGGACCTTGATAAACTATCCATTCTATGTATGCCCAATCAGACAAACCCTTGTACTAAACAGTTGTTATTAGATCTAAGGCCTTATGTACTTAGACACATAACATTGCCTGTGTGCTAAAACGTAAAATCCCTGGCACATTCACACTCCCATTTGCTGTCTACAGCTGCCAATGCAAGTGAATGGCTGTACGCTGTAGTGCTCGAAAAAACGCAGATTTCTTATGCATCAGCACGTTTGGGGTGAAACACTTTACACGCATGTGCTGGTAAATGTCAACGCAGAAGCAATCAGAGTTTACCCAAGCACGGCCGCATACAGTCATACACTTGTATTGGCAGCTATACGCAGCCTTTCCCCTGGTGCACAGGGATTTTACACTTCAGAATGCAGGTGTTGTATGCATGTCTGTATGCATGAGGCCTAACCCTTGGTTCACATCAATGTGGCTGCAGTTGATGTGTTTCCCTGGAGCATTTTGCAGTGCATTTTTAAACCCGCGTTTTTACATGTGTTTTGCATGTTTTTTGGGTCAATTGGAAAATATCACTGCCTTGATATTCCAGGATGTCAGCTTGGATTTTCACGTCCTGCTTTGTGTGTGCTTTTGCATTGCCTATCATGGCAGCAAGTGCATTAAGTGAGTAGAGAACCTTCTGATAGTGGGTAGCTGAAAAAGACTTCAGGGAGACATCCTACTGGATTACCCAGATTCTTGTTGTTCAGTGCTTGGAGGACAGTGCAGAGAAGCTCCTTCATGTTTCTTATGTTTTCTACTTCTACTTCTACTTTTCTGTTTATTTTTTCTAGACATGGGAACTGTCAAAAAATTAGTTTAGTTTCGTTTCGTCCCGTTTCGTATATAAAAAAATTTGTAATTCGTAATTCGTGTACGAAATTCCGTTCGAATTCGTACGAAATACGAAATTCGGACGAATCGTAATTTTTTTTACGAATCGTTAGTAAAGTTACGAATCGTTACGAATCGTTAACGCGGCTAATGAATTGTCAGTTCTCATAACACAGAGAACAATTCGAATCCAACTACAAATATCGAATTTCAATTTCAAGTTACGAATCGTTACGAATAGTTACGAATCGTTAGTAAATCCAACTACAAATATCGAATTTCAACTAATATGAAAGAAATTATAATAGCGGATATAACGAATGCTTTGAATGCTTCGAATGAATTCGAGATTCAGTATATCTAATATAGAGAACTGTTCCTGCACAAAGTGTCATTTTTGCAGGAAAAAAAGCTATTTAAAAACACTCGAGGCTAATAAAAAGTCGGCTACGTAACACAGAGAACAGTCATTCATTGATTAAAAAAAAAAAAAAAAGCGTGGGGGTCCCCCCCAATTCAATAACCAGGCCCTTCAAGTCTGGGATGGATATTAAGGGGGACCCCAGCCAAAAAAAAAAAATGGCGTGGGGCCCCCCCAAATATCCATACCAGACCCTTCAGGTCTGGGATGGATTTTAAGGGGAACCCCGGCCAAAAAAAAAAAAAAAATGGCGTGGGGTCCCCCTCAAAATCCATACCAGACCCTTTATCCGAGCACGCAACCTGGCAGGCCACAGGAAAGGAGGGGGGGGACGAGAGCGGCCTGAACCGTACCAGGCCACATGCCCTCAACATTGGGAGGGTGCTTTGGGGTCCCCCCCAAAGCACCTTGTCCCCATGTTGATGAGGACAAGGGCCTCATCCCCACAACCCTGGCCGGTGGTTGTGGGGGTCTGCGGGCAGGGGGCTTATCGGAATATGGAAGCCCCCTTTAACAAGGGGACCCCCAGATCCTGCCCCCCCCCTGTGTGAAATGGTAAGGGGGTACAAAAGTACCCCTACCATTTCACCAAAAAAGTGACAAAAATTGTAAAAATGACAGGAGACGGTCTTTGACAATTCCTTTATTAAAATCTTCTTTCTTCATCCTTCGGATTCTTCATCTTCTCCTTCCGTCATCTTCTTCCATCTTCTTCCATGTTCTTCTTCCTTCGATTCGCTTCTTCTTGCTCCGGTCTTCTCGTCCTTCTCGTCCGGCATCGGCGTCTCTTCTCGCAGGCCGCTCCGCGCAATGGGAGGCTCCCGCTGTGTGAGGCTTCGCTCCGGCTGACAGGTCTTTTATAACGGAGGGCACCTGGTAACCCCGCCCCCTCTGACATAATGGGGAAAGCCATAGGGAAGTCCCCATGACGTCCCCGTGCGTCAGAGGGGGCGGGATCACCAGGTGCCCTCCGTTATAAAAGACCTGTCAGCCGGAGCGAAGCCTCACAGAGCGGGAGCCTCCCATTGCGAGGAGCGGCCTGCGAGAAGAGACGCCGATGCCGGACGAGAAGGACGAGAAGACCGGAGCAAGAAGAAGCGGATCGGAGGAAGAAGAAGATGGAAGAAGATGGAAGAAGATGACGGAAGGAGAAGATGAAGAAACCGAAGGATGAAGAAAGAAGAAAGAAGATTTTAATAAAGGAATTGTCAAAGACCGTCTCCTGTCATTTTTACCATTTTTGCCACTTTTTTGGTGAAATGGTAGGGGTACTTTTGTACCCCCTTACCATTTCACACAGGGGGGGCGGGATCTGGGGGTCCCCTTGTTAAAGGGGGCTTCCAAATTCTGATAAGCCCCCCGCCCGCAGACCCCCACAACCACCGGCCAGGGTTGTGGGGATGAGGCCCTTGTCCTCATCAACATGGGGACAAGGTGCTTTGGGGGGGATGTCTATGAAGGGGCGCATGTTTCCCGTGCTTAGAACTCTCTCTGTACAATGTGTCATTTTTTGCAGGAAAAAAAAAACTATTTAAAATCACTCGCGGCTAATTGCCGATTCCCGTAATACAGAGAACAATTCGAATACAACAACTAACAAATATCTAATTTCAACTAATATGAAAGAAATTATAATAGCGGATATAACGAATGCTTCGAATGATTCGAGATTCATTATATCTAATATAGAGAACTGTTCCTGCAGTGTCATTTTTGCAGGAAAAAAAAATATTTAAAATCACTTGCGGCTATTGCCGGCAAATGAATTGTCGGATCCGTAATACAGAGAACTGTCATTCATTGAAGTCATTGATAAAAAAAAGCGTAGGGGTCCCCCCAAATTCAATAACCAGGCCCTTCAGGTCTGGGATGGATATAAAGGGGGACCCCAGCCAAAAAAAAAATGGCGTAGGGTCCCCCTCAAAATCCATACCAGACCCTTATCCGAGCACGCAACCTGGCAGGCCGCAGGAAAAGAGGAGGGGACGAGAGCGCCCCCCCCTCCCGCCTGAACCGTACCAGGCCACATGCCCTCAACATTGGGAGGATGCTTTGGGGGTCTGAGACCCCTAAAGCACCTTGTCCCCATGTTGATGTGGACAAGGGCCTCTTCCCCACAACCCTGGCCGGTGGTTGTGTGGGTCTGCGGGCGGGGGGCTTATCGGAATCTGGAAGCCCCCTTTAACAAGGGGACCCCCAGATCCCGCCCCCCCTGTGTGAAATGGTAAGGGGTACAAAAGTACCCCTACCATTTCACCAAAAAAGTGGCAAAAATTGTAAAAATGACAGGAGACGGTCTTTGACAATTCCTTTATTAAAATCTTCTTTCTTCATCCTTCGGTTTCTTCATCTTCTCCTTCCGTCATCTTCTCCTTCCGTCATCTTCTTCCATCTTCTTCTTCCTTCGATTCGCTTCTTCTTGCTCCGGTCTTCTCGTCCTTCTCGTCCGGCATCGGCGTCTCTTCTCGCAGGCCGCTCCTCGCAATGGGAGGCTCCCGCTCTGTGAGGCTTCGCTCCGGCTGACAGGTCTTTTATAACGAAGGCACCTGGTGACCCCGCCCCCTCTGACGTAATGGGGAAAGCCATAGGGAAGTCCCCATGACGTCCCCGTGCGTCAGAGGGGGCGGGGTTACCAGGTGCCCTCCGTTATAAAAGACCTGTCAGCCGGAGCGAAGCCTCACAGAGCGGGAGCCTCCCATTGTGCGGAGCGGCCTGCGAGAAGAGACGCCGATGCCGGACGAGAAGGACGAGAAGACCGGAGCAAGAAGAAGCGAATCGAAGGAAGAAGAAGATGGAAGAAGATGACGGAAGGAGAAGATGACGGAAGGAGAAGATGAAGAAACCGAAGGATGAAGAAAGAAGATTTTAATAAAAGAATTGTCAAAGACCGTCTCCTGTCATTTTTACCATTTTTGCCACTTTTTGGGTGAAATGGTAGGGGTACTTTTGTACCCCCTTACCATTTCACACAGGGGGGGGGGCGGGATCTGGGGGTCCCCTTGTTAAAGGGGGCTTCCAGATTCCGATAAGCCCCCCGCCCGCAGACCCCCACAACCACCGGCCAGGGTTGTGGGGATGAGGCCCTTGTCCTCATCAACATGGGGACAAGGTGCTTTGGGGGGACCCCAAAGCACCCTCCCAATGTTGAGGGCATGTGGCCTGGTACGGTTCAGGAGGGAGGGGGGGGGCCGCTCTCGTCCCCCCCTCTTTTCCTGCGGCCTGCCAGGTTGCGTGCTCGGATAAAGGGTCTGGTATGGATTTTGAGGGGGACCCTACGCCATTTATTTATTTTTTTTGGCCGGGGTTCCCCTTAAAATCCATCCCAGACCTGAAGGGTCTGGTATGGATATTTGGGGGGGACCCCACGCCATTTTTTTTTTTTTTTGGCTGGGGTCCCCCTTAATATCCATACCAGACCTGAAGGGCCTGGTTATTGAATTTGGGGGGACCCCTACGCTTTTTTTTTTTTATATATCAATGAATGACTGTTCTCTGTGTTATGGAGCCGACAATTCATTTGCCGGCAATAGCCGCAAGTGATTTTAAATAGCTTTTTTTTTTGCAAAAATGACACTTTGTCATTCGAATCATTCGAATTCATTCGAATTCATTCGTTATATCTGCTATAATAATTTCGTTTGAATTAGTTGAAATTTGATATTGGTAGTTGGATTCGAATAATTTGGAGCTGAAATTCGTAAACAGAATTTTTCCTGCAAAAATGACACTTTGTCGTTCGAATTCATTCGAATCCATTCGAATTCATTTGAATTCATTCGAATCATTCGTAAACGGAATTTCGTATTCCGTACGGAATTCGTAAAAAAAAAAATTCGTACTACAGATTCGTAAATTTGTACGAATTTCGAAAAATTCGTACGAATTACGAATTCGTACGAAACGAATCGCACATGTCTAATTTTTTCTACCTAGCTAAGAGAACTAAGGAGAGTTGACTGCTGCATTGTAAGTGCTACATTGTTTTTGCAAAGAAGTTCCTTACTCAAACAATTCCCCATTATTGGTGTCATTTAGAGGACTTGTGTCCCATTTTTGGTGTCATTGGGAGGACTTGTGCCCCATCATTGGTGTCATTGGGAGGAATAGTACCCCATCATTGGTGTCATTGGGAGGAATTGTACCCCATCATTGGTGTCATTGGGAGGAATTGTACCCCATCATTGGTGTCATTGTGAGGAATTGTGCCCCATTATTGGTGTCATTGGGAATAATTGAGCCCCATCATTGGTGTCATTAGGAGAAATTGAGCCCCGTCATTGGTGTCATTAGGAGAAATTTAGCCCCGTCATTGGGAGAAATTGTGCCATGTCATTGGTAGAAATTGAGCCCCATCACTGGTGTCATTGGTAGAAATTGAGCCCCATCACTGGTGTCATTGGGAGAAATTGAGCCCTGTCATTGGTGTCATTGGGAGAAATTGTGCCCCATCATTGGTGTCATTGGGAGAAATTGAGCCTCATCACTGGTGTCATTGGGAGAAATTGAGCCCCGTTATTGGTGTCATTGGGAGGAACTGTGCCCCTTCATTGATGTAATTGGTAGAAATTGTGTCCTTCATTAGTGTCAAAAAGAAAAAGAAAAATCCTCTTTAAGAGCTACGTTTTGACGTCGCTTCCGCACTGCAATGGTATGGAGACAGGTGGGGGCCATCTTCCCCTCATTCGTCTCCATACCAAGCCAGGGAGAGGACCCAATCGCCTCTGCCGATACCGATGGCATCCGGTAAGCGGCGGAGGAATCTTACAAAGGAATCTATTAGGCCCCTTTGACACATACGGACCGTTTGTCTATTTTTCATCCATCCGTTGACGGATGAAAAATGGACATGAATGCATTCCAATGCAAAAACTGATGACAACGGATTATCATCTATTTTCATCTGTTTTCATTGGCTTCCGCCAACATCTGTTTTTTTGAAAGGATGAAAGACCTATTTTTCATCTGTTAAAAAAATGGATCGGACGAAAAGCGGATGTAAACTGCCAAATGGTCAGTTTTTCATCCATTTTTGCATTGGTTGTTAGGGGAAACCAGTCACTGTGGGTGGGCGAGGATTGTGGCAGAGAAAGGCAGGAGAGCAGTATAGCAGTATACACAGTGAGGGGGCAGTCTGTACAGACAGGCTCTCTCACTCGCCAATAGGGATGAGCCGAACACCCCCGGGTTCGGTTCGCACCAGAACCTTCGAACGGACCGAAAGTTTGCGCGAATTTTCGAACCCTATACGTTATAATGGACGCGAACGTTCGAAATCAAAAGTGCTAATTACAACGGCCAATATGCATGTTAATGTCATAAAACAGGTTTGGGGACCCGGGTCCTGCCCCAGGGGACATATATCAATGCAAAAAGAACTTTTAAAAAACTAACGTTTTTTCGGGAGCAGTCATTTTAATGATGCATAAAGTGAAAAAAAAAAAGTGAAATTTTCCTTTAAATATGGTACCTGGGGGGTGTCTAAAGTATGCCTGTGAAGTGGCATGTGTTTCCCATGTTTAGAACTGTCCTTGCACAAAATGACATTTGTAAAGGAAAAAAAGAAGCCATTTAAAACCACTTGCGGCTTTAGGTTTGTTCTTAAGTAGAATCTGAACAGGTACATTATGAAGTGTAGCTCCATCCCAAAAAAATCTATTTTTAAGCTTTTTGGAGAACATAGGGAGGGGTTATCACCCCTGTAACATTTGCTGTCTTTGCACATCTGTTCAGAACATGTCACCTCACTTTCCGTCCCAATGACAAATGTTTTTGGAAAAAGTGGGGTTTTAATTGAAACAAGGATTGGTGATAAAGTATCAGTAGAGAGGAGATACCTTTTTCCCAAATTAAATCTAACAGGATAGAATTTCCCTTCCTAGGGGTAGATTTCCTCTCACTTCCTGTTTTCTCTTTCCATTTGCAAGTAGGAGTCGTTTGTAAGTTGGATGTTTGAAAGTAGGGGCCTTGCGTATATACTCTGCAGAAATTTGCCCTATTAGATGTTGGTGTAGCCACAAGACTGGTGGGCACAGGAATGGGCCCTGCTGTGAGTTAATAGATCAAGATTTGTAATTGCATGCACCTGTTGAACAGGGCAGAAAAATTGGGGGTGGTGGTGGACGGTGTTGCCACAAGACTGTAAGCTCTCACAGTTACTCTTGGTGGGCGCAGGAATGGGCCCTGCTGTGAGTTATTAGATCAAGATTTGTAATTGCAAGCACCTGATGAACAGGGCAGAAAAATTGGGCCTTTGGCGGTGGTGGTGGACGGTGTTGCCACAAGACTGTAAGCTCTCACAGTTACTCTTGGTGGGCGCAGGAATGGGCCCTGCTGTGAGTTATTAGATCAAGATTTGTAATTGCAAGCACCTGATGAACAGGGCAGAAAAATTGGGCCTTTGGCAGTGGTGGTGGACGGTGTTGCCACAAGACTGTAGGCCCTCATAGTTACTCTTGGTGGGCGCAGGAATGGGCCCTGCTGTGAGTTATTAGATCAAGATTTGTAATTGCAAGCACCTGATGAACAGGGCAGAAAAATTGGGCCTTTGGCGGTGGTGGTGGACGGTGTTGCCACAAGACTGTAAGCTCTCACAGTTACTCTTGGTGGGCGCAGGAATGGGCCCTGCTGTGAGTTATTAGATCAAGATTTGTAATTGCAAGCACCTGATGAACAGGGCAGAAAAATTGGGCCTTTGGCGGTGGTGGTGGACGGTGTTGCCACAAGACTGTAGGCCCTCATAGTTACTCTTGGTGGGCGCAGGAATGGGCCCTGCTGTGAACTATTAGATCAAGATTTGTAATTACCCGCCCCTGTTAAACAGGGGCTGAAAAATTGTGCCTTAGGCACTGGTGCTGGTGCCACAACACTGCAACCCCTCACAGATACTGTACTTGGAGCACAGCAGTCACACGTGTTGCGAAGCATTTTTTTAAAAAATTGTAAGTACACGCCCCTGTTAAACAGGGGCTGAAAAATTGTGCCTTAGGCACTGGTGCTGGTGCCACAACACTGCAACCCCTCACAGATACTGTACTTGGAGCACAGCAGTCACACGTGTTGCGAAGCATTTTTTTAAAAAATTGTAAGTACACGCCCCTGTTAAACAGGGGCTGAAAAATTGTGCCTTAGGCACTGGTGCTGGTGCCACAACACTGCAACCCCTCACAGATACTGTACTTGGAGCACAGCAGTCACACGTGTTGCGAAGCATTTTTTAAAAAAATTGTAAGTACACGCCCCTGTTAAACAGGGGCTGAAAAATTGTGCCTTAGGCACTAGTGCTGGTGCCACAACACTGCAACCCCTCACAGATACTGTACTTGGAGCACAGCAGTCACACGTGTTGCGAAGCATTTTTAAAAAAAATTGTAAGTACACGCCCCTGTTAAACAGGGGCTGAAAAATTGTGCCTTAGGCACTGGTGTGGTGGCATGGATCATTGAGGAGGAGGAAGGAGGATAGTCAGTGAACATAAGAGGACAGTCACTCAGCATCAGCATAGGCAGTCTTGAAGGGATGTGACATTATAAATTATTCGGTTATATCCGCCTCAGGTGCCTGGTAGCTGGTGGTGATCCAAGACTGATTCATTTTGATGAAGGTCAGTCGATCAACCGAGGCGGTGGACAGGCGCACCCTATGATCGGTGACAAATCCTCCAGCAGCACTGAATGTGCGTTCGGAAAGAACGCTGGAGGCAGGACAGGCCAGTAGCTCAATTGCATACTGTGCAAGCTCTGGCCAGTGATCCATCCTCAGGACCCAGTAAGCCAGAGGATTTTCGGTGGGAAAGGTGTCCAAGTCTGACCTTGCCCCAAGGTATTCCTGCACCATGTATATCAGACGCTGGCGATGGTTGCTGGAACCGATCATACCTTTGGGCTGCGGACTAAAAAAATTGTCTGAACGCATCGGTCAGACGTCCACCTTCCCCACCGCTCCTTCTGCTACTGACCGAAGCCTCAGCAACTCGTCGCCCAGGACCAGGAGTTTGTAACCTCCCAGTTTCTGGGAACGCGTTGCACAGACCTTTCTGCATGGCCTCCCTGAGATGTCTCATCCTCTGCTCCCTCTGCGACGGCAAGATAAGGTCCGCAACCTTACCCTTGTACCGCGGATCAAGGAGAGTGGCCAGCCAGTAATGGTCCCTCTCCTTGATCCGAAGAACACGAGGATCCTTCCGCAGGCTTTGCAGGATCAGGGAGGCCATGCAGCGTAGGTTAGCTGAGGCATTCGGTCCGGAGTCTTCTGGGTCACTGAGGATGACATGATCGCCAGCCACCTCCTCCCAGCCACGTACAAGTCCACTGGTTTGTTGGGACTGTACATCATCCCTAAAAGACTGCTGCTGCTGATGCTGAGTGCCAGGCTCCACCTCCATGCTCACACAATCCTCCTCCTCCTCCTCCTCATCCTCTTCCTGTGTGATGGGTGGGACAGAAGGAACACTGTCCGGATAAAGGGGGCCTTGAGAGGCAAGGAAGTCCTCCTCTTCCTGCCTCTGTTCTGCCTCAAGTGCCCTGTCCATTATCCCACGCAGCGTATGCTCCAACAGGTGGACAAGAGGGACAGTGTCACTGATGCATGCACTGTCACTGCTCACCATCCTCGTGGCCTCCTCAAATGGTGAGAGGACAGTGCATGCATCCCTGATCATGCTCCACTGACGTGGGGAAAAAAAAAACAAGCTCCCCTGACCCTGTCCTGGTGCCGTAGTCGCAAAGGTACTCATTGATGGCCCTCTGCTGCGTGTGCAGTCGCTGCAGCATGGCCAACGTTGAGTTCCACCTGGTGGGCATGTCACATATTAGGCGGTTCTTGGGCAGGTTCAGCTCCTTTTGCAGCTCAGTCAGCCGAGCACTGGCATTATAAGATCGGCGGAAATGCACACAGACTTTCCTGGCCTGCCTCAGGACATCCTGTAAGCCTGGGAACCTGCCCAAGAACCGCTGCACCACCAGGTTGAGGACGTGAGCCATGCAGGGCACATGGGTGAGCTGCCCCTGTCGCAGGGCGGAGAGGACGTTGGTGCCATTGTCAGAAACGACCATTCCTGGCTTAAGCTGACGTGGCGTCAACCACCTCTCGGCCTGCCCCTGCAGAGCTGCCAGAACCTCTGGCCCAGTGTGGCTCCTGTCCCCCAAACACACCAGCGCAAGCACGGCATGGCATCTTTTTGCCTGCGTACTTGCGTAGCCCCTTGTACACCTACGGAGCACCGCTGGTTCCAAGGACAGAGCACTGGAGGAAGAAGAAGAGGAGGGGGTGGAGGAGAGAGGTGTGTCACAACCAGTAGCAGTAGTAGCGTTTTGGAGGCGTGGTGGCGGAACAACCTCCAACACTACTGCACCTTGTCCTGCATCCCTCCCAGCTGCCAATAGAGTGACCCAATGGGCCGTGAAAGAAAGGTACCGTCCCTGTCCATGCCTGCTGGACCATGAGTCAGCGGTAATATGCACCTTACCGCTGACCGCCCTGTCCAGCGAGGCATGGACATTGCCTTCCACATGCCGGTAGAGAGACGGAATCGCCTTCCGTGAGAAAAAGTGGCGTTTGGGAACCTGCCACTGAGGAACCGCACATTGAACAAACTCACGGAAGGGGGCCGAGTCTACCAACTGAAAAGGCAGCAGTTGAAGTGCTAGCAATTTAGCCAAGCTAGCATTCAATCGCTGGGCATGTGGATGGCTGGGAGTGTACTTCTTTCTACGGTCCAGCAGCTGGGGCAGGGAAATTTGCCTGCTGCAATCGGACGTCGGTGTACTGCAAGTACTTGGTTGTGACACACCTAATTCTACACCTTCAGTCCTCTCAGAGCAGCTTTCAGAGAGGACTGAAGGTGTAGTGGGGATGGAGATCCCAGCTGATGAGGAGCAAGGAGAGGTCCGCTTAGTTCTTTGGTGTGGGTCTTTTATGTGTGCCTGCCAACGAGCTGCATGGCAGGTCGACATATGTCTGGTCATGCTTGTGGTGCCCAAGCGGCTGATGTTTTGGCCACGCGAGATACGCTTGAGACAAATATTGCAAATAGCAGTGGTGCGATCTGATGCACTCGTCTCAAAAAAGGCCCACACCAAAGAACTTTTCTGATAACGTGCAGAGGCAGCGCCCTGCACAGGCGGAGCTCTGCGGTGTTGTACAGTTGCTGTGCTGGCCTCTACCTGGCCTCCAGGGGGCATCCTGCCTCGTTGGACATGTGAGGCCGCATCCTCCTCCTCCTCCTCGTCCTCCTCCTCATCCTCTCTCCCTTCAGGCACCCACGTGGAGTCAGTGACCTCATCATCCCCTCCCTCTTCACCACTAGAGCAAACCTGGCAGTAAGCTGCAGCTGGTGGAACAGTACTGCCAGATTCCTCAAGCTGGGTATCATCATCCGAGCCTTCGAATCGTTGGGCATCCTCCTGGAGCATGTACCCAACACTGTGCTCAAAGAGTTCGGGGGACTCCTCAGGAGGACATGGTGGGTCTAGGGAAGGGGTGGCTGATGATGCCATTGAGTACGCGTTGGCAGCTGCTCTGCCAGTACCCTGAGCCTGGGTGAGAGAGGATGAGGAGGATGAGGAGGGCTTGGTCATCCATTCTACCAAGCCTTCAGCATGATGCGGCTCCACATGTCCAGCTGCCGAAAACAAAGACGCGCGTGTCCCATGGCCACGTGCTGATGACGATGCACGACCACGGCCACGGCCACGTCCACTAGAAACAGAGCCTGCCTGCCCTGTGTTCTTGGCTCTGCACGCTCTGCCTCCCCTTGGCGGTCTTCCAGCCATTGTAGTCGGTAGTCCTGTGGGTGCTGCTGAGAAGAATATATAGGAGCTCTGTGTGATGCCACTAACACACTAGAAGTCCTATGGGTGCTTCTGCAAAGAAAATAGAGGATCTCTGTGTGATGGGACTAACACACTTCAAGTCCTATAGGTGCTTCTGGGAACAAAATATAGCTCTGTGTGATGGGACTAACACACTTCAAGTCCTATAGGTGCTTCTGGGAACAAAATATAGGATCTCTGTGTGATGGGACTAACACACTTCAAGTCCTATAGGTGCTTCTAGGAACAAAATATATGATCTCTGTGTGATGGGACTAAACACACTTCAAGTCCTATGGGTGCTTCTGGGAAGAAAATATAGGTCTGTGTGATGGGACTAACACACTTCAAGTCCTATAGGTGCTTCTGGGAACAAAATATATGATCTCTGTGTGATGGGACTAACACACTTCAAGTCCTATAGGTGCTTCTGGGAACAAAATGTAGGTCTGTGTGATGGGACTAACACACTTCAAGTCCTATAGGTGCCTCTGGGAACAAAATATATGATCTCTGTGTGATGGGACTAACACACTTCAAGTCCTATAGGTGCTTCTGGGAAGAAATATAGGTCTGTGTGATGGGACTAACACACTTCAAGTCCTATAGGTGCCTCTGGGAACAAAATATATGATCTCTTTGTGATGGACTAACACACTACAAGTCCTATAGGTGCTTCTGGGAAGAAAGTGTAGGTCTGTGTGATGGGACTAACACACTTCAAGTCCTATAGGTGCCTCTGGGAACAAAACATATGATCTCTGTGTGATGGGACTAACACACTTCAAGTCCTATAGGTGCTTCTGGGAACAAAATATATGATCTCTGTGTGATGGGACTAACACACTTCAAGTCCTATAGGTGCTTCTGGGAAGAAAATATAGGTCTGTGTGATGGGACTAACACACTTCAAGTCCTATAGGTGCCTCTGGCAACAAAATATATGATCTCTGTGTGATGGGACTAACACACTTCAAGTCCTATAGGTGCTTCTGGGAAGAAAATATAGGTCTGTGTGATGGGACTAACACACTTCAAGTCCTATAGGTGCTTCTGGGAACAAAATATATGATCTCTGTGTGATGGGACTAACACACTACAAGTCCTATAGGTGCCTCTGGGAACAAAATATATGATCTCTGTGTGATGGGACTAACACACTTCAAGTCCTATAGGTGCTTCTGGGAAGAAAATATAGGTCTGTGTGATGGGACTAACACACTTCAAGTCCTATAGGTGCCTCTGGGAACAAAATATATGATCTCTGTGTGATGGGACTAACACACTACAAGTCCTATAGGTGCTTCTGGGAAGAAAATATAGCTCTGTGTGATGGGACTAACACACTTCAAGTCCTATAGGTGCTTCTGGGAACAAAATATATGATCTCTGTGTGATGGGACTAACACACTTCAAGTCCTATAGGTGCTTCTGGGAAGAAAATATAGGTCTGTGTGATGGGACTAACACACTTCAAGTCCTATAGGTGCTTCTGGAAAGAAAATATAGCTCTGTGTGATGGGACTAACACACTTCAAGTCCTATAGGTGCTTCTGGGAAGAAAATATAGGTCTGTGTGATGGGACTAACACACTTCAAGTCCTATAGGTGCTTCTGGGAACAAAATATATGATCTCTGTGTGATGGGACTAACACACTTCAAGTCCTATAGGTGCTTCTGGGAAGAAAATATAGGTCTGTGTGATGGGACTAACACACTTCAAGTCCTATAGGTGCTTCTGGGAACAAAATATATGATCTATGTGTGATGGGACTAACACACTTCAAGTCCTATAGGTGCTTCTGGGAAGAAAATATAGGTCTGTGTGATGGGACTAACACACTTCAAATCCTATAGGTGCTTCTGGGAACAAAATATATGATCTCTGTGTGATGGGACTAACACACTTCAAGTCCTATAGGTGCTTCTGGTAACAAAATATATGATCTCTGTGTGATGGGACTAACACACTTCAAGTCCTATAGGTGCTTCTGGGAAGAAAAATATAGGTCTGTGTGATGGGACTAACACACTTCAAGTCCTATAGGTGCCTCTGGGAACAAAATATATGATCTCTGTGTGATGGGACTAACACACTTCAAGTCCTATAGGTGCTTCTGGGAAGAAAATATAGGTCTGTGTGATGGGACTAACACACTTCAAGTCCTATAGGTGCTTCTGGGAACAAAATATATGATCTCTGTGTGATGGGACTAACACACTACAAGTCCTATAGGTGCCTCTGGGAACAAAATATATGATCTCTGTGTGATGGGACTAACACACTTCAAGTCCTATAGGTGCTTCTGGGAACAAAATATATGATCTCTGTGTGATGGGACTAACACACTACAAGTCCTATAGGTGCCTCTGGGAACAAAATATATGATCTCTGTGTGATGGGACTAACACACTTCAAGTCCTATAGGTGCTTCTGGGAAGAAAATATAGGTCTGTGTGATGGGACTAACACACTTCAAGTCCTATGGGTGCCTCTGGGAACAAAATATATGATCTCTGTGTGATGGGACTAACACACTACAAGTCCTATAGGTGCTTCTGGGAAGAAAATATAGCTCTGTGTGATGGGACTAACACACTTCAAGTCCTATAGGTGCTTCTGGGAAGAAAATATAGGTCTGTGTGATGGGACTAACACACTTCAAGTCCTATAGGTGCTTCTGGGAACAAAATATATGATCTCTGTGTGATGGGACTAACACACTTCAAGTCCTATAGGTGCTTCTGGGAAGAAAATATAGGTCTGTGTGATGGGACTAACACACTTCAAGTCCTATAGGTGCTTCTGGGAACAAAATATATGATCTCTGTGTGATGGGACTAACACACTTCAAGTCCTATAGGTGCTTCTGGGAAGAAAATATAGGTCTGTGTGATGGGACTAACACACTTCAAGTCCTATAGGTGCTTCTGGGAACAAAATATATGATCTCTGTGTGATGGGACTAACACACTTCAAGTCCTATAGGTGCTTCTGGGAACAAAATATATGATCTCTGTGTGATGGGACTAACACACTTCAAGTCCTATAGGTGCTTCTGGGAAGAAAATATATAGGTCTGTGTGATGGGACTAACACACTTCAAGTCCTATAGGTGCTTCTGGGAACAAAATATATGATCTCTGTGTGATGGGACTAACACACTTCAAGTCCTATAGGTGCTTCTGGGAACAAAATATAGGATCTCTGTGTGATGGGACTAACACACTTCAAGTCCTATAGGTGCTTCTGGGAAGAAAATATATGATCTCTGTGTGATGGGACTAACACACTACAAGTCCTATAGGTATTTCTGGGAAGAAAATATAGCTCTGTGTGATGGGACTAACACACTTCAAGTCCTATAGGTGCTTCTGGGAACAAAATATAGGAGCTCTGTTTGCTGCCAGTGCCTGCCTGCCACGAACACACTACAAGTCCTATAGGTGCTTCTGGGAACAAAATATAGGAGCTCTGCCTGCCTGCCACGAACACACTACAAGTCCTATAGGTGCTTCTGGGAACAAAATATAGGAGCTCTGCCTGCCTGCCACGAACACACTACAAGTCCTATAGGTGCCTCTGGGAACAAAATATAGGAGCTCTGTTTGCTGCCACTGCCTGCCAGTGCCTGCCTGCCACGAACACACTACAAGCCCCTCTTTCTAAATCAATCTTTCTAAATGAATCTATCTAACTCAATCTCTCTAAGTAAATCTCTCTAACTAAATCTAGCAGAGTGACACAGAACGATCCTGCTCTATCTACGCCGGAACAGCATGTGACCGGCGCCGACGGCGTGGTGGCCTTTTATAAGAGGGGGCGTGTACTAAAGCCCCTGAGCTGTAATTGGCTACAGGCGTCCTGCCTGTAGCCAATTATGGCTCTTCGAGTTTCCGGCGCTGTGATTGGCCAAGCATGCGGGGTCACAGTGCATGCTTGGCCAATCATCAGCCAGCAATGCACTGCGCCGGCCGCGCCGGCCGCAATGCATTGCGGGGCCGCTCGCATCACACGAACGTGATGCGAGCGGCCAAAATAGTTCTGGGCTCGCCGAGCGAGCGAACACCCGGTGCTCGATGCGAACATGGGTTCGCATCGAGCACCGGGCCCATCCCTACTCGCCAACGCTGACTGTCACTGTCATCTTTTAAATGTAATTGCCAGCTTTTTTTCTCCTTAGGCTTTGGAGCTGTCATTTGGGGGGGCATTGTGTGCAAGGAGAGGTCATGTCAAATGCCCTCTGAAGAGTGATCTATTGCAGATCACCCCTTCAAAAGGCTAACACAAATGTAAACAAGCCCAGTCCACACCTCTCCTATACCTCTCCTATAGAGCACAAAAATCAGTCAGATGAAACTGTATATATGTTGGAATTAATCATTACAATAATTCTCCATCCATTGATGGGATTGTATATATGCATTTGTTATGATACAAAATATAATGCATTATGTATGTGTATGCATTATAGATCAATAGTCATTTTGTACTCCATCTGTTGATGTAAACACTGACTGAATCACTTTTAGTTTGCTAAAGCACTGTGTATTATACAAGAAAAATACTTTTTAAATAAAATATATTTTTATAGTTTTTAATTTTTTCATCCTTTATTTTATTTCATTGCTGCTAATCTCCTCTAACCTTGGCAGCCACTTCCCGTCTACATGCTATCCAAGAATGGCTGCATGTCATTTCTCAGGTGGGTTTGCTGATGGTAATAACATCAGACCATGCCTGCGTAATGTTTGTTAAAAGAGACAATCTCTTTTGGAAGCACATGTGACAGGGTGGTCAATCCCCAGATTCAAGCACTGTCACGTGGCTCAGTGGTTAGATTCCATTGTTCTGTAAGGCTCTGCTAAATGATCCATTTTTCTTCTACAATCTAAAAACGATCTGACTTTTCGGCCGGACAATCCGCTGGACTTTCCAGTGGAGGTCCGCCGGACTTTCTGAACATGAGGACTTGCCCACACACGCCCGGACTTTTTGGCAGAAGTTTTGGCGGAAGTCCGCGGGACTTTGTAAATGAAAGGACTTGCCGACACACGGAGTAAATGTCGCCGCCTCGATTGGCGAGATTGACACCTTGCTAGCCCCGTCACCTGGTATGGATTTAAAGGGGAATCCCTACGCCGAAAAAAATATCAGACCCTTATCCGAGCACGCAGCCCGGCCGGTCAGGAAAGGGGGTGGGGACTAGTGATCGCCCCCTCCTGAGCCGTGCCAGGCCGCGTGCCCTCAACATGGGGGGGTGCTTTGGGGAAAGGGGGGCCCTGCGGCCCAACCCCAAAGCACCTTGTCCCCATGTTGATGAGGAAAAGGGCCTCTTCCCGACAACCCTGGCCGTTGGTTGTTGGGGTCTGCGGGTGGGGGGCTTATCGGAATCCGGGACCCCCCTTTAATAAAGGGGCCCCCATATAACCAGCCCCCCACCCTATGTGAATGTGTATGGGGTACGATGTACCGCTACCCATTCACCTGGTGAAAAAAGTGTAAATAAAAAACACAACACAAGTTTTTTAAATACTTTATTAGACAGCTCCGGGGGTCTTCTTCCGTCTTGGGGGGTCTTCTCGACGGACTCCTCCGCTATCTTCTGCTAGCTCTTTTACTAGCGGAGGAGCCCGGCTTTCTTCTTCATCGTCGCTGCCGTCCGGGGGTATTCTTCCGACTTCAGGGGTCTTGTCCCGTTCTTCGGTTCTTCTTGCCGGCCCCCGCTTTCTTCTTCCAGCTCTCTTACTAGTGTTGGCCCGGTCTTCTGTCATTGTCGCCGCCGCCTTCTGCTTCTTCTGCTTCTTCTTCTTCTTCTTTCTTCTCCCGATGCTGACACGACGCTGTCTCCGCTTGTAATGGCCGAGACGTGTTGCGCGGCCACTTATATAGGGACAAGGGGCCGGGTCACCGGCTCATGTCACTTGGTGACCCGCCCCTTATGATGTCACAGTCCCAGCATCCTCCGGGACTGTGATATCATAGGGGGGTGGGGTCAACATGTGACATGAGCCGGTTACCCCGCCCCTTGTCCCTATATAAGTGGCCGTGCAACACGTCTCACCATTACAAGTGGAGACAGCATCTTGTCAACATCGGGAGAAGAAAGAAGAAGAAGAAGAAGAAGCAGAAGAAGCAGAAAGCGGTGGCGACAGCGACAGAAGATCGGGCCAACGCTAGTAAGAGAGCTGGAAGAAGAAAGCGGAGGCCCGGCAAGAAGAACCGAAGAGCGGGACAAGACCCCCGAAGTCGGAAGAATACCCCCGGACGGCGGCGATGATGAAGAAGAAAGCCGGCGAGAAGACCCCCCCAAGATGGAAGAAGACCCCCGGAGCTGTCTAATAAAGAATTTTAAAAACTTGTGTTGTGTTTTTTATTTACACTTTTTTCACCAGGTGAGTAGGTAGGGGGCTCCCAGATTCCGATAAGCCCCCTGCCCACAGACCCCGACAACCAATGGCCAGGGTTGTCTGGAAGAGGCCCTTGTCCTCATCAACATGTGGACAAGGTGCTTTGGGGTGGGGAGACCGCAGGGCCCCCCTTTCCCAAAGTACCCCCCCACGGGTCAGGGGGGGGGCGCTCGCTCGTCCCCACTCCCTTTCTTGACCGGCTGGGCTGCATGCACGGATAAGGGTCTGATATGGATTTGGGGGGACCCCACGCCGTTTTTCCGGCGTAGGGATTCCCCTTTAAATCCATACCAGGCGACGGGGCTAGCGAGGTGTCAATCTCGCCGATCGAGGCAGCGGCATTGACTTCCTTCGCTAGTCCTGTCTACCTGGAGTCACGTTCAAAATGAACGGACTTTACTCCGTGTATCGGCAAGTCCGTTCATTTCAAAAGTCCCGTGGACTAGCACACAGATGGCCGGATTGTAATTAAATCATTTTGAGTCAAAACTTCTTTCTAAGTCCGCCGGACTTTTGGGAAGAAAAAGTCTGCCGGAGCCCACACACGGGCAGATTGTCCGGCGGACTCTAGTCTGTCGGACCAAGTCCACCGGAAAGTCCGATCGTGTGTACGCGGCATTACTGTTATACTGTAATGTTACTTTGTTTTATTGTTAACCATCATTTGCTTAGCAGGTATGCCATTCAGCTGCACCGCAGATTTATTTATCTTGACAGCAGCAGCACTTGCTCCCACGATACATAAAGCCGTGACTCCAGCGCTGTCTGAGGTGATTTCACCACCACAGTTAAAATAAGGAACATATATGCCGAAGCATGGGGGCAGCAGGGGTGGAGGAGCGATTTGCTCCTACCTTTTGTGGGAGAATGCCCCCATGCTTCTGCATTAGGGATGAGCCGAACACCCCCTGGTTTGGTTCGCACCAGAACCTGCGAACAGACCTAAACTTTGTGTGAACTTTAGAACCCTATTAAAGTCTATGGGACTCGAACATTCAAAATCAAAAGTGCTAATTTTAAAGGCTAATATGCAAGTTATTGTTCTAAAAAGTGTTTGGGGACCTGGGTCCCTTCGGGTCTGGTATGGATTTTAAGGGGAACTCCACGCCAAATTTAAAAAAAAAATGTTGTGGAGTTCCCCCCAAAAATCCATACAAGACCCTTTATCCGAGCGCACAACCAGGCAGACTGCAGGAAAAGGGGGGGAATGAGAGAACGCCCCCCCATTGGGAGGATGCTTTGGGGGTCTGTGACCCATCAAAGCTCCATGTCCTCATGTTGATGGGGACAAGGGCCTCTTCCCCACAACCCTGGCCAGTGGTTGTGGAGGTTTGCGGGCGGGGGGGCTTATCAGAATCTGGAAGCCCCCTTTAACAACGGGACCCCCATATCCCGCCCTCCCCCCGTTTGAAATGGTAAAGGGGTACCCCTACCATTTCACAAAGAAAGTGAAAAAAATTGTTAAAAAACACACTGACACCGTTGGGATAAGTCCTTTATTAAAAATAGAGGAGGCTTCCACCTTTTTGTACACTGACCCTTAATCAGTTTATTGCTCCTAAAAGTCCCTGCACACCAGAACACAACAGATGCCATGACTCCCAGGGGATGGGAGATGTTATCTTCTGACACCTCTGCGGCCTGGCTGGGAACCCTGTTTGGAGGTCAAACTGTATACCTTTTCATCCTCCTCCCTTCCCCCCCATGGCCAAGGCTATCACGTCTGGCAGCCCATGCAATGATACTGTTCAAGTTTGTAACCCGGCGACTGCTGGGAGACTGCACCCAGATGTGTAATCTGGTCCCAAACAAAGAATTAAATGAGCAACATCTGATTGCGGGATTGTGGATGCCGTTCCGCACACATTCTCCCATTGAAGGCATGTTTGCCTTCTTTCTAAGTTGGGATCCTAAGCCTCTCCAGAGTTGGGACTGGGGCTGGTGGGATGGGGGATGGGGGGGTTGGTTGGGACTCTTTTGTTATAATTTTTTATTTTATTGTATTTCTACAAACGATGTATTCATCTATAACCTGGGGTTTTATACCCTGTCATGTGAGGTGGTCCAGCTTCTGCTCCTGGGCCCAGTGTGGATGCTCCAGCTTAGTTTTATAATACCTGGTGCCGATGGCTGAATTCCTTTGTGAAGAGATCAATGGTCTTAAAATTTCTTAATACATAGTGCCCTCAGATTTGTATTCTACAAGAGACTCACTTAGTAAGCAGTAAACTCTTGAGTCTTAAGAGACCCTATGCTATGCTATGCTATATTGCATGCTATGGTGGACAGATTAGAATTGGTGGTGGTGGGACTGTATCTACCCCCCCCCCCCCCGGGCCTCCATGAGACTACTGAACAAATTGATCTCCAAGATCGCTGCATATGCTACAGATAACGTGGTGATTCTTGGAGGTTTCAATATGGTCCCGGACCCTGGGATGGACAGACTATCCGCCGGGGCGGGCTCACCCTCGGAGCTGCTCGCCTGGGCGGAAGCCTCTAACCTGACTGATATGTGGAGATGGCACTATCCTCCCTGACTCTGGGATCTGACCCCAGGTTGATGCTGCTCAATATCTTCGACACCAATGTTCAGGGCAGACACACCAGATTGTTCTTAAGCTATGCCACCTTCTATGCACGTAAGGAGATATTTCTCCATTGGAAAAATGCTGCACCTCCCACAGTGTCCTCCTGGCGCTCTGTTTTTAATTCTGTCCTGCCATTGTATAGAATTACTTATATCAATCGGAACTACCCCAGCAAATTCAATAAAATATGGTCAGGTTGAATAGACGCCTGGGGCCCAGAGATCGTAGATGATGATCTGGGCCTTGAAGTTGGGGTTGTACCGCAATAATAAATCATTGGTTTGTTTTATTACCTGCTAATACTCATGTATAATATGTAGTCTATCCATTCATGTGAAGTCCCTCTGCCCCCCCCCCCCCCCTACTGTCTTCCTCCCCCCAGGACCTCCTTCTGTAACCATGTTGGAATGTATACATATTTGACCAGTATCCAAATGTAATGTCGGGGTCTTGCTTCCCTCTCTCCTATGGATATTAACAATATGTTTTCTGTGGTAATCCACACTGTAATGTAAACAATACTGATTGTGAATGTTCATCGCTTGTAATGTAAAGATTGAAAAAAAAGTGCCTGTCCATAATTGCTCCTTTCAGGTCCTCTAATAAACCTTTTGTCATTCCAGCTGGAAATCATCAAGGAAACGAGGTTACTGCTTGGACTCGAGCAGGCTTGGTTATGCATATAGGACAAGGTCGCGAGCCTCCGTCAGCGGCGGTGCACTCTACCAGAGCGGTTGCAGCCTCATAGGCAGCACATTTGAGAGCATCTATGGTGTCCATCTGTAGAGAGGTATCATGGTCATCCCAGCATACCTACTCAAACTTTATGGAGTAGACCCAGGTACTTTGTCATCAGGGGACTTTATAGGAAGGACTATTCCCATCCTAATTAGAAGATTAGCTTGGCAAGTAGAACCCACCTTTTCAGCTAGCTATTTATCACTAGTATGCTTCCATGTTGGCATCAGGAAAACGGAAAATTGTATCAAATACTTACCGTAATTTTCCTTTCCTGACGCCAAACCATGGCAGCATACGGACCCACCCTGTACGTTTAGGTATGTAGCTTTCTACAAAGAATAGGGGGGGGGGTGGCTAACTAATCCTTTTTTTATGCTATCCAATGGTCTTGAAGGAGAGGTCAGGAGGCAGAGCTCTATCACTAGTATGCTGTCATGGTTTGGCGCCAGGAAACAAAAATTACGGTATTTGATACAATTTTCCGTTTTCACAGCACTGTCTCTTTAACCTGTAGCCGACCGCCCACTCTCAATTGACGGCGGAGCGGTGTGGCTCTTGTGGCGGGACGCCGTCCTATGACGGCGCTTACATTTCGGCCACTAGGGGGCGCCGCGTCTCTGGGGACCAGATGCGCGTGCCCGGCGGCCGCGATGTCCGCCTGGCACCCGCAATTGCCCAGTAACTGAGCAGGACGTGGATCTGTGTATGTAAACACACAGATCCACGTCCTGTCAGAGGAGAGGAGACCGATGGTGTGTCCCTTTTACATAGGGACACCGATCGGTCCCCTCCCCCAGTCAGTCCCCTCCCCCACAGTTAGAATCACTCACATAGGGAACATATTAGCCCCTTGATCACCCCCTAGTGTTAACCCCTTCCCTGCCAGTCACATTTATACAGTAATCAATGCATTTTTATAGCACGGATCGTTGTATAAATGTGAATGGTCCAAAAATGTGTCAAAAGTGTCCGATATGTCCGCCGCAATGTCGCAGTCACAATAAAAATCGCAGATCGCCGCCATTACTAGTAAAAAAAAAATAATAATATAAATCTATCCCCTATTTTGTAGACGCTATAACTTTTGCGCAAACCAATCAATATACGCTTATTTCGATTTTTTTTACCAAAAATATGTAGAAGAATACGTATCGGCCTAAACTGAGGAAAAAATTTGTTTAAAAAAAAAAAAATTGGATATTTATTATAATAAAAAGTTAAAAATATTGTGTTTTTTCAAACTTGTCCCTCTTCTTTTGTTTATAGCGCAAGAAATAAAAACCGCAAAGGTGATCAAATACCACCAAAATAAAGCTCTATCTGTGGGGAAAAAAATGATAAAAATTGTATTTGGGTACATCGTTGCATGACCGCGCAATTGTCATTCAAAATGTAACAGCGTTGAAAGCTGAAAAATGGCTTGGTCAGGAAGGGGGTGTTCGTGCCTGGTAGGCAAGTGGTTAAAGGATGAGTTCACCTTTTTACAAAAAATAACAACTGCACGTTTTTTTGCAGGCAAAATGTGCATTTATTATTTTTTGTTGTAGGAGCCTGTAAAGCATTGCACCAGCGATCATGCAGGACTTCTGCAGACCTGTCAGTGTATCTGCTTGCTCATACCTCGTAAGAGTAATGCCGCGTACACACGATCGGAAATTCGGCCAGGAAAAGACAGATGAGAGATTTTGGTAGGAAAATGTGACCGTGTGTATGCTCCATCGGACTTTTGCTGTCCAAATTCCCGCCAGCAAAAGATTGAGAGCAGGTTCTCAATTTTTCAGTCGGAAAAAGTTTTGATTGGAAATTCCGATCGTCTGTACCAATTCCGACGCGCAAAATTCTTACGCAAGCTCGGAAACAATTCACGCATGTTTGGAAGCATTGAACTTAATTTTCTCGGCTCGCCGTAGTGTTGTACGTCACCGCGTTCTTGACGGTCGAAAGTTAAGCAAACTTTTGTGTGACCGTGTGTATGCAAGCCAAGCTTGAGCAGAATTCCGTCGGAAAAACCATCCAAGATTTTTCCGACGGAAAATCCGCTCGTGTGTATGGGGCATAAGCCGATACACTCTGACAGGAAGAATCAGTGAACTACCACAGTGCTCACAGCGCCGTGGTATTTCGTTGAGAACTACCTGCCGACAGCCGCTAAGGCTGCCAGGACCTGTCGTTTTCTATTCATAGAGCACTGTGAATGAGTGATGAGGCCGTCTTTGTTTTACATTTTGTCCTCTAGCGAGGGGGAGAAGATCTCTGTTAGCTGTAAGAGAGGGGGATCCAGGGGGAGCAGGAGCTGGTTCTATCATAACATGTTACACCCTGAATGTAGGTGTAACATGTTATGAAAGGTGAACTTATCCTTTAAGTTAAAATTACAATAATCAGTGCAGCGCAACAACAATTGTGATACCAATCAATCCCTACATAAATAAATAAAACACTATTGTGATGTTAGATTCATTCATGCATAAAAACTGTGAAAATCCATTTGCTGTGATGCTTAGTCCATAAATAAGAATTTATGAAACAATATACAAAAATGGAAAAATAAAATAAAAAATGCTGTATATACAGTATATACACAGTCCAGCACCCCAGTGCAATCAGTGACCATCTACTGTATCTTCACTTCTTCTTCCACTAAAAGGGTGGAAAACCTGCTCAACTTAACCACTTTCTGCCTGGGCTATAGCCGAAAGACAGCTAAAGCGAGGGCTTCCAGTGCCCGGAGGGTGTCGATAGATGTCCTCCCGTGATCGCACGCTCTGTGGTCATCGAGTCCTTTGAACTCGGCTGATCACAGAACAGGGTAAAGGGCCAATCACAGCGCCCCTTTAACACGTGATCAGCTGTCAGCCAATGACAGCTAATCACAGAAGTAAACAGAAGCAGGTTATCTGCTTTGTTTTTGCTCCTCACGATCAGTGTGAGGAGAATAGAAGAAAGACAGTAATTGGCTTCTGTTACAGGTACATCATTCCCAATCTGTGCCTGTCAGTGTTGCTAATCAGTGCCAACCAGTTCCCACCTATCAGTGCCCATCAGTGCTGCCAATCAGTGCCCATCAGTGCCTTATCATCAGTGTCACCTATCAGTGCTGCCTATCGATGCCACCTACCAGTACTTATCATTGCCCATCAGTGCCACCTATCAGTGCCCACCAGTGTCCCCTAGCAGTGCCCATCAGTCTCATCTCTCAGTGCCGCCTATCAGAGCCCATCAGTGCCACTTATCACTACCCAGTGTATTGTAGCCTTCATTATTGGCTCTTTACCCTGATCGGTGTTGCACTGTGTGCACTGCTCATCGCGATGCGATCCACGATGCAATGGACATCATATAACGCCCAGTCAGAACAGCAAAGCCCCCACCCGGGTGTCAGTTTTCTATAGGCCGGGCAAAAAGGTCTTAAGGCTTGATTCACACTAATGCGTTTTTTGGTGCATTTTGCATTTTTCAGAAATGCAGGGAATTGTTTAACATGTGTTCCTTTGGAACATGTTCACATCAATGCATTTTTGTGCCTCTGCGTTTTTGGAAAGGGTCGGGGACTTCTTTTCATGCAAAATGCAGCGTTTTGCTTGTAATATAAGTCAATGGACCCGCATCCAAAACGCAAGTACCGCGTTTTTACTGCATCTTGCCATGATTTGCGTTTTTTTCAAAACGTAGCAAAATCGCGGTAAAAACGCGTGTCCAAAAACGCGGCAAGCACCGCAAAAATGTGAATCGAGCCTAAGGCTCCTTATACGACTTGTCCCACGATTTGGGACTGCAAAGTAGCATGACAAGTCGTTCTCCATGATTTCCAATGACAGCCATTCATAGTAGTACGACCTCAAGTCGTTCCGACTTCAAAGTAGTCCCTGCACTACTTTGGTCTGATTTTGATGCCACTTACACAGGCATTCCTTGAAATCGCGACAAAATCGCGGCGGCAAATCGCGTCAAAATTGCGGTAAAATCGCACGACTTTGAGCGGATTTTCAGTCGGAAAAATCTTGGATGTTTTTTCCGACGGAGTTCTGCTCAAGCTTGGCTTGCATACACACAGTCAAACAAAAGTTTGCTGAACTTTCGACCGTCAAGAACGCGGTGACGTACAACACTACGACGAGCCGAGAAAATTAAGTTCAATGCTTCCGAGCATGCGTTGAATTGTTTCCGAGCATGGGTAGGAATTTTGCGTGCCGGAATTGGTACAGACGATCGGAATTTCCGATCAAAACTTTTTCTGACCGAAAAATTGAGAACCGGCTCTCAATGTTTTGCTGGCTGGAATTCCACCAGCAAAAGTCAGATGGAGCATACACACGGTCGCATTTTCTGACCAAAAGCTCTCATCGGACTTTTGCTGTCCTGTTATGTTCACTGACTATCCTCTTCCTCCTCCTCAATGATCCATGCACCACACCAGTGCCTAAGGCACAATTTTTTCAGCCCCTGTATAACAGGGGCGTGTGACTGCTGGGGCGTGTGACTGCTGTGCTCCAAGTACAGTATCTGTGAGGGGTTGCAGTGTTGTGGCACCAGCACCATTGCCTAAGGCACAATTTTTCAGCCCCTGTTGGGGAGTGTAATTACAATTTTTAGGCAATGCTTTTGCAACAGGTCTCATTGCTGTGCTCAGAGTACAGTATCTGTGAGGGGTTGCAGTGTTGTGGCACCAGCACCAATGCCTAAGGCACAATTTTTCAGCCCCTGTTGGCGCGTGTAATTACATTTTTTAGGCAATGCTTTGCAACAGGTCTCATTGCTGTGCTCAGAGTACAGTATCTGTGAGGGGTTGCAGTGTTGTGGCACCAGCACCAATGCCTAAGGCACAATTTTTCAGCCCCTGTATAACAGGGGCGTGTAATCACAATTTTTTAAAAAGATGCTTCGCAACAGGTGTGACTGTTGTGCTCCAAGTACAGTATCTGTGAGGGGTTGCAGTGTTGTGTGCACCAGCACCAGTGCCTAAAGGCACAATTTTTCAGACCCTGTTGGGGCGCGTAATTACAATTTTTAGGCAATGCTTTGCAACAGGTCTCATTGCTGTGCTAAGAGTACAGTATCTGTGAGGGGTTGCAGTGTTTGTGGCACCAGCACCAATGCCTAAGGCACAATTTTTCAGCCCCTGTTTAACAGGGTCATGTAATTACAAATCTTGATCTAATAGTTCACAGCAGGGCCCATTCCTGCGCCCACCAAGAGTAACTATGAGGGCCTACAGTCTTGTGGCAACACCGTCCACCACCACCACCACGACCAAAGGCCCAATTTTTCTGCCCTGTTCAACAGGTGCATGCAATTACAAATCTTGATCTAATAACTCACAGCAGGGCCCATTCCTGCACCCACCAAGAGTAACTGTGAGGGCTTACAGTCTTGTGGCAACACCGTCCACCACCACCACCAAAGGCCCAATTTTTCTGCCCTGTTCAACAGGTGCATGCAATTACAAATCTTGATCTAATAACTCACAGCAGGGCCCATTCCTGCACCCACCAAGAGTAACTGTGAGGGCTTACAGTCTTGTGGCAACACCCGTCCACCACCACCACCAAAGGCCCAATTTTTCTGCCCGGTTCAACAGGTGCATGCAAGTACAAATCTTGATCTATTAACTCACAGCAGGGCCCATTCCTGTGCCCACCAGTCTTGTGGCTACACCAACATCTAATAGGGCAAATTTCTGCAGAGTATATACGGCAGGCCCCTACTTTCAAACATCCTTACTTGCAAACGGAAAGAGAAAACAGGAAGTGAGAGGAAATCTACCCCTAGGAAGGGAAATTCTATCCTGTTAGATTTAATTTGGGAAAAAGGTATCTCCTCTCTACGGATGCTTTATCACCAATCCTTGTTTCAATTAAAACCCCACTTTTCCAAAAAACATTTGTCATTGGGACGGAAAGTGAGGTGACATGTTCTGAACAGATGTGCAAAGACAGCAAATGTTACAGGGGGTGATAACCCCTCCCTATGTTCTCCAAAAAGCTTAAAAATAGATTTTTTTGGGGATGGAGCTACACTTCATAATGTACCTGTTCAGATCTACTTAAGAACAAACCTACAGTTCGTGTCTTGTTTGCACCACCTATATAGTGCTGTTCAGAGTATATAGGGTTGTAGGTATAGGGTTTTTTTTTGGTTGCGGGGTCCCCCTTAATATCCATACAAGACCCAAAGGGGCTGGGGTGGGGGGGGGGGTTGATGGGGTAGCCATGCCAATTTTTCTCAAGGATTTTCAGCCATATGGCGGCCAGGACAAGACATGACATTAAAGCCGCAAGTGATTTTAAATGGCTTCTTTTTTTTTCTTTACAAATGTCATTTTGTGCAAGGACAGTTCTAAACACGGGAAACACATGCCACTTCACAGGCATACTTTAGACACCCCCCATGTACCATATTTAAAGGAAAATTTCACTTTTTTTTTTTTTCAACTTTATGCATCATTAAAATGACTGCTCCCGAAAAAAAACGTTAGTTTTTAAAAGTTCTTTTTGCATTGAAATATGTCCCCTGGGGCAGGACCCGGGTCCCCAAACCTGTTTTATGACATTAACATGCATATTGGCCGTTGTAATTAGCAATTTTAATTTCGAATGTTCGCGTCCATTATAACGAATAGGGTTCGAAAATTCGCGCAAACTTTCGGTCCGTTCGAAGGTTCTGGTGCGAACCGAACCCGGGGGTGTTCGGCTCATCCCTAGTTGTAAGCTCTGCTGCACAAGGAGAACTATGATCTAATTGGTATTGCTGAATCTTAGCTTCATTCTTCTCATGACTGGACATTCCTGGCTATGCTCTCTTTCGGGAAAAGAAAGGGTAAAACGGAGGGGTGGTGGTGTCTGTCTCTATGCGAGAAGTGAAGAGAACCTAGTTGATGGAGAGTGTGATGAGTCTAAAGCATTATGGGTGGAACTGTACATGGGTGTGCGTACTACAAAGGCTCTCATTTGGAGTTTGTTATAGACCTCCCAGTGTTAATGAGGAGGTGGAGATTCAGCTCCTTGCACAGATGGAAAGCACTGCAAGGGCTGGGACAGTGATAATAATGGGGGGGGGTTTAACTACCCGGAAATTGACTGGAGTAATGGCACTGCTTTTTTTTTTTTTTTATTGAAAGCCGATGGTGTGCAAAACACACTCAAAAACTTCACCCGGTGCCAAAAAAATTTGCACACACACATAAAGAGTGAAACACAAAAAAGTGCAACAGGTACACAAGTCCTCTAAAATCAGAGGACCTTGCCCTGAATCCCCCGGGGCGTTAGGCTCCAGACAGGAACAAGGGTACTAAAACGTGGTCTATCTGGCCGAAACCAGACAGACACCTTTCTCTGGAAGGTCTGCCGAAACAGACCCACCCAAGTACTAGGTGGGGCTCCCCCGAAGGGAGTCCCCAGAAGAGAGAGGGCGAACTAAGCCAGAAGGCCATGTCCACCCCCTTTCCTGACTTTCAGGACACGTCCGAGGACCTACAACCTACTCATCAAACATACAGTGTACAACAAAAAAATACAAAAATGTGACAAAGGAATAAATTAAATAAAGTGGGGGAGGAATAAGTGGAGAGGAGAGTGAAAAGGTGGCCATTGTGTAAAACAATGACCAGGCCCTCCGGCCAGTAATAAAAAATTCCTCTGGTACCAGCCAAAAGGCCCGGTCCAAGAGGCAGGTGCTAAAAAAGCATTCTGTTGAATGGTGTAGTGACCTTGGTGCCATAAATCAAAGTGACCCTCACTCACAGTGATTGTACAGCACCCCTGGACTGCCACTCCAGGGGCACATACTCCATAGGCTTTCAAACCCCAACCCTGACCCACAGCCCAGACCACAGCAGCCCCCACTCCTGTCAGGAAGGTGTGAAGTTCAGGAAGCATAGGGAGAGCCCGACCCTCAGCAAGCTCAACCCTGCTCCCATCACTCCTACCTAATTATATTCAGAGATACTAAGCGTTCCTCCCTGCATGCAGAGTAGGACCTGTTCTCTCCTGAAAAACTGTCCGGAGCTAGAGCTACCCCAATCTAGGCCAGAAGGCAAGGGACCCGACCCTCTGGGTCAGACCCAAGATGCAGCACCCATCCTCACCAGGAGCACCCTTCCGGACGGCTCAAACTCAGGCCCCACTGACACCAGCATGGATGCCCAGATGCTGACCCCTACCCAAACCGCCCTTCCAGGTGCAATGACACCATTGGATTTGCCTCTGCCCTCCACACACTCAGGAGTGACATCAACGCCACCTCTGGAGACTGATAAGAACAGATACTACACTTGATCTTAGCCGAAAGGCCGAGAAGCGAATATTCATGTGTTAGAATGGCCCAGTCAAAGTCAAGACCTAGAGCCAATCTGCTCTCCATCCAATCCCATCTGACAGAGCTTTAGCTATTTTGCAGAAGAGAATGGGCAAAAATGTCTCTCTCTGGATGTGCAAAGCTGGTAGAGACATCCCCAAAAAGACTTGTTAATTGTAATTGCTGAAAAAAGTGGTTCTACAAAGTATTAACTCAGGGAAGCAAATACACGCCACACTTTTCACATATTTATTAAACCATTTATTATTTTCCTTCCACATCACAATTATGTGCCACTTTGTGTTGGTCTATCACATAAAATCCCAATAAAATAAATTTACATTTTTGGCTTTAATATGACAAAATGTTGAAAATTTCAAGGGGTATGAATACTTTTTCAAGGCACTGTATTACCAATATTCATATAAAAAAAACATCTGGGTAGCAGTGACCATAACATGATTTCATTTAATGTTAGCTGTAAGCAACAAACACATACGTATAAGATAAAAACACTTAACTTTAAAGCCTCATACACACGATCTGATTTTCGGCAGAGAATTGTGTGACAGACTGTTTGCCTAAAATCCAACCGTTAGTACACTACATCAGACGATTGTTGTCCAACTTTCCACCAACAATTGTTGGATGGCAGACTAGTAAATTTTCGGCGGAGAGGATCTGTTGTCCTATTTTCCTATCGTGTGTACAAAAAAGGTCAAAGTACAAACACGCATGCTCGGAATCAATGCTCAACATATATGACATTAGTAGAAGGTGCCCAAAGAGTGGCGCTCAAGAGCTGAAATTCCACTTAGTACGTCATTATGTTTGTGTTTGTTGGCTGACAATTGTATACCATTTGTATGCAAGACAAGTTCACGGCACACGCCCTTTGGGAAAAAGTCTGACGCTTAAGAGAGCAAATTTTCCAAGGATGAGGGCTGCTCTCCAAGACTTAAGCCTCGTACGCACGATTGGATTGTTGGCCATCAAAGCATCAGACTTTTGTCTGAAGGGTGTGTGCCATGAACTTGTCTTGCATACAATGACATTGCCCGGATGCCTGGCCCTTGTGACATGTGATGTCATAAAGGACAGCGGGCTCTCCGGGCGATGGACTCCTGTGTCTTCAAGTTATAGCTCAGTCTCAGGCTGCCAGGCACCTGCACCCTTCCACTGCCCTAGCAGTCCCTGTCTCCACTACCAGGGGTGCTTGGACAGGAATTGTACAAGAGGCCACCCTCATCATCTCGGGTTCCACAGTAAGGTATGTGACACCAGCTGCTGCATAAAATAATCCCAGATGTCTTTCCTGACAGTATCCAGTTCCACCACGCCAGCAGGACAACAATTTATCTAGGCCACTGTGGAAAGTTGGTAATAGGGTCTTATATATTGTTGAAAGCGGTTTGTGGCCATTCTGCTTGACAGTAGTATTTCTGTGGAAGGAACATATTGGAGAATGATTGTCAATCACGGGCTGTAGCCGCTAATCAGTGTATTCTGACCTGCAGCTGGTCATGCTGTCAGGATACAATGTCTCGGCGGAAGGGGAGTGTTCAACTCACTTCATTTGTGATAGAGGTACAGTATGTGTATGTTTTTTTTTCCCATTTCCTTCCCATTCACCCAGCTATCTGAATGGAGAAAAAAACTAACCAAGTATATCCAGCTTAAGACCTCTACTGTGTGTGATCCTGATCTGTCACTTGTATTCCCACAGAACAGCAGGCTTGCCAACAAGTATCCCACCTAACCAAGATTCCTCATGCATTCCAACCATATCCAGCATATCTACATCCCCTGGGACACTTGTGCACCTCCATGTTCTTTGTACGTACTTTCTATCCTCCTGCCTCCCTGTGAGCCAATCTCTCCTGTACTGCATATATATATATATAATATGTGCTTTGCACTGGACAGGCATTGTAATACATCTTAAAACTAGCCACTGGTGGTGTCATGTAATGTGACACTGTCTGAGATCTGTAAGGTCTCCAAGCAGGTCCAAGCAGTGCTCGGTGAAAATTGTGCTTTAAATTGTAATGCTCTTAGTCCCCATTCACAACTCAGCATTTTGGAGCTTGAAGCTTCAAAACGCTGGAGGAGAAAAAAAATCAATTATTCTCTATGGAGATGGTTCATATCTCCACTTTAAGATTGCCTGAAGCTCAAAAAAGTTCTGGAGCTTTTTTGTAGCTGGAATCGGGCAGTTTTGAAAGTTTTTGGTGTGTTTTAATACCCATGGAAATTAATAGAAATGTGCCATTTGCTCGTTTTTGTGCATGGTTTTCTGCTCAAATTAAAAATCATAAAACATAAAATAGCAATAATATATATATATATTATATATATAAATAAATGTAAACTAAATTCACAAATAACTAAAAATCATCATAAATAAATAAAATAAAATGAATAATATGTAATAATACATAAATAAATTATAATTAACCCCTAACGTTAAAAAATATTAAATAAATGATTATAAATAATAATAATAAATAGACACCCAAACCTGAACAAAAAAAAAGTATTTTTATTAATAATAATAATAATAATTATTTTTATTTTTTAGCGTTAGGTTGTTTAGTTTATTATTATTATTTCATTTTTCTAAAGGTTAGGGGTTAATTATTTATTTACTATTACTTAGTAATTATTTATTTATTATTATTTTTATTTATTTGTGTATTTATTTTACATTCATTTATTTTTATTAAATATCTAGCAACAAATGATGCAACAGATGATAGCTTTCTCTACTGGCTAATAAAAAAACGCCAACACTTAAAAATGTGCGCAAGTCATGCATAAAAACGTGCCAATATTGTGCATAAAAACATGCAAAAAAACGCTGGAAAAATGTTTAGACACTATGCTCGGGTGTAATTGCAGCCTTAAACTGATCCTTTACTTTAATTTAATCTGTCCATGCAGGGTATAGAAAAAGGGTTACTCAAAACCTCCCCAGCCGCATACACTCACATATTCTTGCTCCCATGCCACTTTGTATGGCCACTAGCATCATGGAAAGAAAGTCCTGTGTAAGTTTCAAACTGACTATTGAAACCTACACAGGACTATCGACTCCTCGCTGTCCACTTGTGACAGTGTGCCAATCGTAGGGTACAAATGTTGTCACATGGAAGGGGAATGAATCACATGCTCACCCATACCCAGAAGTGCCAGGTATTTTTTATTGTTCCTGGCAGCTAACCAGAACAGTGGGAGAGAGAAGGAAATATGAGTATGTGCTCCTGTAGAGAGGGTATTCAGTGACCCTTTCACTCTGCTTTCCATGGGCATAGGAATCACTCACCTTAAGTCGAAAACAGCCCTGGAATTATGGATATACTTGTTTCATATCTAAATTCCCATTTAAATTAACCATAACAAATATGTTAAACAGATGCCTTTTCCTGCTTTCATAGTGTGCAGTAGGAAACATTCTGGCTCTATCTACAACAGTCAACATCTGAGAAGTACCATATATCATGGAAACGAAATGGCTAAATCTGCTTGCAGCTCAACACATATGGACAGAGTTCAACTCATCTCATAAAAGGTTTATTTTGGCCCCTGAATGAGATATCCAATCTAAGTGATATTAAATTAGAAATGATTTATGCTCTCTATCCTGTAGCTTCTTCCAGTAAGTTTAATGATATTATCCAGCCAATGTTTACATTTAGCCATCATGGAGAAAAAGGTCAAAGATAATGGGAGTTTCTTGGCATGTGATCAATAAAATCTTAGTTTCCCTCTACTTATAACATCTTAGTTTCCCTAAATGTGAGTAACCACAAGACATGCTTGGCTCTTTCATGTTTTAGCAAGGCCCCTGTATAGCCAATCATCTATGTAATCATCTATGTAATCTCTGAAAATTATTTATGAACAGTTCTTGACACATACAATTTGCAACGCTTGGAGGTTGATAAATTTAGTAAAGGGCAAACTGTTAAGCAGCCACTAATACTGTAACTTTGACTATTACAATTAGCAAATATTGCTACACCTTCACCAGATCAGTCAAATTGCTTGCAAATGTAATGATTTATTTATTTCTGGCCTTAAAATGTATTGTATGTCAAGGCAAAAAACAAGCAGGTACATCTTTTAATACAGCACATTTCTCCATGTTTTATCCCTTTAGTGCCTTTGCTGCCACCGATGTAAGCCTTATGTCAGCAGCATAGGGACTTTTAAATACACCCCTGGCTGCTATAGACTGTATCTACACCTGTCACAGAGACTTTTGGTTTTCAGGTGAAAGTGATTTGGGCTATTGCCCCTATGTGATAGCATTAAAGTTAAGCGAAAATTTAGTTTTGCCTGAAAAACGAAATAAAAAAATATACATTTTTAAAGTCCCCCTTCCCCTACCTACACGCACATACGTACATAAACAGATGCATCGAGGGCACATACATACAAAAAAGACAATTGCATTTCACATTATAGTTATTGCCTTGCATGCTGGAATGAGGGTCAATATTCATGGTAACTCTAAACAGATGGCATGTAGAGACTTTTAAAGAATTGCCTATGGAAAATGTTTGGTACTGATATCCAGCAATTTTTTGGAACAACTCATCACTGTCGATGAAGCATAGTTACACCACTATGATCTGGAGACCAGTCAACAGTCCTTGAATTGGCATCACTTGGGCTCTCCACAGCCAAAGAAATTCAAGACCCAAAAGTCAGCAAGAAAGATCATGGCCGCAGTTCTTTGGGATATGGAAGGTATTTTGATGGCGACTATCAACAGAAGGGCTAAACTTAGTGTAGAATGCTTGCTCTGGCAATTATAGAAGGGGTTGGAAAAGAAAATAATGAGGGAAGTTGTGGAAAAAGTGTTCACTTTTCTGTAGAACAATGTCCTTGCTCTGATTGCTCACAAGACTGGCAGAAAGATGGGTGTTTCTGATCTTAAACCATCTGACTATTTCCTGCTTCCAAATCTCAAAAAGAATGTGATAGAGGTGATAGCAGCATTGGCGCAGTAGTTTAGATACCAGATATCAGATTTATTTTTTCCTTTGAAGGGTTAAATAAGCTTGAGAAATTATGTGCCAAATGTGTTGAACTTTGGGGTAAAAATGTGAAATAGCGTGTAAGTTTCAGGGTTCTAGGTCATTTTCTTCTTGGTCCAGCCTAGACTTTTTCTGTACATAGTATACTCCAAACCTCTTCACTTTGTACAATATGCTGTAAACTATAAACGCTAGACTGCTGAACTCTGTATGTGGTGCTGTACATTTCATCATGGATCGCTCCTCTTCATTTGATGTGTTGTACATTACAGACTGCAGACAACTTTTCTCTTTATCCTGTGCTGTGCATTCGATACTTCACACTACTAAAAACCCAATATTATCATATTAATAAAAAATAAAAAAAATTATACTTCACAATGACACCCCACTCATTTCACAGTTGTGGGCGGTGCCCATGTGGGGACAGGGAGAGAGTGCTCACTAGTGCTCATAGAGGCTGACAGAGGTACGTGCCAACACACGGATTTGGCACTTAAGGCTGCGTTCTCCGTAAAAGCATACTTCTCCACACAGACAGTAATTAACTCCTTGCATTCTGTGACACTGTTCCTTAACTCTTTACATTCTGTACACTATAAATAACCGTTCCTATTACACTTCTGTGCAGCATTTCTGAACTGGTGCTGCTGAGTTTGCCCCGTTACCTGCCACCTCATCCCAGTGACATAGATTCATATATTATACTTGAATTCAGTGGTGGCTGGTGCTCAACGTTTTTTTTTTTTGGGGGGGGGGGCAAACAAATGGAAAAATACTGGAAAAAAAAACATCAGTTTCAGCCATTGTGCTCATCAAATGTGGCCACTGTACCCATCAATTGCAGGCATTGTGCCCATCAATTGCAGCCACTCGTGCCCATCAATTGCAGCCACTCGTGCCCATCAATTGCAGCCACTCGTGCCCATCATATGCAGTCACTTGTGCCATCATATGCAGCCACTTGTGCCCATCATATGCAGCCACTTGTGCCTGTCAAATGCCGTCACTCGTGCCCATCATATGCAGCCACTTGTGCAAATCATATGCAGCCACTCATGCCCCTCAAATGCTGCCAGTTGTGCCCATCAAATGCTGCCACTGTGGCCCCATCCGCTGTCTGCCTGGCACTTACCCCATCTTAGTGGTGGGTCAGGCAGTGGGTGATGGTGAGAGCTGTGGAAAGGCTCCTGTGTCCCATATGCTTCACTCTCCTTTGTTGTTCTGTTTTGATAGGCGTCCAATCAGAGCGGCTCTGCCTTCAGCCAATCAGGTAACGGGTATTAGACGTGCCACCTTATTGGCGGAGAGGCAGTTCAGTGTTAGAAAAGCAAATATTAATTTGCTTTTCTAACACATCTGGGTGGACTGCGAGCGCAATGCTCTGTGCTTGCAGTCCACCTTTTTTAAAGCCTATTAGAGTCTATGGCTCTAATCAGGTGCTTCGAAAAAAAAACACCCACCCCACTGGAATTCAGGCGCCCGGTGTCCAAAAAGGGGCCGGATACCTGAAAAGGGGGTGACAGCGGTGGCCATGTATAGATTCATGCAATACAATGCATGACTCTATCCATTAGTCAAAGAGGGGGTGGCTGAAGAGAGGGGGTGGTGCCCATGTGCCCTTAATTGACAGGCCTCCCCTGCTTGAATTCCAGGAACACAACTATATACTGTACATATCCCATGTTTATTCTCCTTGAGGCCTCACTCCTTCTTTGGTGACATTACAGGCTGGGTCCCTAGGATGCCCAGTGCCGTGAGTCTGACCCAGTATTAGGGTTCCAAGCACTAGGGAAAGGAGCCTAAGCACACCAGCTCCTTCCCTACCAGAGTTTTCCTTCAGTTATGTCATGTCACCACCACTTCCCGACCATCTGGCTGATTTTGCACATAGACACTGGTACTGTAGTCATTGGCCATGGCAATATAGCCTTCTCTGGTTAGCTTCAATGCATTTTCAACATCTGCACTGAATCTTCTTTTGACCTGTCTTTTCCCCTGGTGTGAACCATGTTCTGTGCCATGCCATGCATGCATGCACCCCTCTAAGATCGTCCTAAAGTGACTTCTGACAAGGCAAAGTTACGCAACAACAAAGTTCTGTTATTGAAAGTTATTTGAGGCTAACAGAATATTACAGGAAATTCTCCATACACATCATTCCCAATACAAATGGCTTATTTTGGGCCCATGTTTTCTGGTGCCCCTGCCCATTGAGGTACTCAATGAAAGTCCTGAGAGTCCTTTAGGGCAATAGAAGAATAGCACTGTTACAAAGGGGTGGTTTTGTGTAAAATGGCAATTACATCCTAGCTCAGCTCCTGTTCCCTTCCTATGCATAGAGCAATTGACACTTGCCGTAAAGGCAGTTGCCTTTTAACTGTTTTCCTCAGTAGAGAGCGGTACTTTCTGAAAGTTCCCAAAAGGAATTGATGCATAATGAACTATTCTGATAACTTCAGATAAAACATTTCCTGCAAACCCAAGTACGCTGCCCAGAGGGCCATCAGGATGCTTACATCCTTCAAATCCAAGTGTGCTTCAGACCCACATGTCATTGGCCTGACCTCATTTCTTTATACATGACACCTGCTACACAACATTTTCAGCCTACACCCAGAAATAGCTATTCGACCTAGGACTTGACCTGGATGCCCCGAGACTGGGCCCAAATCTGGGAATCCACCAAATCCTGCTCCACTAATGTCTTGGCACTAGAGACAAATTATAAAATTCTAACTAGATGGTACCTTGTTCCCTTTAGAGTGGCTCGATACAATTCAAGATGATCATCACTCTGTTTCTGTAACTGTGGACAAGTAGGCACATTCCTCCATGTCTGGTGGGCGTGTACTGAGGCGAACTGCTTCTAGACCGATTATCTATCAGCTGATCTCAGATCTTTTTGACACCAATGTGCCTTTTGCGACTCAGCACTCTCCCCTAAATGTTAATCCACAGGTATAAACAAAAACGCCTTCATGTTGCTGCTGCATGTGTCCACAGCAGCAAAACAAACAATTGCAAAGGCATGGCAGAGCTCTGCACTATTCTTGGCCAAAACTGAATCCAGGATTAACAATGTCCCCATACATAAAAAACTCCAAGCTAAACTCCTGGACAGGGTCAAGAGATTTCAAACCATATGGAGACCTTTTTCCCAGCTCCCCCTTACTGAGCTCCATCAAGATTTTGGGTTAATGCACACTGGCCTAAACGCTAGTGCTGCTGGCAGAAAAACCCCCCACTAATTTTGAGCGATTTTTGTACTAGCGATTTTTGTACTAGCATTTAAGAGCATTTAGGAGAGTTTAGCAGCATTTAGTGTTTTTTTTTTTTGCCAGAAAGCCACTCTCAAAAATGCAAGACAGAAGGGTTTTTTTCTGCCTCTAAACGCTGAGCTTAGAATATGCCTTTAAATGAGCTAATGTGCATGGAAACATAGGATAACATTAGTTGCTTCTACAGGCAAAACACTAAAATCCTCTAGGAGCAATGTTTTTTTTTACGCAAATGTGCATGGACCTTACTGCTTTCACAGTAAAAGCTACAGATCTAGCCACAAAAAATCTTCTCCCCCACTCCACACCCTTTTTTTTTTTTCTGTTCTCCCCTTTTTCGTATTTTTTAACCAACATTGTTGTTGCAACCAATAATATGTTACCCGCTCAGATAATGTGTATTACTACTTTTGTTACACAAGTAAGCATTGTGCTTACTCGAAAGGTTATTGTGTTTCTGCTCACTGTGATATTCTATTATCCATGCAGTTATTTGTTCATCATATCCAATATTGTACCAACAATCTAACAAAAATTAATAAAAAGAATGAACAAGAAATGACCATAACAGAGAGATAACTGTTGCTAATTTTTAAAGTTTATCTGTACTGAATGCAAATCTTGTAAATAATAATTGTTGCAGTCTAGTAGGCACCACAATATGTCAGATCAATTTCAAAGCACTTCTGGACCTTTCAGTAGAATCTATGCAAATATCAACTTTTTAAAAGTCAGTGTTTTCAGAGATTTGTGCATACAACCCATGCAACACTAGACCACTCCTGAGCTAATTGCTGCATTGCAGATTGGGTGAGTGATTGTGCCTACACTTCCTGTATACCTTAGACAATTTCTGAATGCTTTGGCAGGGAGTGATAACAATTAAATGTAGGTGCTTCGCCAAATGATGCCTACGGTACAGCAAGACTTTTAGTTTTTAGTTTTTACAGGTTTGTTTTAAATAAAGGCTTACTATCACAAAACTGGCCTACATCTGATGTGGCACCAGCATTTATTACAACATCTGAGCATGGAAAGTACCGACTCATGAGTCTGACATCATCTCTTTGAAAAATATTTGGATGTAATTGCTCTGAGCCTAAACCAGCATATTTAACACTTTATTTTACAAACTAATGTTTTTATTAAGACTCATCAATTTATTCAATTTTTTGTGGATTTATTAAACAGTATATCAAAATAATATTGCAAATAAACATTGTTCCTATCCTATACATATTGTAAAAAAACGAATATGGTGTGTAAAATCTAGTTTATCTTCCTTAGTTTCAGCCTGATATAGACAGTGCAAGTTCAAAATAACATACATAGAAGTTTATAAGGGAGGAGTGATTCTTTCCAATCCCTTAATTTCTATACCCAATCTCCTAGATATCCTAAAAAAATCTGCCAATGTCTCAGGTTTAAAAATTAATGTTTCAAAATCAGCGGACCTACCTATTAACTTTTCTACCTCAGAATTGGACCAATTAAAAAGCAACTTTATCTGGTCTAACAACACCATACCATACATATGTATTCATGTTTCCAACAACTATAGTTCATTATTCCAATGCAACTACCCCCTGTTAGAATCATACATTTTCCCTTAATACTTGGTCCTCCTTTCATTTATCCTTTCTAGGCAGAATTACAGCCATAAAAATGAACATACTTCCAAAACTACTATATCTATTCAGATAACTTCCTATCACACTGACTAAAGCATACATCCTTAAAATTCAATCCACTATTAACAAAGGTAAACAAAAAAAATTGTATATCATCCTCACAGATCGGGTGGCTAAGGCCTACCCCAACTCTGGCTATATTATATCTCCTGTAGACTTACTCAAAATGCACAATGGAATCTGTGTAATCCTACAATACCTTGGATTGTATTTGAAATCTCAGTTTCTGCATATTATCTACCTGGTCTTCTTTGGTCAAACGGTATTAAAATACGTTCCATTTCCACTCGCAATGCCATTATTTCTCACTCAAGCTTTGGAAAAATGTAAGAAAGACGTGACCTTAATGTCTAACCCCTTCCCCAGTGCACAATTCTGAGTGGTTCTAGACTTAAATCAGCTTTTCTGTCCCTAGATAATTTCCAATAATGGATAAATAAAAAAACAAGTAAGTAAATAATAGGAGCTGCGCTCTAAATAACTAACATATAACACAATAAAAAATATTACTTATGAAGTGAATATCAACAAGTCCCATATATGATCCATGTAACAAAAAGTGGATGAGTCCTCCAAGTTATGAATAAAAACTTAGAAATCCTCCAAGGTAGAAGGAAGGTGAATAAACCAAAACACACAGTGCTTTAACTTCCTCCTGTGACTTTATTTAGTAATGACTGACAATAGTGAATCCACCACCACGAAGAGTGCACGCTTACCAGCTGCACAAGCTTTATAGCTTGTGGCTAACACCCAGCCAGGGCCTTTTCCGCCAAGAACCACAAAGAATGGCAGATCGAACCACAGACAGCCTCCATACACCACTATCAGACTGATGATCTTGTAGATGGTCAGAGACAACAGCAAAGTCAAGGAAAGGAGAATTTTGATGAGCAACTGTGGCCACTGTTCTGCTGCTGGGCAAGCTATCGCCAAACAAACGGCATTTTGGTCACTTTCCCCTTGTGTTCAGATGGATCGGAGGCCCCTCTTGTCTCCACTGAACACAGTTCAACACACAGGGAATGAGGCCTGCAAATAGAGCTGCCGCCAACCCTCTGCCCAGTGGCCTGCGAGAGGCAGAGCCAAGGGTCTCTTCTGGGGACACCTGATGTAAGGAGGGGACTCTGCTGGGGACACCTGATGTAAGGAGGACTCCGCTGGGGGCACCTGATGTAAGGTCATGCATCTCAACATCATGACCCAAGGGCAGCAACAAGACTGGTCAGCAGGTGTAAAGTGCAATTTCATACAGCAAAAAGCACCACGGACCATCAGGTAACAGCAGATTTAACTAAATAAACTAAAATTGGGTGTTGGAGTTTTTTTCTTCTTTAATTAAAATCTATGTCACAATTTTCTTTCAAATAAAAATCTTTGATTGTGAAAAAAAAAAAAAAAAATCTAAGAGCAGGTGGGTAGGATTTGGGCTTTAAATTCTATCTGGCTCTCCATTTTTTGGAAAAGTTTAAGTGTTTTATATTTCCACTTCCTGTTCTGTCTGACACTTGTAGGGAAGTAAGGTAAAATTTGCTTCATGAGCAACAAACAAAAAATAAATGAAATTGTTTTTTAAACTTTCCTCACTTTACTGGGCATTTGTTTTCCCTGTTGGGGAATTTTTCCATCAAACACCCATCAAATATAAAAAAGCATTGAGAATTGAGAAGACAGCAGTTGAATAAAAAGTTCAGAGGTCCTAAAGTTGGCTATACACTAATAGAATTTAGTTTGGAGTTTTGGTTGTTAAGAATCTTCGGTCAAGTTTCCAATCAATAGTGGAGTAAAATTGACATTTCTTTTTTGCCAGTGACAAGAGAATTTGAAGGAGCAGGAAAGAAACTTTTTCTCAAACAAACACGTTTCTAACAGTGTATGGGGTTTTCAATCAGTAGTCCATTTCTTCTAAATCAAATGATAAAGCAAACAAAATTTTTAAGTACTTTCAAACAATTGTTGTCAAGCTGTTGGGTGTGCTAGGAATTTTCATAAGAATTTTCTTCCAAATATTCATTTGAAATTAGAGAATGGCCAGCTTAATGCTACTTGCAGGGGTGGACTGACAACTCATGGGGCCCCCGGGTAATAGGAGATTATGGGGCCCCCAGGCACTCAGAGATTATGGGGTCACACAGTATACACACACACACAGTATACAATCACACAGTAGACACATACATGTACACACAGTATACACAGACATGTTTCTATTGGCTGAGAAGGTACTGGAGAGGTGGGGCAGCTATAATCTCGGGATTTTTAGACCAAAAGGATGTCGGTAAGGGACATTTCAGAAACATATGTAAAAAAAAAACACAGATTTTTACATACTGTCCATGGTTTTACTTAGGCTGGCAACCCTGATGGGGCCCCCTAGTGGCCCGGGGCCCTCGGGCAGTGCCCGAGTGGTCGAATGGTCAGTCCGCCCCTGGCTACTTGGTTCTTTTGTTAAGGTTAGGAAGCTAAACTCTGGGAGAGAGGTCAGAGAAGCGCCTTGAGCTCCTCCATGCTTTGGAGGTACCAGATATTTTTTTTAGGCTGTGGCATTGTTGGCTTGGGTTAACAGGGAGTGCCTCTTGTAAAGCAAACGCAAATGCAGTAAAGCAAAAAGTTCTCCTACATGGCAACACTTGTCTAACATAGGTGTCTGAACCACAGGATCGAATGAACAGAATTACAAGTATTACAAGTATTTTTTTTGTTTTTGTATTGAACAAGTGGTCTATGACTGTTCTGGCAATCAAGGAAAAGAATTAGAGCATAAATAGGAAATGTCTGGAGACAGCACCATTCACATACCATGCAATGATGCTTTTGTTGTATCAGAGACAATGCCTAGGAACAATAACCAGTTGTTTCTGTTTATCTATCCCTTCTAATGACATACAGCCTGGCTGCTATGATACTGCTGTCATGACTGTGTATGTCAAAGGAGCCTTTCATTTTGTTGGCGCATGTCTGTTCAGTCAAATCTGTCAAATGATTTGTATGTACTGTATCTGAAAATACATTCCTACATATACTTCAGTATAGTGCTTTTAAAAAGTATTCATACCCGTTGCCTTTTTCCACATTTTGTCATGTTACAACCCAAAAACGTAAATGTGTTTTATAGGGAATTTATGTGATAGACCAACACAAAGTGGCTAGTTAATGTGAAGCGGAAGGAAAATGATAAATGGTTTTCAAAATAGTTTACAAATAATATCTGAAAAGTGTGGCCTGAGCCCCCCTTTACACTGCTACCCCTTACTAAAATCTGGTGGAACCAATTGCCTTCAGAAGTGACCTAATTGGTAAATAGAGTCCACCTGTGTGTAATTTAATCTCAGTATAAATACAGCTGTTCTGTGAAGCCCTCAGAGGTTTGTTAAGGAACCTTAGTGAACAAACAGCATCATAAAGGCCAAGGAACACACCAGATAGGTCAGGGATAAATTTGTTGAGAAGTTTAAAGCAGGGTTTGCTTATAAATAAATATGTATCTGGACACTAGCCGTAGATAAAATGTAATCCTAAATACAAAGGCTAATGTTCAGAATTTAGTCTATATGAAAAATACATCGAGAACAGTCCAGGTCAAGATGTTATTAAGGTGTTTGAAATAGAATCAAATATATTGGGAAAACTTCAGTGCTAGATACCAGGTTGTAGAACCTAAATGGCTGTGACCCTTATAATTAAAAAAAGGTGTCCATAAAAATATCAAACAAACTACAAAAAATATCCTACACCGCATATAACATGTGGATGGAGTGATCAAAACAGAAACAAGCGATCTTGAAAAGCCTGAAAACTCAACAAGTGCTGGAGATCATTCAGTGATTACGATCATGTAATAGTCCATATAGTGAAATTCATAGGTAGAAATGAATAAACATTCATATAGCCATTCTTATATATAATGTTCAAAAACGTAGCATCCTCTTTTGGTTGGACGACGTCTTGAACTGTGTAATGAAAGACGGATCTGGTACGCTTACCGTTTAAGATGGACCCACTGACCGTTGGTGAGGGGTCAAACGAGCTTGGGTGTGCCGGCTGGTGTTGTTTGTGGGGTGATGAGCCAGGATCAGGAACCAGGAACAAGACTGAGCCGGCGCAACAGTCTATACTCACCAACTTTCAGATGGAAATGAAACAACCAAACTCCAAAGAGTTGTGAAACCACAGAAACACTGTGTCGCCTTTACCCGGAAACTTCAATGGGTCAGGACCATGGTGATAAAAAAAGAGATAGAGGGCCTCCTCATAGCGTAAAAAAATCCAATCACGGATTGTATTTATTTGGAGGAGTATAACAACTTCAACCATGTAATTTAAAAAATTCTTGCCATCAATTTAAAAAATCAAATAAAAAACAAGATATAGTAGTAACGCAGTAGTGGTGTATCAAGCGTATCCGCCCGACGCATTTCGTCTACAAAGACATCAACAGGGGCATCATTTTTATTCTATTACACAATTTGTCATATTGTAGTGTTGGCAGCTTGTTTTATGGGAGGCGCAGCTGTATCCTTCCATTTTTTATAAATAAATATCCCAAGCTTTGAACATCTCACAGACAACTGTTCAATCCAACATCCGAAAATAGAAAGAGTATGGCCCAACTGCAAACCTATCAAGGCATGGCCACCTACCTAAACTGACAGTCCGGAAAGGAGAACATTAATCAGAGAAGCAGTCAAGAGGCCCATGGTAACTCTGGAGGAACTGCAAAGATCCACATCTTAGGTGGGAGAATCTGTCCACAGGACAAACTATTAGTTGTGCACTCCACAAATCTGGCCTTTATGGAAGAGTGGCAAGAAGAAAGTCATTGTTGAAAGAAAGCCATAAGAAGTTCCGTTTGCAGTTTGCGAGAAGCCATGTGGGGGACACAGCAAACGTGGAAGAAGGTGCTCTAGTCAGATGAGACCAAATTTTTACTTTTTGGCTTAAAAGCAAAGCGCTATGTGTGGCAGAAAATGAACACTGCATATCACCCTGAACACACCATCCCCACCGTGAAACATGGTGGTGGCAGCATCATGTTGTGGGGATGCTTTTCTTCAGCAGGGACAGGGAAGCTGGTCAGAGTTGATGGGAAGATGGATGGAGCCAAATACAGGCCAATCTTAGAAGAAAATCTGTTAGAGTCTGCAAAGGACTGGGGCGGAGGTTGACCTTCCAGCAGGTCAATGACCCTAAACATACAGACAGAGCTACAATGGAATGGTTTAGATCAAAGCATATTCATGTGTTAGAATGGCCTGGTCAAAGTCCAGACGTAAATCCAATTGAGAATCCATGTTTACAGACACTCTCCATCCAATCTGACAGAGCTTGAGCTATTTTTCAAAGAAGAATGGGCAGCATTTTCACTCTCTAGATGTGCAAAGCTGTAGAGACATCCCCAAAAAGACTTTCAGCTGTAATTGCAGCAAAAGGTGGTTCTACAAAGTAGTGACTGGGGGGGGGGGGGGGGGCTGAATACAAATGCACGCCACAGTTTTCAGATATTTCTTTGTAAAAAAAATAGAAAACTGATAGCATAGATTACTGTACAGCCGACCACCCTCCCTTGGTAATCCACAGCGAGCCGTCAGAATTCTGGAGACCCCAATGACACACACAGCATGCAGTTTTGTGTGCAAAGTGAGTCTGAACTCTTTATTAAGAATGATATCTTTTATATGTGAGTTACAGCAAAAGAGGGGAGCTGTAAACTGTAAAATTTTCCTTCCACTTCACAATTATGTGCCACTTTGTGTTGGTCTATCAAATAAAATATATTCACATTTTTGGTTGTAACATGACAAAATGTGGAAAATTAAGGGGTATGAATACTTTTTCAAGGCACTGGATATACTAAAGAATGTATAGGCTACATCCTAGTAATTTTAAAACCCAACTCCAGCTAAAGCTTTTATATTTGATAAATGTTGGAACAGTAAATACATCTGTCAAGTTTGTAATGCTTTCCAATTGGGACATTTCACCTCACTTCCTGTCCCTATGAAAGCCAGACAGAAATGTGGGGATCAGTTGTCACAAGAACAGGAAGATGCAAACAATAATAAACAATAATAACCTGCAAGAGATTCTAAAATTTTCACATTTTATCGAGCAAATTGTGTTTTTCGCTGTTTGGCTGTGTCCTGTTTCCACAGAAGTCTTCCCAGTGGGGACAAAACCTGCAACATAGGCAAATAGGTGTGTAAGGAGTAAAGTGTCAAATATGTCATGCGAAGTCCACAAATTCTCTTTATTAAAGGTCCTATTCAGATAAGGCCATCGTGCTTCAAGAATTTTGCGGGTCCCGTTCATCAGCTTGAAAAATGCGGAAGAAAGGAAACACCTACTGCATTGGTACCTCTGAAACATTGGTGTCCAAACTGCAGCTCAGGGGCCACATTGGGACTTTGGCACTTATTGTTTGGCTCTATAGGCGTGCGCAGCTTTATGCATTAAGGCGTGCACCCCAAAGCTCAAACACACATGCGTGTATATTTATATATTTACACTATATTACTAAAAGTATTGGGACGCCTGCCTTTACACGCACATGAACTTTAATGGTAGGCTGTCAGGAAGTATCAGCTTACCCTTACGGGTAAACCGATACACCGATAGTGTACATGGCCTCAGTGATCTGCTGATCGCTGGTGCAATGTTTCCAGGCTTCTGCAACAAAAAATAATAAATGCACATTTTTTTTTATTGATGGGCACACTGGCAGCAATTGATGGGCACAGTGTCAGCAATTGATGGGCACACTGGCAGAAATTGATGGGCACAGTAGCGGCAATTGATGAGCACACTGGCAGCAATTGATGGGCACAGTAACGGCAATTGATTGGCCCACTGGCAGCAATTGATGGGCACAGTAGCGGCAATTGATGGGCACAGTAGCGGCAATTAATGGGAACACTGGCAGCAATTGATGGGCACAGTGGCGGCAATTGATGGGCACACTGGCAGCAATTGATGGGTACAGTAGCTGCGTTTGATGGCACAGTGGCAGCAATTTATGGGTACAGTGGCTGCGGTTGATGGGCACAGTTGGCTGCATTTGATGGCACAGTGGTGGCAATTGATGGCACAGTGGCTGCATTTGATGGCACAGTGGCGGCAGTTGATGGCACAGTGGCTGCGTTTGATGGGCACAGTGGCTGCGTTTGATGGGCACAGTGGCTGCGTTTGATGGCACAGTGGCAGTAATTGATGGGCACAGTAGCTGCGTTTGATGGGCACAGTGGCGGCAATTGATGTTTTTTTTTTTCAGTTTGTTTTCGCCCCCCCAAAAAATTTTGAGCACCGGCTGCCACTGGTTCAATGTGGGCTGACGTACAGGTATGTAACCCACATTTGGCACTGCTTCCCATCCGCCATATATTGGGGCTATGGGCATATGGGAAGTGGTTAATATACACTTTTTTTTATTTTTTTTATTTTATTTTTATTTTTTTATACCAAAGTCATGTAGTATATATAAATATATATAAATAAATACGCACTTTTTTGCTGACAAGCCAGGGTTCATATAGTTTTGAATTGTATTATATGTAATATTATATTACATATAATACAATTCAAAACTATATGAACCCATATATATATATATATATATATATATATGCACATTTTGCACATTTTGCTGACAAGCCAAGGTTTTTATCGTTTTAATTGTATATGTAATATATATATATATATATATATATATATATATATATATATATATTTATATATATATATATATATATAAATATATATATATATATATATATGTTTAGTGACAAGCCAGGGTAAGATTCATATGGATTCCTTGGCTTTTTTTTTTTTGGTGCATCGTTTGCCCATTGCCTGCCCAGGTGCCCTGCTCAGTACTGTCTCACTCACCTCGATCTAGCAGGCTGCAGCCACTCATCTGCCGCTCTCTAGGCTCCGCTAGTCCACTGCTTCTAAGGGAGAGAGAGGCCAGAGGGGGGGCTGAGTGCAGATGTAGATCGCTCCGGCTGCACCTGCAGCCGGAACTATAGAAGCTGCATCGGCAAATGTGGCTGGGTTACTCCGCGGCTGTGGTCCTAGTTCCCTGCTCAATCACCTCCCACTCGCAGCACAGCTGTTTTTGCCGGCCGGACCGGACCCCAGTGGTGGTGACTGAGTTACACAGGGACAGGACAGACATTTTGCAGGCAGTCAGCGCTATCAAAAGGTGTGAAACACCAACAGAGCACAGGGATGATTAGGGTGTGCCTGGGCACACCCGGCACACCCCGTGGGCACGCCTATGGTATGTATTTTCTTAACCTAGATGCTTACTTAGGACATTAAAGTATAATGGTTTGCTTTATTTCTTTCACACTAGCTTTTTCTGTGCTGTCCATCATTTTTCTCTTTTTATGGGTCCTTTTTTAGGGAGCAGTAATAGCAGTGACTTCTTGCAGTCTCATGTTATGTATCTCCAGAATTATGTCCCCAGTCTCAAACAACTCTTCTAGTATGTTTGCAGTCTCCAACAATCTCTTGTGGCATGTCTGTTGTCACAGCTTTATGTAGTATTAAATTCACTGGATATTAAAAATATGTGCTACCCTTCGATGATATCAGGGGCCCACCACTGGTCCAGAGTTATTATACAGTCATATCTAATGAAAACGCAAACAGGTTGGCTCCTGAAGCCACTCACACTGCACTCTCCTTCTGTCAGCATTTTGATAGTCAGCACATGTACAGTATATGTAACCAGTGGCAGCTGGTGCTCAAGTTTTTTTTGTGGGGGGGGGGGGGGGGGGGGGCGAGCAAACTGAAAAATTTAACTGTTAGTAATGCAGGACTGTAAATAGCTATTTATCAGGTGATTATGTATCATTACTGCTAAATAAAACTGTGCCCATCAATTGCAGCCTCACTGTGCCCATCATATGCAGCCTCACTGTGCCCGTCACAGTAGGCCAATCCACATTTCAAGTAAAAGAAAATAAAACCACTTAACATAAGGTGTCCTTATCAGAGCCCCCTTTTACATCATAGTCCCCCTTTACAGCATGTTCCCCCCTTTACATCAGGTGTCCCAATCAGAGTCCTCCTTTACAACAGGTGTCCCCATCAGCATCCCCCTATACATCAGGTATCCTCATCAGAGTCCCCCTATACATCAGGTGCCCCAATCAGAGTCCCCTTTACAGCAAGTGCCCCCCTTTACATCTGGAGTCCCAATCAGAGTCCCCCTTTACAACAGGTGTCCCCATCAACCTCCCCCTATAAATCAGGTGTCCCCATCAGAGTCCCCATTTACATTAGATGTCCCCATCAGAGTCCCCCTTTACATTAGATGTCCCCATCAGAGATAAGAGTCCTCCTTTACATTAGATGTCACCATCAGAGTCCTCCTTTACATTAGATGTCCCCATCAGTGTCCTCCATTACATTAGATGATCCCCATCAGAGTCCCCCTTTATATCTGATGTCCCCATCCGAGTCCCCCTTTACATTAGATGTCCCCATCAGAGTCCTCCTTTACATTAGATGTCCCCATCAGAGTCCCCCTTTACATCAGATGTCCCCATCAGAGTCCCTCTTTACACCAGATGTCCCCATCAGAGTCTCCCTTTACATTAGATGTCCCCATCAAAATACTCCTTTACATTAGATGTCACCATCAGAGTCCTCCTTTACATTAGATGTCCCCATCAGTGTCCTTCATTACATTAGATGTCCCCATCAGAGTCCCCCTTTACATCTGATGTCCCCATCCGAGTCCCCCTTTACATTAGATGTCCCCATCAGAGTCCCCCTTTACATCAGATGTCCCCATCAGAGTCCCTCTTTACATCAGATGTCCCCATCAGAGTCTTCCTTTACATCAGATGTCCCCATCAGAGTCCTCCTTTACATTAGATGTCCCCATCAGAGTCCTCCTTTACATTAGATGTCCCCACCAGGATCCCCCTTTACATTAGATGTTGCCATCAGAGCCCCCTTTACATTGGATGTCCCAATCAGAGTACCCCTTTACATTAGATGTCCCCATCAGAGTCCCCCTTTACATTAGATGTCCCCATCAGAGTCCTCCTTTACATTAGATGTCCCATCGGAGTCCCCCTTTACATTGGATGTCGCCATTAGAGTCCCCATTTACATTAGATGTCCCCATCAGAGTCCCCCTTTACATTAGATGTCCCCATCAGAGTCCTCCTTTACATTAGATGTCACCATCAGAGTCCTCCTTTACATTAGATGTCCCCATCAGTGTCCTCCATTACATTAGATGTCCCCATCAGAGTCCTCCTTTACATTAGATGTCCCATCGGAGTCCCCCTTTACATTGGATGTCGCCATTAGAGTCCCCATTTACATTAGATGTCCCCATCAGAGTCCCCCTTTACATTAGATGTCCCCATCAGAGTCCTCCTTTACATTAGATGTCACCATCAGAGTCCTCCTTTACATTAGATGTCCCCATCAGTGTCCTCCATTACATTAGATGTCCCCATCAGAGTCCCCCTTTACATCTGATGTCCCCATCCGAGTCCCCCTTTACATTAGATGTCCCCATCAGAGTCACCCTTTACATCAGATGTCCCCATCAGAGTCCCTCTTTACACCAGATGTCCCCATCAGAGTCTCCCTTTACATTAGATGTCCCCATCAAAATCCTCCTTTACATTAGATGTCACCATCAGAGTCCTCCTTTACATTAGATGTCCCCATCAGTGTCCTTCATTACATTAGATGTCCCCATCAGAGTCCCCCTTTACATCTGATGTCCCCATCCGAGTCCCCCTTTACATTAGATGTCTCCATCAGAGTCCTTCTTTACATTAGATGTCCCCATCAGAGTCCCCTTTTACATCAGATGTTCCCATCAGAGTCCCTCTTTACATCAGATGTCCCCATCAGAGTCCTCCTTTTACATCAGATGTCCCCATCAGAGTCCTCCTTTACATTAGATGTCCCCATCAGAGTCCCTCTTTACATCAGATGTCCCCATCAGAGTCCTCCTTTACATTAGATGTCCCCATCAGAGTCCTCCTTTACATTAGATGTCCCCACCAGGATCCCCCTTTACATTAGATGTTGCCATCAGAGCCCCCTTTACATTGGATGTCCCAATCAGAGTCCCCCTTTACATTAGATGTCCCCATCAGAGTCCCCTTTACATTAGATGTCCCCATCAGAGTCCTCCTTTACATCAGATGTCCCCATCAGAGTCCCCCTTTACATTAGATGTTCCCATCATAGTCCCCCTTTACATTAGATGTCCCCATCAGAGTCCTCCTTCACATCAGATGTCCCCCCAACCACCCCCACCCCCCCTCCCCCCCCCCCCTCATACTCACAGCAAGTCGCCTATCATTCACCTTCGAACCAGCCAGGATGAGTACGAGAAACCAGAAGTAAAGGCAAAGGAGCCACCAATCACACACTACAGCAGGGAACAATGATATAGAGGGACAAAGCTCTGCACCCTAAGGACTTTCTAAAGGAAGCCAATAGAGCTTCTTGCTTGCAATCATATGACTGCAAACATGTCTTGCTTCCCATAGCAGCTGTGTGTCGGGCACCATGCACAAACTTAAAGGGCCATTATTTTATTTTTATATTTTTTTCTTTATTTTTTTATTCTTCTCAGTGATTGCAGCACGTCATGCTTCCCATACACCTGTGTGTCCCTATGGGCGGGCCACCACTGTATGTAGCACAGCCTCCCTCTCCCTGGTCTGACTGCTGCTGTATAGGGAATTACAAAAGGGCTAATACCAAATCAAATTCATGTACGTAAACTAGTTATATTTAAAAACCAATGCCAATTTTTTTTTGTAATGAGCATATATCTGTTTTTTGTTGGTGTTTTTATGTCGGACTGGAATCCAACTGAAATGTTGTCAAAAAAGTTTTACATTCAATTACATTGAGAATAACTGCACAAGCAATAATAGAGGATTCAGGATATACTAAGTGTTTCAGCACTAAAAAGACTTCCTTCTTGTGATAATCCGCAATTGATTACATTTTCTTCAAGTGCTGGAAATGAGGGAAATCCATAGACATGATGAAGACAAATCGTTCCACTTGGCTTATTCTTTGTTTGCAGTTTACACGTGACTGAGGTTTCCCTGCAATTTTGTCAGCATTTGCTTTTGACAGCAGCCACGAGAGTATGACTAAATCAGTATTAGGCCTCATTTGCGTCCTCACCGCCTGTTTTAACCCCCTTAATGCTGGACTACTGCCCTGCAACTACCCACGTTGTGTGCGGTTGTGGGGCAGTTAAAGCACAGCCTCATTCGTTTCAATAGGTTGAGGGCAGTAGTGCCCACTGAGCGTGACAGGGTGTAGATTTCATGCCATGGCAACAGTTGCTACATTGCTTCTGCATCAGCACGTTTGGGGGGAAACACTTTACACGCATGTACTGGTAAATATCAACCCAGAAGCAATCAGAGTTTACCCAAGCACGGCCGCATACAGTCATACACTTGTATTGACAGCTATACGCAGCCTTTCCCCAGGTGCACAGGGATTTTACACTTCAGCATGCAGGTGTTGTTATATGTCTGTATGCATGAGGCCTAACCCTTGGTTCACATCTATGTGGCTGCAGTTGATGTGTTTCCCTGGAGCATTTTGCAGTTCGTTTTTGAACCCGCGTTTTTACATTTGTTTTGTATGTTTTTTGGGTCAATTGGAAAATATCACTGCCTTGATATTCCATGACCAAGTACAACATAGCTACATTTCTGAGCTGCCCAGCTATACACTCCCACCCTTACCTTTCCCAGTAATGGAGACCACACCGTGCTGGAGTGTAAAATAGGCCGTAGCAGCCCCTTTATTAAATACCAAAATATATAAATAACTTCATAAATAACTTTTATAAACAAATAAACAACATCAAGAACACTTGACGTAGGCCTATAGCAGGACATTACCCCCCCCCCCCCCCCCCCCCCCCCCAAATTACCATAATCAACAACTCGTGCACTGCGGTCATCTCAACTGTAAATAGGCCTCAAGCTGACATGCTAGCTCAGAGACAAAACTATTCCTGCAGTGCAGTCATCCACCATATTCCCTACATCACTTATAAGGAATATACCAAACGGGCCCATATCTCCAATGGGTCCCGCATCAAGTTTTCTGTGGGGAGGGTGTTTCTTCTCTATGCCTACGTCAGCCAACATCTGCCAACGCTACGACATCCAATGTACCTGTAATAACATTATTAGACACCTGTGAAGAAAGCTAAAAATTAAAACAAAGGGCGGGAGGGCGGGAACTTTCCTACTAGCACACTGACTCTGGGGAGGATTGTCCCTCCTCTTCCTGCTGCCCAGCTCCACCCCTTGCTAATCCTTAAACGGCCATACACTCTAATTGCATGTTTGACTTTATTCATGCCAGCCCTGCACTGATCCCTTCGTTCATAGCTGCGGGCTGTTCTTGACCAAGTAAAACATAGCTACATTTCTGAGCTGCTCAGCTATACACTCCCACCCTTACCTTTCCCAGTAATGGAGACCACACCATGCTGGAGTGTAAAATAGGCCGTAGCAGCCCCTTTATTAAATAACAAAATATATAAATAACTTCATAAATAACTTTTATAAACAACAAATAAACAACATCAAGAACACGTGACGTAGGCCTATAGCAGGACATTACCCCCCCCCCCCACACCCAATTTACCATAATCAACAACTCGTGCACTGCGGTCATCTCAACTGTAACTAGGCCTCAAGCTGACATGCTAGCTTAGAGACAAAACTATTCCCGCAGTGCAGTCATCCACCATATTCCCTACATCACTTATAAGGAATATACCAAACGGGCCCATATCTCCAATGGGTCCCGCATCAAGTTTTCTGTGGGGAGGGGGTTTCTTCTCTATGCCTACGTCAGCCAAACATCCGCCACCGCAAACAAGGTTAACACCTTAACCTTGAGCGCACCTCCACACCCTAAGTCCTCGCTCAATCCCGTCTTGAATACCGATGGCCCACATATCTGTGCCCACTGGGTTCAGGTGAACTCCGTCAGCCTTCACATAGCGCCAGGTGTCAATCTCTAATTCCCTGTGCCTAATGGCCCCATGCTTGATAAAGAACCTGCTGACCTCCTGGTTGACCTTTTTTCTAGCCTTATTGAGTAACTCCACGGACCTGGCAAAACGCCACGAAGTCCTGGCTATCATATCTGACCATACCAAGACGGTGTTAGGGAAGGCCGCCTGAAGTCGGCAGAAATCATACGTCCCTAGTAACGTCAAGTTTGGTCCTGAGCCCCAAATCATTGCCCCCAACATGAATGACTAAGACTTCTGGAGGCCTGTCCCATCGCGCAAACTTAAACGCTTCCGGGACCAGACGGCTCCAGAGCATGCCCGGGAAACCCAACCACTTTATGTAGGCCTCCCTCCTAGAGAACCCCAGCTGTCTACCGTCTGGTCTGTCATCACCCCTTCTGGCTCTCCAGCAGACATAGGAATGCCCTATAATCCAAACGAGACTCGGTGGTGAATCTGAAAGAAAAACAACAAGAAAAATCCGGTAAACCTCACTTTAATGTACCACACGGAACCATGTCGGCACTTCACAGAACCCTCCAAAAACCTTCAATCCACTAAGTCCACCCTAACATATGACCGAAAACGCCTCGATTCCCACCTCCCGATCTGTTTTACCGCCTCCTCCGTTAAGCCCCACCTGACCACTTCCGTTGCCGCCCCAATCCTGAATGAATGCGAGGAAAATTTCAGATCCCCCATATTCATTTCACGCAAACATTTTCGGAAAACTCCTATGAATTGAAAGCGCGACAGCGCCTCGCCATTTTGGTGTACCAACAGGGGGCCCTCCACAGCTGGCCTCCCCTGCAAGAACACACTCGTAACCAAGACGGGGCAGAGTTTGGCGTCTGGAATGGCGAAAACCACCACATCCTTGCCTCGGCCCTGCTGGTCCGTCTTTGATCTCCGAAGGTGCAAAACCAACCTATCCCCAAAGCACCGCACGTTCCCCACCGCCAAAACCATCCCCTTTCTTCTTCGAGGAACTTACCAGCTCCCCTATCCGAAAAGCCCCAAAGAAAGCCAAAACAAAAGCCGTGCGGAAAAGCCCCACCTCGTAACCGGACGAGCAAACCCCACGCAGAGGGTCCACCACTCTGCCCAACAGTTCGAACGTCACTGGTCGTCGCTCGTCCCGCAGCAACTTCCCTTTTCTGTAACCCTTCACTGCTTGGCGTGCCCAGAACTCCTTTGTCCAGTCGCACCCCCCACCGAGCTTACACCAAAATGCCATGGCCGCCATAACTTTTCCCAGCCTCGACACGGAAATACCGCTCTCCATGTGCCTGGCGATAAAATAAATGAACAGCAGCCTAGGTTCTCCCTCTCCCCCTGAGGCCTGACCCTGGAAAGCAACCCATTCGTCCCATACTTTCCTGTATGCTCTCCATGTCCCTTCGCTCACCGACCGCTGAATCCATCCCGCTATTCGTCCAGGGCAATCTTCCACATCTCCGACGGACACGGAACCCCCTGATGCTCTGCCTCCGGTGCCAGCTCTCGAAACTTCTCCCACTGAAACCGAGAGAGAGCATCAGCGATCACGTTGTCCAGTCCTGGCAAGTGCACTGCATGAATGAAAATGTTCAACTGCATGCACCAGATGTCTCAACAAGCGTATCACCGGCGGCGATGCCGCTGACACCTTGTTGATAACCTGTACTACCCCCAAGTTGTCGATGTGGAAGCAAACTTTCCGATCCCGGAAGAATTCACCCCACAGCTCGACCGCCAGCACCACCGGAAACAATTCAAGTAACAGCATGTTCTTGAGCAACCCTTCTTGTTTCCAGCTTTCCGGCCAAGGGCCCGCACTCCAGCGTCCCTTGAAAAAGGCCCCATAACCCGCCGACCCTGCGGCGTCCGTGAACAACTCTAGGTCAAAGTTGCTCACCGGCCCCGTCATCCACAGAGCTCTGCCATTGAAGTGCCACATTCTCAGGTCGCTCTTATGGTCCCTCGAGAGTGTCACGTAATGCCTGGGCGACTCGACCCCCCCAGTGCTTGCTGCCAACCTCCTGCTGAAAATACGACCCATCGGGATGATTCTGCACGCAACCAACCCAACACTGATTGTAGGGCTCTAAGCTGAACTTTGCGCCTCCCCACCAAGGCCCGCACTTCTGCTTTTAACGCTACTAATTTCAACTCTGGTAACCTGCATTCCATGGCTACCGAATCAAGGACGATCCCCAAAAAGCTAATCTCTGTCCTGGGCCCTTCCGTCTTGTCGGGTGCAAGAGGAATGCCGAAATCCCCTGCTATCCTTTCTAGCATCGTCAGTAACACTGCACAAACATTGGATGCGGGCGGACCGACACACAGAAAGTCGTTCAAGTAGTGTATCACTGAGTTCAAACCAGACACGTCCCTCACCACCCATTCCACAAACGAGCTGAAACATTCGAAGAATGCACACGAGATAGAGCAACCCATAGGTAAACACTTATCCACGTAGTATTCCTCCTGCCACCTGCAACCCAATAAGTAAAAGCTATCGGGGTGAACAGGTAGCAAACGAAACGCCGCCTCAATGTCTGTCTTTGCCATCAGAGCCCCCCTGCCATACTTACGCACCCAAAAGACCGCAGCATCAAATGACGTGTAATGGACCGCGCAAACCTGGGGATCAATGGCATCGTTCACCGACCCCCCTTTTGGATAAGACAGGTGGTGAATAAGCCTGAATTTATTTGGTTCCTTCTTGGGGACCACTCCCAAAGGAGAAACCACTAGTTCGGGGATGGGTATATTGGGGAAGGGGCCCGCCATCCTGCCCAGAGCTACCTCTTTGTGTGATTTCTCCGATACTACCGCTTGGTGTTTCAGAGCTGACCTCAAGTTGTCTGCTCCAGGCGGCACCGAGCCCAATACCGCAGGAATTACCAAAACCCTCCCCAAAACCCGCTGCCAACAATTGGGCCACCGCCTTGTCCGGATACCTATCTAGAAAAGGCAGCATTCTTCCCACTCTCACCGGCGTCGTCCCCTTTGTTAACAGACTCGCTGGCCTTGCCCTTTCCTTGTTTAAAACACCGCGACCCAGGGTGAGATCCCCCGCACCCTGAGCACTCGTGCTTATACTTACATCCAGTTCCGAATTTGCAGCTGCCCTCATTATATTGCCAGCAGACTCCCTTCTTTTTTGCGGCCGATTGACCTGAAGCCCCTGATCCACCGCCCCCCCCCCCCCCCCTGAAAAAACTGACCCGCCGGCTTCGCCGATGACATCAAGCGCATCCACAGACTGATGTCCTTGTGGTTCCAGCGAAGGGCCGGCCTGACTGCCCCCGACCGATGCCGCGTCTGGCGCTCAAGGGTTCCCCTTACGCAGTCGGATTACGCAGTCTTTGAATCGTTCAAACATGGCGGGTGCTGTTCAAATCGTTCAAATCGGTTATGCCAGCAAGCATGCCGAATCGCTGTTTGCATTCTGAATCGCTGTTGACATGTTAATTGTACGAATCACTTCGACCGTGTCGAAACATTTCATTGTATTAGCATGGCAATTATTTCGTTATTGCAACATGGCTAACGTATCGGGCCATTCGGTCATGCTAAGTCATTTCGCATCGGTTTAAACAGGGCGTTCATGCCATCATTTCAATTCTGGCCGCACTCAGATTCGAGTCATGTCGCATTTCATGCACTGGTTTGTCTCGGGGTACCCAGGTTACGGCCGCATTACCATACATGCTTCAGAGATTGGCCCACCGCTCGTTCGGATGCGGGCTCGAGTCTAGTCTTTGTCATGATTTCGGTCATTGGCCGCGTATCGGTCTGAATCCGGTCGCATCCGGGATGCAACGATTCGCACCGGTTCGCCTAGCCGCTCGGCCTCCTTTCTATACATGCTCCAGAGACAGATTCAGTTACAAGTTGCTTGATCGGTTGAAGTCTAGTCTTTGTCATGGTTTCATTTCGGTCACTATACCTCTGGGTGGGTCCGGTCGCATCCACAGATGCTCCGACCGGGTCAATCCAGACGCCCAGCTACCCGGCCTCATTTCGATACAAGCGCCAAGGGCAGAATCGCATCACAGGTTGCATGCATTCTTGATTCTTGTCCTTGTCATGGTATGTCATTTCTGTCTCACCTTACCATGCCCCGGCATGAATGCAGTCACTTCCCCGCACTAATTCATGTCGGCGTGCCCTAGGCCGGCCGCATTTCAATACATGCGTCAGGGACGGAATCGCATTGCAGGTTTTCGGTCATTTTTGATTCTTGTCCTTGTCATGGTATATCATTTCTGTGTCACCTTACCACGCCCGGCGTTAATTTAGTCACTTCCCCGTACGAATTTGTGCCGGCGTGCCCTAGGCCGGCCTCATTTCAGTACGTGCTCCAAAAAATAAATAAAAATAAAAATGCTCAGTCACTAGACAGTGGCGTGATGATCAAGGTCGCGGTCATACGAATGCTAGCGTTTCACCTCATGCAGTAGCACTTTGAGTCGAATCCTGTGGCATCTAGTATGTCACAGTTCGGCCCCAGCGTACCCCAGGCAGTTGGCCTCATTTCACGGTTGTCTCATTTCTGTACGTGCTCCAGAGTCCGGCTCACAGTCACTCTCATACGTTACGACCGGGCCTGGCCTCTGTCACGGGAAGTTCATTTCGGTTAAGGCAACATGTAATTTCATTTATTTGTGTTGTTGTCTGTCATTTAATTCCACAGCTGTCACGCCAGTCAACTTAAATCACTATCGCCTGTTGTTATCATCAACATTTGGGTACCGTCGCACAAGACGGCAGCAGTTTCAGGCTCTTAAATAGGTACTTCCTCTCACACTCTCTCAGGTCAGTCGGATTTCAGTAGGTCCACCTGCACCAGCTCGATCAGGGTTCCAGCAGGTAATAAAAAATAAATAAAAAAAAAAAAAAACGCACAGAGAGGGGGGGGCACCTGCATTTTCACGTCAGGTACGTATACCGTAGGTTACACGTCCAAACTCATTTCTTGTCACCTCTTTATAGGCCCAGCCTGCAGGCACGTGACCAGTCAACTGAGCAACGAGTCTTGGCAGCCGCCATGTCGTCAGTCGGCAGCGATGACCTCACCACCCCGCTATCTCCGGCGTCAGCCTCTGAGGCTGGCAGTGCCCAGTCCCTCAGGGCATGGACAATTCCCAGGCTGTCCGCCGAGCTGAGGCGCAGAGGGATACCCTTCTCGTCCGCGGCCAGGAAGGCGGAGCTATTCAGGCTCCTCTTCCCACCACGGGCCGCAGCAGGCTCCAGCAGCCAGCAGGCGTCCCTGGAATCTATTTCAGCTGCCGTCGCTCAGCTACACACCCTCGTAGCTTCCCTGTCTTCCTCGATCATTGAGGTCCAGGACAGGGTGACACGCCTGGAGACCAGCCCGGCCGCCACTGCTCCGGACCCTGTCGTGGTCCCAGCCATCAGTGCACTGGCCGCAGGTAGCGATCTTGCCACAACAACCATTCATCCTTCCCACCTGGTGCCACCCAGCGTAAGGAAGGACATTTTAGAGGGCAGAGACGTTAAACCTGGCCTCACTCATGATTTCGGTCCATGATTTGGCTGAGAACAAGGCGTACACCTGGGGGGACGTCTCGGTGGTTTTGAAGGCTAAGGATCCGAGGCTGAACAGAAAGCTCACGGTGCCTGAGTTCACGCTCGCTTTCGGTATGCTCAGGGACGTGCTGTGCTCAGCCTCCCCTGGCAGGCGAGAGGAACTGGACCTCTACCTCCATCTAATCGTAGACCTGGGCCACAAATACGGTGGTTCAGCATTCTACGATTACCATTGGTCCTTCTCGGCCAAAGCCGCGGCCAGGTTCTTGCAGTTCCATTTGACAACGGACTGGAGTGTAGTGGACACCGAGTTGTTCTGCCGCCACTTCGCGGGTCTACGGTCCCCACTGTGTGCTGTCTGTCAGTCAGCGTCCCACACCGCGATCTGGTGTGCCAACATAGTCTCCGTCCACCCAACAGCTAGCACGGCCTCTACCAGCACGAGTCAGGCTCAGCAGGCCCCTGCGCAAGGGCAGAAGGTGGACAAGTTGGGACGTCTGGTGCGGATGGTTGGGGGAGCCGCCATTTGCAACAACTTCAACTACGGCTCCTGCAATTTCAGCCAGTGCCGGCTGTTGCACGTCTGCACCCTATGCCAGAGGGCGCACCCCAGGGTCCTGTGTGAGATCAAACAGAAGAAACTGTGACTAAGCCGGATCAATGTCCTTTGGCTTGATGTCTACCTGACCTCACACCCCACTCCGTCACTCGCCAGCTACCTTATCCGAGGTTTCACCGATGGGTTTCATACCGGGCTCATCACCCTGCCCCACGCCACCCATGAATGCCGGAACCTGCGGTCAGCAGCAATGGATGAGCCAGCTATCGACCTCCTATTCCAGACGGAGTTGGATCGGGACTTTATGATAGGCCCGTTCAGTCAGTCCCCCTTTAGTATCTGGAGGGTCAGCCCTATCGGGCTTGTACAGGGAAAATTTTCGAATAAAAAACGTCTGGTGTATGATTTGTCAGCTCCTCATTCTTCCGTCGTTCCCAGTCTCAACTCGCTCATTCCCTCTGAGGTGTTCTCACTGAAGTACGCTTCAGTAGATATGGCTGTCCAGGCCATACTCAGGGCTGGAGTGGGGGCTTGGCTCTTGAAGGCGGACATATCTGACGCCTTCAAGCTGCTGCCTATACATCCCTCCCTGTGGTGCTGGCACGGCATCAAGTGGAGGGAGTGATATTATTTTGCAACCAAGTTGACCTTCGGGTCTAAGAGTAGTCCTTGGTTGTTTGATAAGTTTGCGGAGACCCTGGCGTGGATCCTTCTCCACGAGGCACAGTGCCACGAGGTCATCAACTATTTGGATGACTTCCTTCTGATAGAACCACCCGGGGCTCCCCCCAGGGGACCTTGGAAAATTGAGGACTGTTTTCAACAATCTGAACGTCCCCATAGCGGAACACAAGGTTGACGGCCCAGCGCACAAGATCACGTTCTTGGGCGTCGACCTTGACACTCTAGTCATGCCGGCCAGCCTTCCCTCAGACAAGTTGGACCGTATCAGGATGGTTCTACGAGAGTTCACCCGGGTGGGGGGATGTACTCAGAAGCAACTTCAGTCTCTCCTCTGGATGTTGAATTTTGCCATGAGGATCATCCCCCAGGGCCGCTCCTTTGTGTCCCGGCTGCTGGTCTTCCTGTCCTACACTCAAGACCCAGACCAGGTCATCAGGCTGGATACGGCAGCCAGGGCAGATCTGGCCATGTGGGAAGACTTTCTCAGTAATTGGAACGGTGTGTCCCTGTTCATCCCAGTAGTGTCCTCACTTTCACCTCAGGTGGTGAGAGATGTGGCGGCATCCACAGGATGTGCCGCCATTTTTGGCCATTTGTGGTTCGCCGCCCCCTGGCCTCCACAGGCACTAGCCACACCAGGCTTCACTACCACGTCAGCCCTCTTTGAGCTGTACCCCATCGTAGCAGCCGCTCACCTGTGGGGTCACCAATGGTCTGGACAGACTGTGGCTTTTTACGACAGACAATCAAGCCACAGCCGAGATCATCAGCAAGGGCAGGTCTAAATCCAGGCCCGTCATGTCCTTCCTTCGCAGACTGGTCCAGTTATCCCTACAACATCAGTTTAATGTTTACTGCTCATTCGTTCCAGGGAAGTTCAACTCAGCAGCGGACGCACTCTCCCGTTTTAACTTTATTTCTTTCTTTAAACAGATGCCGGGAGCCTACCATCTCTCAGCCACTATCCCGGATTGGTCACAACTGACCTTGGACTAGCCCCACATTTACGGTCAGCTACCAATATCATCAACTCTTCGCTTGCCCGCAACACCCGTCGGGCCTACCGGACGGCCTGGAGGGCATTTAATAAATTCCTGCCCCAACGCCCCCGGGAACCTTCCAGCGTCAAGCAGGTTCTGGCGTTTATCGCTTATTGCCATTCTCACCTGGCACTATCACACAGCACGATATGCCAGTACGTGGCCGGGGTGCAGCACTACTTGTCTCTTCAAGACCCCGCGAGGCCTTCGGTGTTCTCCTGCCACGCAGTAAGGGCTCTACTGCGCGGAGTTCAGAAACACCGGCCGCCAGTCAGCCCTAAGCGGCTGCCGATCACTGGGGAGATCTTTAAGGGGATGTCTGACATCTTGGATAGGTCCCCTTTTGGTCTCCTCCTCAGCACCGTCCTGCAGGCTGCGATACACATGGCGTTTTATGTGTTTCTGCGGCCCAGCGAGTTCACTCGCAGTCACCCAGCTGGTCCAGTCTTGCATAAGAGTAACCTCTTCCGCCATCAGGATCACTATGTTCTTCACTTGGCGGTGTCTAAAACTCAGCAGCGAGGTTCCGGAGCAGATATACACCTGTACAGGACCCACAACAACTGGTGCCCAGTCACCGTGTTAAACCGGTTGATGGCACTGCTGACCGACCGCCCAGGTACCAGCCCGCTTTTACCCTTTCCAGTTAAACCTCTCAACTCGTCACAGTTCGTGGAACATGTCCGGGTCCTTCTCGGCAATCTACATTTGGACCCCAGCCAGTACTCCGGTCATTCATTCCGGATAGGGGCGGCCACGACGGCCTCAAGACAGGGGGTTCCGGATAATGTGATCAAGAAACTAGGTCAGTGGAAGTCGGCCTGCTTCTCTCGCTACATACCTGACCCACAGCTGGAGATGGCTCAGGCCTTTGCCCGACTTACCCAGTGACATTTACCTTTAATAAATAATTATTCCCTACCTGAAAGTTTTTGCCCCCTTATTTTGGTGTACCATACGATAGACCAAGGCACGCTTTCAGGTCTATTTCATGTTGGTTAGTTTTGTGTTGTACTTGTGAGTCATCGTTACTCATATCGTCCGTAGGGCTCTAGACCATAACTAAGGAGAGTTGACTGCTGCATTGTAAGTGCTACATTGTTTTTGCAAAGAAGTTCCTTACTCTAGAACAGGGGTCTCCAAACTTTCTAACTAAAGGGCCAGTTTACTGTCCTTCAGACTTTAGGGGGCCCGGACCATCAGAAGTACAAAATGTCCCTGCATCAATGGGAGTAAACAATTCCCCATTATTGGTATTGTGACAGACCTGGCCGGGACACAGGCTGTTGGAGGGGACTGAATGCGAGCCGATTCCCTTGCGATTATGGGCCCTGGCATTTGGGGGAACAGTGCTCTTTTGAGCTGCAAGCCTGGGACCCCTGAGCTGGTGTTACTTGGATTCAGGTCCATGTTGGCACCAAGCAAGTGTTGTCTCGTTTGGTGCTTGGGAGCGGTTGGAATATCTTATACCTATATCCAGACTGAGAGGAAGTGATATATGACGAACACACTCAAGAGGAGTGTAGGGACGTTCCGTCACATTGTTGGCAAGCAGTGGGATCATACTTCCTGCAGTCTGGGACATCCAAACCTCCACCTGGATCCAAGGTCCGGATAGCAGGAGAGGAGGAGAGGTACAGATACCAGCCGCCATGGAAGAGGAATTCAGGAGGAGGTTGCGAGAGATGCTGCTACAGCACAGAGGACCAGTATCAGAGCAGGTCCTGCTGGGATGGTTTGATTCTATTCGCTGCGAACTCTGGAAGGAAGCGCTAGCCCGTGAGCGGCGTCACCAGGGAAAAGTTCTCCCCTCCAACCAGGAAAGGTACTGGTCGCAGTATGGACTGCGGGTGCTGTTTTTGGGAGAGAAACCGCACAAGGAGCAGACAGCTGAATTAAGGAGGCTGATCTGGGCAGAGATGAAGCTGGATGAGAGTTACAGAGCCCTCTGGTGGCATGTATCCCAAGCATGCCCTTGGATAGCAGATGACAGCCCAATGGAAGGCTTAAGCTACGGCGGCCTGGGACTGTTGTATGTGAAGCTGACAGGAGACTCTAACTTTGGGAGTGATTTGGAGTGGCGGTTGGATGAAATCATGGATTTCAGAAAAGGGCTACTGAACATCTCGGAAGTGCACTGGGCACTTGAAGATTTGGAGTTTCTGGCCGATCAGGAATGGGAGATGGAGATCGCCTACAGACGGCTGCTAGACTCTGCTCAGTGCCAGGGCTGGGCTCCCTTTGCCTGGGACTATCAAGAAATACCAGTGGACAACTCTGGTCTGGCTGAAGAGTCGGCAATGTGGCAGAGTAACAGTGTGCTTTGCCAACCTGCCCCTACAGCTATGGACGCGGAGGTCTTATGGCGGATGCAGCAAGTGCTGACTGACCTTGATGATCCTGTTTCTGCATGGGATGATCTTGGATGGAGGAATGTGCCTGTCCAGCAGCATGCCAGGGAATCGGCAGTGGAAAATCTGGAAATTGCCACCCCAGAAGCTGAAGTGCTGACAACCGGCCAGAGCTCTGCCAACCTCTGCTCAGCACTGATAGCATCTTCTGGGTTCCATGGACAGGAGATGGTGAATCTCTATCCCGAGACACCAGTTGCAGAGACTGGGGATTTGATAGACTTTTCCGCTGAGGAAGAAGAACCTGATGAGCCTCCAGCAGAAGAGCTGGTATTAGGGCCAAACTCCACTGTGCTCTGCCCAGCACCAACAGCAGTATCTGTGGAGTTACAAGGAACTTCCCCAGCTGAAGCGCTGGTCACCGGACAGAGGGTCCAAGACCTCTGCCCCACACCTGTGGCAGTTCCGGAGGCCCAGGTTGAGAAGGTGGCAATCACTCCCGAGCAGCAGCTCGGGACCCAAGGAGAGAATGCAATCTGCACTTCACAACTGCAGCTTGAGCTAATATCGGTGGATGGGACTTCAGTCCCCACTTGTATACCCCAGGGATGCTGGGCGGTCGGCCCAGATCCCCAACAGCATGATGGAGTGAGCCCAGTCACCCTGTCTTCTCTCCAGCGGCTGAAAAGACTCCAGGGAGAAGGACCAGTCCACGCCTCTCCCCAGCGGCAGAGATTTTCTATGAGAGAGGCAGAGGTTGAGAGTCGTGCTCTGTTTGGAACAATTTGTTTGGGGTACTGTGTGGGTACCAGCATTAGAGGACTGGAACTATGGACTAACTTCGGAGTCAACCCGTCTGGGGTCTCCTCCTGTGTTAGTCTCCTGCCGAAAGGGGAGAAATGTGACAGACCTGGCCGGGACACAGGCTGTTGGAGGGGACTGAATGCGAGCCGATTACCTTGCGATTATGGGCCCTGGCATTTGGGGGAACAGTGCTCTTTGAGCTGCAAGCCTGGGACCCCTGAGCTGGTGTTACTTGGATTCAGGTCCATGTTGGCACCAAGCAAGTGTTGTCTCGTTTGGTGCTTGGGAGCGGTTGGAATATCTTATACCTATATCCAGACTGAGAGGAAGTGATATATGACGAACACACTCAAGAGGAGTGTAGGGACGTTCCGTCACAGGTATCATTTAGAGGACTTGTGTCCCATTGTTGGTGTCATTGGGAGGACTTGTGCCCCATCATTGATGTCATTGGGAGGAATTGTTACCCCATCATTGGTGTCATTGGGAGGAATTGTGCCCCATTATTGGTGTCATTAGGAGAAATTGAGCCCCGTCATTGGTGTCCTTAGGAGAAATTGAGCCCCGTCATTGGTGTCATTGGGAGAAATTGTGCCGTGTCATTGGTAGAAATTGAGCCCCATCACTGGTGTCATTGGTAGAAATTGAGCCCCATCACTGGTGTCATTGGGAGAAATTGAGCCCCGTCATTGGTGTCATTGGGAGAAATTGTGCCCCGTCATTGGTGTCATTGGGAGAAATTGAGCCCCATCACTGGTGTCATTGGGAGAAATTGAGCCCCGTCATTGGTGTCATTGGGAGAAATTGAGCCCCGTCATTGGTGTCATTGGGAGAAATTGTGCCCCCTCATTGGTGTCATTGGGAGAAATTGAGCCCCGTCATTAGTGTCATTGGGAGGAACTGTGCCCCTTCATTGATGTAATTGGTAGAAATTGTGTCCTTCATTAGTGTCAAAAATAAAAAGAAAAATTCTCTTTAAGAGCTATGGGCGGAAGTGACGTCGCTTCCGCACTGCAATGGTATGGAGACAGGTGGGGGCCATCTTCCCCTCATTCGTCTCCATACCAAGCCAGGGAGAGGACCCAATCGCCTCTGCCGATACCGACGGCATCCGGTAAGCGGCGGAGGAATCTTACAAAGGAATCTATTAGGCCCCTTTCACACATACGGACCGTTTGTCTATTTTTCATCCATCCGTTGACGGATGAAAAATGGACATGAATGCATTCCAATGCAAAAACTGATGACATTGGATGATCATCTATTTTCATCTGTTTTCATTGGCTTCTGTCAACATCTGTTTTTTTGAAAGGATGAAAGATCTATTTTTCATCTGTTAAAAAAATGGATCGGACGAAAAGCGGATGTAAACTGCCAAATGGTCAGTTTTTCATCCATTTTTGCATTGGTTGTTAGGGGAAACCAGTCACTGTAGGTGGGCGAGGATTGTGGCAGAGAAAGGCAGGAGAGCAGTATAGCAGTATACACAGTGAGGGGGCAGTCTGTACAGACAGGCTCTCTCACTCGCCAACGCTGACTGTCACTGTCATCTTTTAAATGTAATTGCCAGCTTTTTTTCTCCTTAGGTTTTGGAGCTGTCATTTGGGGGGGCATTGTGTGCAAGGAGAGGTCATGTCAAATGCCCTCTGAAGAGTGATCTATTGCAGATCACCCCTTCAAAGGGCTAACACAAATGTAAACAAGCCCAGACCACACCTCTCCTATAGAGCACAAAAATCAGTCAGATGAAACTGTATGTATGTTGGAATTAATCATTACAATAATTCTCCATCCATTGATGGGATTGTATATATGCCTTTGTTATGATACAAAATATAATGCATTATGTATGTGTATGCATTATAGATCAATAGTCATTTTGTACTCCATCTGTTGATGTAAACACTGACTGAATGACTTTTAGCTTGCTAAAGCACTGTGTATTATACAAGAAAAATACTTTTTAAATAAAATATATTTTATAGTTTTTCATTTTTTCATCCTTTATTTTATTTCATTGCTGCTAATCTCCTCTAACCTTGGCAGCCACTTCCCGTCTACATGCTATCCAAGAATGGCTGCATGTCATTTCTCAGGTGGGTTTGCTGATGGTAATAACATCAGACCATGCCTGCGTAATGTTTGTTAAATCTCTTTTGGAAGCACATGTGACAGGGTGGTCAATCCCCAGATCCAAGCACTGTCACGTGGCTCAGTGGTTAGATTCCATTGTTCTGTACGGTTCTGCTAAATGATCCATTTTTCTTCTACAATCTAAAAACGATCTGTTTTTTTCGGCCGGACAATCCGCCGGACCTTCCAGCGGATGTCCGCCGGACTTTCTGAACGTGCGGACTTGCCCACACACGCCCGGACTTTTTGGCAGAAGTTTTGGCGGAAGTCCGCGGGACTTTGTAAATGAACGGACTTGCCGACACACGGAGTAAAGTCCGTTCATTTAGAACGTGACTCCAGGTAGACGGGACTAGCGAAGGAAGTCAATGTCGCCGCCTCGATTGGCGAGATTGACACCTTGCTAGCCCCGTCACCTGGTATGGATTTAAAGGGGAATCCCTACGCAGAAAAAACGGCGTGGGGGGGTCCCCCCAAATCCATATCAGACCCTTATCCGATCACGTAGCCCGGCCGGTCAGGAAAGGGGGTGGGGGACGAGCGAGCACCCCCCCCCCCTCCTGAGCCGTACAGGCCGCGTGCCCTCAACATGGGGGGGTGCTTTGGGGGGCTGCTTCTTCTGGTTCTTCTTCTTTCTTCTCCCGATGTTGACACAACGCTGTCTCCGCTTGTAATGGCCGAGACGTGTTGCGCGGCCACTTATATAGGGACAAGGGGCGGGGTCACCGGCTCATGTCACTTGGTGACCCGCCCCTTATGATGTCACCGTCCCAGCATCCTCCGGGACTGTGATGTCATAAGGGGGTGGGGTCAACATGTGACATGCGCCGGTGACCCCGCCCCTTGTCCCTATATAAGTGGCCGTGCAACACGTCTCGGCCATTACAAGCGGAGACATCGTCTTGTCAACATCGGGAGAAGAAAGAAGAAGAAGAAGACGCAGAAGCAGAAAAGCAGAAGGCGGTGGCGACAGCGACAGAAGATCGGGCCAACGCTAGTAAGAGAGCTGGAAGAAGAAAGCGGAGGCCCGGCAAGAAGAACCAAAGAGCGGGACAAGACCCCCGAAGTCGGAAGAATACCCCCGGACGGCGGCGATGACGAAGAAGAAAGCCGGCGAGAAGACCCCCCAAGATGGAAGAAGACCCCCAGAGTATTTTAAAAACTTGTGTTGTGTTTTTTTATTTACACTTTTTTCACCAGGTGAGTGGGTAGGGGGCTCCCAGATTCCGATAAGCCCCCTGCCCGCAGACCCCGACAACCAATGGCCAGGGTTGTCTGAAAAAGGCCCTTGTCCTCATCAACATGTGGACAAGGTGCTTTGGGGTGGGGGAGACCGCAGGGCCCCACCTTTCCCAAAATACCCCCCCATGTTGGGGGGACGCGGCCTGGTACGGCTCAGGAGGGGGGGCGCTCGCTCGTCCCCACTCCCTTTCCTGACCGGCTGGGCTGCATGCTCGAATAAGGGTCTGATATGGATTTGGGGGGACCCCCACGCCGTTTTTTCGGCGTAGGGATTCCCCTTTAAATCCATACCAGGCGACGGGCCAGCGAGGAATCAATCTCGCCGATTGAGGCAGCGGCATTGACTTCCTTCGCTAGTCCCGTCTACCTGGAGTCACGTTCAAAATGAACGGACTTTACTCCGTGTGTCGGCAAAGTCCGTTCATTTCAAAAGTCCCGTGGACTAGCACACAGACGGCCGGATTGTAATTAAATAATTTTGAGTCAAAACTTCTTTCTAAGTCTGCCGGACTTTTGAGAAGAAAAAGTCCGCCGGAGCCCATACACGGGCGGATTGTCCGGCAGACTCTAGTCCGATCGTGTGTACGCGGCATTACTGTTATACTGTAATGTTACTTTGTTTTATTGTTAACCATCATTTGCTTAGCAGGTACGCCATTCAGCTGCACCGCGGATTTATTTACCTTGACAGCAACAGCGATACACGATACATAAAGCCGTGACTCCAGCGCTGTCGGAGGTGATTTCACCACCACAGTTAAAAAAAAAGAGCATATATGCCGAAGCATGGGGGCAGCAGGGGTGGAGGAGCGATTTGCTCGTACCTTTTGCGGGAGAATGCCCCCATGCTTCTGCATTAGGGATGAGCAGAACCTGCGAACAGACCTAAACTTTGCGTGAACTTTAGAACCCTATTAAAGTCTATGGGGACTCGAACGTTCAAAATCAAAAGTGCTAATTTTAAAGGCTAATATGCAAGTTATTGTTCTAAAAAGTGTTTGGGGACCTGGGTCCCTTCAGGTCTGGTATGGATTTTAAGGGGAACTCCACGCCAAATTTAAAAAAAAAATGTTGTGGAGTTCCCCCCAAAAGACCATACAAGACCCTTTATCCGAGCACGCAACCAGGCAGGCTGCAGGAAAAGGGGGGGGACGAGAGAACGCCCCCCTCCTGAACCGTACCAGGCCACATGCCCTCAACATTGGGAGGATGCTTTGGGGGTCTGTGACCCCTCAAAGCACCATGTCCCCATGTTGATGGGGACAAGGGCCTCATCCCCACAACCCTGGCCGGTGGTTGTGGAGGTCTGCGGGTGGGGGGCTTATCAGAATCTGGAAGCCCCCTTTTAACAAAGGGGACCCCCAGATCCCCCCCCCGTTTGAAATGGTTAAGGGGTACAAAAATACCCCTACCATTTCAGAAAGTGAAAAAAATTGTTAAACACACTGACACCGTTGGGATAAGTCCTTTATTAAAAATAGAGAAGGCTCCACCTTTTTGTACACTGACCCTTAATCAGTTCACTGCTCCTAAAAGTTCCTGCACACCAGCACACAACAGATGCCATGACTCCCAGGGGATGGGAGATGTTATCTTCTGACACCTCTGCGGCCTGGCTGGGAACCCTGTTTGGAGGTCAAACTGTATACCTTTTCATCCTCCTCCCTTTCCCCCCCATGGCCAAGGCTATCACGTCTGGAAGCCCATGCAATGATACTGTTAAAGTTTGTAACCCAGCGACTGCTGGGAGACTGCACCCAGATGTTTAATCTGGTCCCAAACAGAGAATTAAATGAGCAACATTTGATTGCTGGATTGTGGATGCCGTTCCGCACACATTCCCCCATTGAAGGCATGTTTTCCTTCTTTCTAAGTTGGGATCCTAAGCCTCTCCAGAGTTGGGACTGGGGCTGGTGGGATGGGGATGGGGGGTTGGTTGGGAATCTTTTGTTTTATTTTTTTCTTTTATTGTATTTCTACAAGCGATGTATTCATCTATAACTTGGGGTTTTATACCCTGTCATGTGAGGTGGTCCAGCTTCTGCTCCTGGGCCCAGTGTGGATGCTCCAGCTTAGTTTTATAATACCTGGTGCCTGGTTCTTTCTAAGTTGGGATCCTAAGCCTCTCCAGAGTTGGGACTGGGGCTGGTGGGATGGGGGGGTTGGTTGGAACTCTTTTGTTATAATTTTTTCTTTTATTGTATTTCTACAAGCAAAGTATTCATCTATAACCTGGGGTTTTATACCCTGTCATGTGAGGTGGTCCAGCTTCTGCTCCTGGGCCCAGTGTGGATGCTCCAGCTTAGTTTTATAATACCTGGTGCGGATGGCTGAATTCCTTTGTGAAGAGGTCAATGGTCTTAAAATTTCTTAATACATAGTGCCCTCAGATTTGTATTCTACAAGAGACTCACTTAGTGAGCAGTAAACTCTTGAGTCTTAAGAGACCCTGGGTAGGACACCACTACCATTCCACATATACCAATTACTCCCGAGGGGTCAGCGTCCTAATCCACAAATCCCTCACATTTAGGCTGATGGCGCTGGAGCTGGACCCGGACGGTCGCTATGCTATATTGCATGCTATGGTGGACAGATTAGAATTGGTGGTGGTGGGACTGTATCTACCCCCCCCCCCCCGAGCCTCCACGAGACTACTGAACAAATTGATCTCCAAGATCGCTGCATACGCTACAGATAACGTCGTGATTCTTGGAAGTTTCAATATGGTCCCGGACCCTGGGATGGACAGACTATCCGCCAGGGCGGGCTCACCCTCGGAGCTGCTCGCCTGGGTGGAAGCCTCGAACCTGACTGATATGTGGAGATGGCACTATCCTCCCTGACTCTGGGATCTGACCCCAGGTTGATGCTGCTCAATATCTTCGACACCAATGTTCAGGGCAGACACACCAGATTGTTCTTAAGCTATGCCACCTTCTATGCACCTAAGGAGATATTTCACCATTGGAAAAATGCTGCACTTCCCACAGTGTCCTCCTGGCGCTCTGTTTTTAATTCTGTCCTGCCATTGTATAGAATTACTTATATCAATCGGAACTGCCCCAGCAAATTCAATAAAATATGGTCAGGATGAATAGACGCCTGTGGCTCAGAGATTGTAGATGACGATCTGGGCCTTGAAGTTGGGGTTGTACCGCAATAATAAATCATTGGTTTGTTTTCTTACCTGCTAATACTCATGTATAATATGTAGTCCATCCATTCATGTGAAGTCCCTCTGCCCCTCCCCCTACCGTCTTCCTCCCCCAGGACCTCCTTCTGTAACCATGTTGGAATGTATACATATTTGACCAGTATCCAAATGTAATGTCGGGGTCTTGCTTCCCTCTCTCCTATGGATATTAACAATATGTTTTCTGTGGTAATCCACACTGTAATGTAAACAATACTGATTGTGAATGTTCATCGCTTGTAATGTAAAGATTGAAAAAAAAGTGCCTGTCCATAATTGCTCCTTTCAGGTCCTCTAATAAACCTTTTGTCATTCCAGCTGGAAATCATCAAGGAAAATAGGTTACTGCTTGGACTCGAGCAGGCTTGGTTATGCATATAGGACAAGGTTGCGAGCCTCCGTCAGCGGCGGTGCACTCTACCAGATCGGTTGCAGCCTCATAGGCAGCACATTTGAGAGCATCTATGGTGTCCATCTGTAGAGAGGTATCATGGTCATCCCAGCATACCTACTCAAACTTTATGGAGTAGACCCAGGTACTTTGTCATCAGGGGACTTTGTAGGAAGGACTATTCCCATCCTAATTAGAAGATTAGTTTGGCAAGTAGAACCCACCTTTTCAGCTAGCTATTTATCACTAGTATGCTGCCATGTTGGCATCAGGAAAACGGAAAATTGTATCAAATACTTACCGTAATTTTCCTTTCCTGACGCTAAACCATGGCAGCATACGGACCCACCCTGTACGTTTAGGTATGTAGCTTGCTACAAAGAATATGGGGGGGGGTGGCTAACTAATCCTTTTTTTATGCTATCCAATGGTCTTGAGGGAGAGGTCAGGAGGCAGAGCTCTATCACTAGTATGCTGCCATGGTTTGGCGTCAGGAAACGAAAATTACGGTATTTGATACAATTTTGCGTTTTCACAGCACCCTCTCTTTAAAGGATGAGTTCACCTTTTTACAAAAAATAACAAATGCACGTTTTTTTGCAGGCAAAAAAATGCGCATTTATTATTTTTTGTTGTAGGAGCCTGTAAAGCATTGCACCAGCAATCATGCAGGACTCCTGCAGACCTGTCAGTGTATCTGCTTGCTCATACCTCGTAAGAGTAATGCCGCGTACACACGATCGGAAATTCGGCCAGGAAAAGACAGATGAGAGATTTTGGTCGGAAAATGTGACCGTGTGTATGCTCCATCGGACTTTTGCTGTCCGAATTCCCGCCAACAAAAGATTGAGAGCAGGTTCTCAATTTTTCAGTCGGAAAAAGTTTTGATTGCAAATTCCGTTCGTCTGTACCAATTCCGACGCGCAAAATTCCTACGCATGCTCGGAAACAATTCACGCATGCTCAGAAGCATTGAACTTAATTTTCTTGGCTCGTCGTAGTGTTGTACGTCACTGCATTCTTGACAGTCGAAAGTTAAGCAAACTTTTGTGTGACCGTGTGTATGCAAGCCAAGCTTGATTAGAATTCCGTCGGAAAAACCATCCAAGATTTTTCCGATGGAAAATCCGCTCGTGTGTATGGGGCATAAGCCGATACACTCTGACAGGAAGAATCAGTGAACTACCACAGTGCTCACAGCGCCGTGGTATTTCGTTGAGAACTACACGCCGACAGCCACTAAGGCTGCCAGGACCTGTCGTTTTCTATTCATAGAGCACTGTGAATGAGTGATGAGGCCGTCTTTGTTTTACATTTTGTCCTCTAGCGAGGGGGAGAAGATCTCTGTTAGCTGTAAGAGAGGGGGATCCAGGGGGAGCGGGGGCTGGTTCTTTCATAACATGTTACACCCTGAATATAGGTGTAGCGCTACCCCCAGTTAAGAGAGCCGCTGGTTTGTTTTGGGTCCCTGAGTACAGCTCCACCAACCCCCGGCAATTTGGCTCTACCCGCTCTGGCACAGTTAGTAAAGGGGTACGTCCCTATGCACATAAAACTTAGCTTATACTCTAAGTGTAATTGGTATGAACTCACAAGCAGACTGCTGAGATAAGAATAACTGGCTTTACTTTTGTCAGTAAGGAAAAAGAATAGCAACATGCATTTGAACATATATCTTACAATACTTTAGCAGGTCCCTGCAATATGCACTTTAACATGTACACAGGTATATCAATCTAACAATGGGGAAACGGAGCGCCCAGTGTGGCGACCGTCTGCTATGCACCCCTGAGGTGCAATAAATCTATCTGCGCCTACCTAACGGACCAGGCCTGATCCCTAGTAATAGAGCTCAGTCCTTGTACTAGTACAGTGTTCTTCACCGGCAATAAATCTGTAGAGGTGGTGCACATGTAGCTTTAAATGGTGTCATTTGTAATCCACAAAAAGTAACATTGCTGCTCTGAGGTAAATTGCGCCTAGGCAGTTCAATAGGCATAAAACTTGTGTGTCAATGCAGGATTGAGCCTACAGGCTCTCTCACCAATCCTTGGGGTACCGTCCTCCGATCCGGTCCCTCTAATGGCGGCTCTGGTCTCTTCTATGGCGGCGTCCGGTCTCTTCAGTCACAGCCCTGCACTCCGGTCATCAGCTCCGTCCGACCGACAGTAAGGGGAAGTCTCCGCTCCGCTGCTGTGGACTCTGAGGGATGAGAGTCTCACTCCATCGGCTGCAAGGCCCAGGCCTCAGGCCCTCAGCTCCGGTCCGCACAGGTGTCTCTGCTGGCTGCAGTCTCCGCGTCACACGCTCTGTCAGCAGAGGCAGGCCAGTCCTGTCAGGCCTCAGAAGAGGAAGTGTCCCAAGAGGAAGAGGCGGTCTCCGCTCTTCCCTTTTATAATCTCCCCCAGCAGCCTCCCGGGCGGAAGTCAGCAGCCCTGGGGCCTGGGGAATTGTGGGAGATGTAGTCTCTAAGCCTAAAAGGGGTAGAACCCCGCTACACACTCCCCCCACTTTGAATCTTTGGTCCCCAAAGATAGTGTTCAAACTACAAACTTTCTCGGGAACAACATTTTCACATAATTTGGACAGAGGAGCTTCCCACCAATTGGCATGAGATGGGGAGCTGTCCTGTCTACAGGTCACTTCAGTGTGGGCGACCTGTTTAACTGTGCCAGAGAGTGAGCTAGGGTTGCCCTCCACTAAATGAACAGCGGAAGGGTCAGGGCTTTCAGCACTTCTCCTTGCTGTAGTAACAGAGTCCTCTGAACTTTCTCCCATCTTGGGGTAAGTTAACTTCTTGGGAGGCTTCACACTCCTGCGAGCTCTCTGCTCTCTTGGAACTTCTTCAGGAACACATTCTGGCAACATCTCTGGTTCTGGAACATCTTCTTCTTGTTCTGGGTAGAGACCAGGGATATCTTCCCAGCACTCAGGCACATCACTGAATGGCACAAACTCTGTGGCTTCTGGGTTCAATGTGTTATCTTCCACATCTTCAGTAGGTGGAAGATCTATGGCGGAACTTCCTGGAGTTGAGGAAGGCCATAGCCATTCAAGTTCTCCTCTTTCTTCCTCTGGTTGGGGGTCCTGTCCACCCCTAACTTGGGAGGTCTGGGACCTAGTATTAGGCCTGGGGGTATCCAGAATGGAAGCAGATTCAGGTACATCTCTTACTGGAGGCATTCTGACTGCTTCGGTGAGTGGGAGCAAATGATTCCTATGCCAGGTCTTCAAAGGCCCCAATCTTCCTTCTGGCTTCAACTTGTAGACAGGCAATCCTGGAAGTTTCCTACAGATGATATATGGTTCTGATCTCCATCTATCAGCAATCTTGTGTTTCCCAGGGATCCCTAGATTGCGTAACAGTACACGGTCCCCAGGCTGTAGGTCCTGTACTCTAACTTTCAAATCAAAGTTCCTCTTATTTCGGGCCCCCCTCTGGTCAGAGGCCGCTTGAGCTTTCTCATAAGCTATCTTCAGACTGCGCCTCAGTCTGTCCACATATCCTTTGTGGGAGGCAGCTGAGGCATGGTCCAAAGAAATTCCAAAGGCCAAATCCACTGGCAATCTTGCTTCTCTCCCAAACATAAGTCGGTAAGGGGAAAAACCTGTCACATCACTTGTGGTGCAATTGTAGGCATGCACTAGAGCTGAAATGTGTTGACTCCAGTGTTGCTTCTTCTCGGTCTCTAAAGTTCCCAACATGTTCAATAGGGTCCTGTTGAACCTTTCAGGCTGGGCATCACCTTGAGGGTGATATGGTGTAGTCCTAGTCTTCTCTACTCCCAGAGAATCTAGTAGCTTCCTGATCAGGCGACTCTCAAAGTCCCTTCCTTGGTCTGAATGGATTCTCTGTGGCAGTCCATAGTGAACAAAGTACTTCTCCAGAAGTACCTTGGCTACTGTAGAGGCCTTCTGGTCCTTGGTTGGGAAAGCCTGAGCATAACGAGTGAAATGGTCGGTTACCACCAGAACATTTCCCAATCCGCTCAAATCGGGTTCAAGGCAGAGAAAATCAATGCATACCAGATCCATTGGGCCTTCACTCTGTAGATGGCCCATTGGGGCAGCTTGATGGGGTAAAGTCTTCCTCTGAATGCATCTTGCACAGGAATGGCAATACTCCTCCACTTCGGCCCTCATGCAGGGCCAGTAAAACCGGTCTCTGACAAGTTGGAAGGTCCTCTCTGCTCCCAAGTGACCATGCTGGTCATGTAAGGCAATCAGCACAGTCTCTCGATGCTTCTCTGGGAGAAACAACTGCCACTTGTCTTCTGGTCCATCAGAGGGGCCCCTTCGGTAGACTACCCCCTGATGCACCTGTAACTTGTCCAACTCTCTCCTCAGTAGGCGAGCTTCTTTAGAAGGGTGAAGGCGAAGTCCCTCTGGACTCTTGTCTTCCAGGGCTTCCAGGACCAATTTCCCCATGGGATCTTCCAATTGGTCACACCTTAGCTCCTTCTTGGACAGCTTCGGCAGACACTCTTCTGCCAATTGAGTTACCCCACAGTAACACTTTGGGACTCCCACTGTGGTAACTCCTATTTCTTCAGCCCTGGATCCTCCTCTGGCTTGGAGTTCAGCCCCCTGACAAAGGGCTCGCACTCCATCTGGTGCCACTTGGGTCCAGTCTTCCCAGTCATCGACCATGACATGGGATCTTCGGGACAGGGCATCTGCATCCCTATTTCCAGCCCTGGTCTGTACTTGAGGCTGAAATTGAATCCAGACAACGCCGCCAACCATCTGTGTCCAGTTGCATCCAGCTTGGCGGTGGTGAATAGATAAGTCAGGGGGTTGTTATCTGTCTTTACAGTAAACTCGGCCCCATACAAGTAGTCTCTCAACTTGTCAACAACTGCCCACTTGAGGGCTAAGAACTCCAACTTGTGGGTGGGATAGTTCTTCTCGGAGGGGGTCAGGCTCCGGCTCACATAGGCCACTGGTCGTAGCTGGTCTTCATGCTCCTGGTAGAGTACTCCACCTAGGCCCTCATGGCTGGCATCAACATGTAGCTCATAGGGTCTAGTGGGATCAGCGTAGGCCAAAACTGGGGCTGTGGTGAGACTTCTCTTCAAGGTTCTGAAAGCCTCTTCACACCTTGAATTCCACTGGTCTTGGACCGACTCCCTGGACCTCCTAGGCCCTATTCCATCCTCCTCTCCTTCTGTCTTCAGCAGCTCGTTGAGGGGTTTGGCAATGCGGGCGAATCCATCCACAAACCTGCGGTAGTAGGAGCAGAACCCCAAGAAAGATCGAAGTTCTGTAACTGTTGTGGGTCTTGGCCACGAAGTAACTGCCTCCAACTTCTCAGGGTCTGTAGCCACTCCTTTTTCAGACACTATGTGTCCCAGATAGTTCACAGAAGACTGATAGAACCGACACTTCTCTGGAGAAAGTTTAAGTCCCTCCTCACTGAGCCTCTTCAGTACTTTCTCCAACCTGGCTTCATGTTCTTCCAAAGTCTTTCCAAAGACAATGACATCGTCCAGATACACAAGGACTTCTATGAGGTTCATGTCTCCAACTGTCCTTTCCATTAGGCGTTGAAACGTAGCAGGAGCTCCAGATAGGCCCTGAGGCATCCTGTTGAACTCAAAGAATCCACTGGGGTTATGAAGGCAGTCTTTTCTCTATCTTCTGGATGCATGGGGATCTGGTAATACCCACTCTTGAGGTCCATCACACTGAACCACTTGGCTCCAGATAAACTCTGTAAGGCATCCTCTATCCTTGGCGTGGTGTACTGGTCAGGAATGGTCCTCCTGTTGAGAGTTCTGTAGTCAATGCACAGTCTCAATGACCCATTCTTCTTTCTGACTACCACAATTGGGGAGGCATAGGGGCTCCTGGATTCCCTAATCACTCCCGTCTTCTTCAGTTCCGCAAGCTGCTCCCTCAGATCCTCCAGATCTGCTAGCGGGACTCGTCTCACTCTCTCTCGGAATGGCTTGTCCTCTTGCATGCGGATTCGGTGGGTGGCACTCCTCGCACACCCCACATCAAACTCATCTTTGGAGAAAATCTTCTCCCATCTGGTCAGCTGGGCCTTGGCTCTCTCTTTCCAAGCTCCAGGTAGGTTAGGGTTTTCCATGGAGAGTTTCTTCCAAACATCTTCTCCTTCACCCGTCCCCTTCACTTCTGACCAGCCAACTGGGACAGCAGGACTCACCTGTCCCAGAAGCATCCTGGCAGGGATCTCCACGGGCTGCTCCGTGGGGTTCCTCACACTGACAGGGACTTTTCCTCTAGCCTTCTTCAGGTCCTTCAGTGAAATTACTTCTGGTATCACCTCCAGACCTGAGTGACCCTCCATTGGGTCGGGTTCCAACATTACAAAGGGGCCAGGCTGCTCCCAAGTAAGTTTCACCGTGGCTCTCATGCAGGTCACCTCTCCAGGCTGTAACACTGCTCCTTCTTTTCCAAGCCTCCATACCCTTCCTATCCCCTCACTTGGGGTCTTCTGCTCTAGGACCAACCGCTGGTAGGCTGCCTTCAGCATGGGATGGATCTTGGGAGTTGAAAGATTCTCTTTCTTCACCAGGGGGGTCAGAAGCCTTCTGACTAGGTCCGTGTTCGTCCCTATGATCAGGGAAGTCTTGCTGGTTCCTGGTGGGCGGGGACACACCACTGCTAAGGTGTCGAACACTTCAGACTTCCCAGCTACGGATGGGTCAAACGTCAACCGTATGGATAGGTAGCCATCATAGGGGAAACTCTGGGTTCCCAATCCCCTTATCTCCAACTCTTCTATCTTCTGTATGGGCAGATGACTCAGGTATCTGTCGTAGAAGTCCCTGTACAACAGGGTCACTTGTGCTCCAGTGTCTAGGAGAGCTTTCGTGTACACTCCTTCCACCTGGATAGGTACAGTAGGAGATGGGCCGACCAGCTCTTCTGGGTAGGGCCGAGTTAATGCTACCTTCTTCTTTGGACTCTTTGCTTTACCAGCACTTGATTTGCACTTGCTCCTTTCTTGAGCCTGATATGCATTGATTTTCTCCCTCTTACTGGGAGTGTGAACCCGTTGAGGGACATTGTTATCTCTCACTTTGAAGAGTTCACGCTTTGGGGTGCTGTGTCTCTCCGGAGGGGTCTTGCCCCCTTTCTCTGGAGTGCACCTTGGTTGAGGATCCCTGGGCCCCTTCTGAGGGGTTTGGTCTCCTCGCTTTCTCTTCCTGTTGTGCTTCTTGGAGCTCACTGAAGGTGATGGGCACCCGGTTGACTCCTTCACCGGGGCCCTTTGGCGTTTCCCGCCGGCTGGCGGCTTTCTGCCTTCTTCTTCTTGGGACTGGCACATACAGCTGCAATATGACCAATTCCTCCACAATTAAAGCAAATCATCTCACTGCGGTCAAGAGGGGATGCTGGTGCTGGAACAGCTGGAAACAATTCCTTCCTGCCTGTTTCTTTCTTGGGACTGGGCGTCTCTTTCGCCACTAGAGATGTCAGTATCTCCATCATCTGGGACATCTGCAACTTCAGGGCATCTACCTCTGTGTCTCTTTCAGGGGTTAAGGCTGACCTGACCGTGGCCACTGTAGACTTTGTAGACCCCATCACTTGCTTCTCCCTTTTCTCTTCCAACATGGCCTCTTCTTCTCTGACCATTCGGATGAGGTCAGGGTAGTCCAGGCTCTTCCCATCCTGGCGGGTGCGTAGAATTAGTGCGACAGGGTCCAAGGGTTGGGCTCCCCTCATCACCTGCTGGGCACGGGCTCCATCTACCTTCCCTGGATCTATCCCTTCTTCAGGATAATCCTATGCAGGATCTTGTCTATGCGTCCCATGTACTCTGACAGCTTCTCCCCTGTCTTCTGGTAACAGTGTTCCAGTTGATAGGTAAGTTCTGTGACTTTTTCTGTCCCACCAAACACACTTTCCAGGATGTCTATGTAGTCCTGGGCAGTGCAATCCTTTTTGCTTGTCTTCAGATTGCGTATGGCCTCTAAGGCAGGTCCTTTTAGGCTTTCAACAATCCTTTGCTTCTTTCGGCCCTCTGAGACCTCCCATTCTTCTAGGGCCTGCGTGGCACCATCTAGCCACTCTTCAAATCCCTCTTCTCCCGAGGGTACAGGTGTCCTCCCTGAAAACATCCGGAGTTTCCTGTATCCCGACATTGGGTAATCCCCGGGGTCTCTTCTGCACTGGGTTACAATTTCCCCTAAGACAGCACACAGTTCTGCGCTAAGAGTAGTGTGTGTGGGTGCGGGACTTTCCGCGCCCTTCTGCTCCTCCTTCCTTGGGGATAGAATGGCTTTCATAGGAGAACCTTCTCCCTTGCGCGGCAGCGCATGCAGCAATTGGTAGTGCTGACCATTTGGTGCCTGTATGCTCTGGCTCCTGAACTGCTCTGGAGTCTCTTCCTTCCACTCTATTAAGGCGTATGTGTACCCAGCATCATTTCTCATGTCCATTATCCATGACTTCTGGCATGGGGATAATGACATTATGAGCTGCTTCACTGCCTCTCTCTGCCATATCCCTGGCAGTTCAATGACTGCTGCTGCGGCTGGGTCAGCGGCCCATGTTGCGGACCACCGTCCCACTTCTATTGGGTCCATGCCGGCACCTTCTGGCGGCTTTTCCCGCTGACTCAGGATCCCGGATTACGAGCCCCCACGTGTAGCGCTACCCCCAGTTAAGAGAGCCGCTGGTTTGTTTTGGGTCCCTGAGTACAGCTCCACCAACCCCCGGCAATTTGGCTCTACCCGCTCTGGCACAGTTAGTAAAGGGGTACGTCCCTATGCACATAAAACTTAGCTTATACTCTAAGTGTAATTGGTATGAACTCACAAGCAGACTGCTGAGATAAGAATAACTGGCTTTACTTTTGTCAGTAAGGAAAAAGAATAGCAACATGCATTTGAACATATATCTTACAATACTTTAGCAGGTCCCTGCAATATGCACTTTAACATGTACACAGGTATATCAATCTAACAATGGGGAAACGGAGCGCCCAGTGTGGCGACCGTCTGCTATGCACCCCTGAGGTGCAATAAATCTATCTGCGCCTACCTAACGGACCAGGCCTGATCCCTAGTAATAGAGCTCAGTCCTTGTACTAGTACAGTGTTCTTCACCGGCAATAAATCTGTAGAGGTGGTGCACATGTAGCTTTAAATGGTGTCATTTGTAATCCACAAAAAGTAACATTGCTGCTCTGAGGTAAATTGCGCCTAGGCAGTTCAATAGGCATAAAACTTGTGTGTCAATGCAGGATTGAGCCTACAGGCTCTCTCACCAATCCTTGGGGTACCGTCCTCCGATCCGGTCCCTCTAATGGCGGCTCTGGTCTCTTCTATGGCGGCGTCCGGTCTCTTCAGTCACAGCCCTGCACTCCGGTCATCAGCTCCGTCCGACCGACAGTAAGGGGAAGTCTCCGCTCCGCTGCTGTGGACTCTGAGGGATGAGAGTCTCACTCCATCGGCTGCAAGGCCCAGGCCTCAGGCCCTCAGCTCCGGTCCGCACAGGTGTCTCTGCTGGCTGCAGTCTCCGCGTCACACGCTCTGTCAGCAGAGGCAGGCCAGTCCTGTCAGGCCTCAGAAGAGGAAGTGTCCCAAGAGGAAGAGGCGGTCTCCGCTCTTCCCTTTTATAATCTCCCCAGCAGCCTCCCGGGCGGAAGTCAGCAGCCCTGGGGCCTGGGGAATTGTGGGAGATGTAGTCTCTAAGCCTAAAAGGGGTAGAACCCCGCTACATAGGTGTAACATGTTATGAAAGGTGAACTTATCCTTTAAGTTAAAATTACAATAATCAGTGCAGCGCAACAACAATTATGATACCAATCAATCCCTACATAAATAAATAAAACACTATTGTGATGCTAGATTCATTCATGCACAAAATCCATTTGCTGTGATGCTTAGTCCATAAATAAGAATTTATGAAACAATATACAAAAATGGAAAAATAAAATAAAAAATGCTGTATATACAGTATATACACAGTCCAGCACCCCAGTGCAATCAGTGACCATCTACTGTATCTTCACTTCTTCTTCCACTAAAAGGGTGGAAAACCTGCTCAACTTAACCACTTTCTGCCTGGGCTATAGCCGAAAGACAGCTAAAGCGAGGGCTTCCAGTGCCCGGAGGGTGTCGATAGATGTCCTCCCGTGATCGCACGCTCTGTGGTCATCGAGTCCTTTGAACTCGGCTGATCACAGAACAGGGTAAAGGGCCAATCACAGCGCCCCTTTAACACGTGATCAGCTGTCAGCCAATGACAGCTAATCACAGAAGTAAACAGAAGCAGGTTATCTGCTTTTTTTTTGCTCCTCACGATCAGTGTGAGGAGATTAGAAGAAAGACAGTAATTGTCTTCTGTTACAGGTACATCATTCCCAATCTGTGCCTGTCAGTGTTGCTAATCAGTGCCAACCAGTTCCCACCTATCAGTGCCCATCAGTGCTGCCAATCAGTGCCCATCAGTGCCTTATCATCAGTGTCACCTATCAGTGCTGCCTATCAATGCCACCTACCAGTACTTATCATTGCCCATCAGTGCCACCTATCAGTGCCCACCAGTGTCCCCTAGCAGTGCCCATCAGTCTCATCTCTCAGTGCCGCCTATCAGAGCCCATCAGTGCCACTTATCACTACCCAGTGTATTGTAGCCTTCATTATTGGCTCTTTACCCTGATCGGTGTTGCACTGTGTGCACTGCTCATCGCGATGCGATCCACGATGCAATGGACATCATATAACGCCCAGTCAGAACAACAAAGCCCCCACCCGGGTGTCAGTTTTCTATAGGCCGGGCAAAAAGGTCTTAAGGCTTGATTCACACTAATGCGTTTTTTGATGCATTTTGCATTTTTCAGAAATGCAGGGAATTTTTTAACATGGGTTCCTATGGAACATGTTCACATCAATGCATTTTTGTGCCTCTGCGTTTTTGGAAAGGGTCGGGGACTTCTTTTCATGCAAAATGCAGCGTTTTGCTTGTAATATAAGTCAATGGACCCGCATCCAAACGCAAGTACCGTGTTTTTACTGCGTCTTGCCATGATTTGCGTTTTTTTCAAAACGTAGCAAAATCGCGGTAAAAACGCGTGTCCAAAAACGCGGCAAGCACCGCAAAAATGTGAATCGAGCCTAAGGCCCCTTATACGACTTGTCCCACGATTTGGGACTGCAAAGTAGCATGACAAGTCGTTCTCCATGATTTCCAATGACAGCCATTCATATTAGTACGACCTCAAGTCGTTCCGACTTCAAAGTAGTCCCTGCACTACTTTGGTCTGATTTTGATGCCACTTACACAGGCATTCCTTGAAATCGCGACAAAATCGCGGCTGCAAATCGCGTCAAAATTGAGGTAAAATCGCACAACTTTGAGCGGATTTTCAGTCGGAAAAATCTTGGATGTTTTTTCCGACGGAGTTCTGCTCAAGCTTGGCTTGCATACACACAGTCAAACAAAAGTTTGCTGAACTTTCGACCGTCAAGAACGCGGTGATGTACAACACTACGATGAGCCGAGAAAATTAAGTTCAATGCTTCCGAGCATGCGTTGAATTGTTTCCGAGCATGGGTAGGAATTTTGCGTGCCGGAA